>CM066033.1:811174796-811539780 GCA_033557465.1 Ichthyophis bannanicus | reverse complement strand
TCCCCCCTCTCATAACCCTGCCCCAATGCATTGTTAGGGTGTGTCCGTCTCTCTGTGAAACCTTCCATATGTGACATACAACAACGTAGGTCCTCTTGATCACGCGCCAATCCCAACATCATCCCACCACATCATCTCAGGACTGGGGTATATGAACCTGCAACTCCGACCCCGTCCTCACTTTACCAGTATTTGCATTTTATAGCTATGCGTCCATATGTATATACCACCTGGAAAACACAGGCAGCACCTGCATACTACCTAATCCACCCTTATGGGACACCTACGCTGCATGTTGGAGGACCAAGAACAATTTGATGACAATATACCATGCACTGATTATCCCAATGATCCCACACGTCATTTACGGGACCATCATTTGTCAGCTTCCTCACTAATCCACCTTATACCCGTTACAGCTGCCAATGACTGCTACAGCAAGGTTACCTCAGGTGAGACGCCTTGGATAACCATGTTCCCCTGAGCTGATTCACTTACATTGGCTAGCCATTCAGACCAGCATTATCTTTATCACCCTAGCTCACACGTTGAACAAACCTAATAGGCTCTAACACTGCATTCTTCTCCTCCCCTACTCACTGCAGTACACCAGACAGAGCAAGGGCATCCACGAACATCACCTCCCTGGAGCTACAGACGGACATCACAAGCCCTGACTCCTAATCTGACCAAAGGAACTTTCACCTTTGTGCCACTAGGTGCTGCAATGCAGCACCCACTGGCATCTGGCATATCAGAAGCTAATCACAATTCAGGTAGGCCGTCAGCTTTCTATCCCTGCAAACTCTTCCCTATAGAGTCATCAACACCTGTCGACCTCAGCGAGCCCACCCACATACCTGATTGCATGATATCTCAGTAACCTGCCTGTGATGAGTATATATGACGTTGGAATATATACCTGTCACCTTATAGTGGTAACATGTCCCTGATCATTTATGGTACATCTGTGGGATTTCTGTACATTGTTTGCCTTGGTATCCACGTTCCGTCCCATGTCATCTGTGATCTCATGCATGTTGAGTGTACTGGGATTAGGTTTGCCTGTTAGACACGCTGATGCTGAATAGTGCGGTGTATGAGGGAATATAGATATGAACCTAACTACATAGCTATACAAGGTGTACATACAAGGGGGACATTGGGATGGTCACCTGAGGATGGTGTAGACTACTTACACCTCTTATCAACACACATGTGTTGTCGCAGAACCGCTGATCTCTGACTCACACATGCAACGCTTCTGCAGCAGCATAGGCAGATTACCTTCTAGCATCAACGACCTGTATCAATTGCTGATCATTTAAAAGGTTAGGATATGTTTTTTCCGGCCTTGGACCGCTACTCTTCCTGCTGCACCTGCACAGGTCTGTTATCATTGACCACCTTTGTATAACATCTCCTTTGTCATGTTGGACACTGATCATCTGCCTGCTGCTACCATGGAACTCCACAGTAGCAGCATTCAGGTAAGCATTGTCTGTGCTGATCAGGCACATGTTATACGACTTGTGTTAATGATTAGCGTGATGTTCCTTCGACAGCCTGTGATTACAGGAACATTGGACAGATAGAACATATCGAACCCTGTCAATTGATAGGTACATGCTACAGTTCAGTGATGCGTTAGGGCATCCTGTCTTAGCATCGTCCCTAGCTTTGGCATGTGTGCGTGTGAGACCAGCATATCATCCACACATGGTCTGTATTGATCAGAGGTGGAGGTGGTCTGGACCTTCATCCAGTGAGTCCGCCATGTATTTCTGGAGGGTATTCTCTATATATCTATTTGATATCTCCCTGTGATTTGACCCCACTACTCGTGGCAAATAACATTCATACCGGTCACATCAGGGAGATGTGTGCCACGTGCATGTGCGGCCTGTGCTCAGACCTCACCCAGGGCTGGGTGCTCAGACACATTGCATAGGGGACACACATGGAGCCAGGGTATTGGGCAACATCCATCACAAATATGTGTGTCAGCCATCATGTTGTCACGTTAGTTTGTTGTTACACACAATGAGTGGGAGGTGGGCCATCACAGGAGGGACAGGTTTCACAGTGGCAGATTGGACTGCATGACTGGAAGTTATTTACAGTGTCCATACAGACATGCTCAACAGAACAGGCACTGACATAGCATATGGGATTTCAGCAGCCATGACAGAGGCTACAGCAGCACAGATGGGCCTGTCGTGTCAGAGGGGACTGTCACAGCAGTCTCACACCAGGTCCTGGCTCCCAGGGAGGTCATGGCGGTATCCTGGAAGGAGTGCAAGCTCTGGATGCTTTGTGGGGACCTACACACTCAGTTTTGAGTGTGCTGTGGACTCTGGGGGGGGGAGGTCCTGGCCCGTGGGGCCGGGGAGGGTGCCTGTGCATAGCTTTCAGCAGTTCCCTGTCACGGTTATTGCAGGAGGGACATACCCCCTTGACATTGCAACCTGTCTGTCAGAGTGTGACTGATGGACCTCTGTGATGCCGTGATTGCGTCATTGCATACATAGGTTCCAGACTGAGCTGGTGACATCATAGGGTTGCTGTTGGTTGAGATGTTAGGTCTGTGGGCATTTTCTCTGGGTTCTATCCTGTATGTGCGTTGGTCATGTATTGGCCCGCAGCCTGAATTCCATACATGTGACAGCAGAGGTGAGGCTTGGTGGATGGGAGTGGTGAGCTGTGCCTCACAGTGCATGTTGTGTGTTGTCCTGGGGACAATGTTTGCTGGTCTGCCTATCCACACACTGTGTGCAGCAGAGGTATCCAGTTTGCAGCTGTGAGCTCTGTTACTGTCACCTCACAGGTTCAGTGTCCCCTGGGTGTTGTTACAGTGAGCCATGTTGGTTTGGCCATTACTTGGCCTGTCATACCCTGACTCTTATTGGTGATTACAGGCGTACACTGTGGGGACTACCTAGTAGCCATAGCGTACAAAGGGTTTTGAAATGCACATGCTTAGCTGATAGACCTGTTTCATATTGGCAGTTACATACGGTGCTACGCATAGGCTGTTGCCTGGACATTGTTACATAGAGATTTGTCAGACGTACCTGCTAGCGGGTGTGCAGTATCCAGGAGCTCAGGCAGGCCACATGTGTAGATATCTCCAAGTCTTTCTGCAAGCTCACGCTCGAGGGCCGATAGTGGGGAGATGAGGGGGCCCCCCGCCACCTGTCCCCAGGGCATGCTGGTGTTCAGCCACCATCACCTGCCGTACACCTCTTTTTATGTCAGAAAATCTTTTTTTCAGACTGTCCGTGTCTCTTGGTGGGCCACCCGCCCCAGCCACTGCTAGCCTCACATCCTCCCACACAGCATTGCGGTTCCCCACGGGTGTTTGGCTACTGAGGCGGCCGAAGAGGACATCGTAGTTCTCCAGGACCATGCTCAGGAGACTGTGGTTCTCCTGGTCACTGAATCTCAGCGCCCTCCTCCGCTGCGTAGCTGGCACAGGTGGGCGCTTTCTTTTGCCAGTGTGTCTTTGCACCTCCACACCTGTATTCCCCGATGGGCCTGCAACGGCCTCAGGAACCGGTGTCACCGCCCCACCCACCTCTGCAGTGCACTGGTGTTCTGCATCCCCACCGGCCTCATCAACATTCACCCCCTCTCTCCCCCTCTCCCCCTCTCTCTCCATCACCCTCTCCCCTCACCACTCCCCACCCAGCACAGGACACCACACACCACCCTACACACTGCAGACCACCCCACCCCACCCAATCCACCCTACCCTGCACAGAACACAACAATACACATAGAACAGACACAGAAACAGTGCTACACCAAATACGATATGGCACTCTACAGACACACAGCCTCCTCTCCCCCTACAACACCTTCTACCTCTTCAGTATCACACACGCCTCTGTTTCTCCACACTCCCTCACTGTATCTTACAACACCCTCGTCGTTTACCTGTAGTACAGTGTGTTTTATACCATATTATCATTGCTTTTTGCCGTTGCGCATGCGTTTCTTTTTCTTTTTTGGTGCGCCGCTGATGTGCGCGTGCGCTGTCGTCTGTGCGCGCCGCGGATCTGCGTCAGAGCTGTGCATGGGCGTGTATGGGTGCGGCGCATTCAGATGCACATGCCGTCATCACGCATACACGCCCCAGCGCGGACAACATGGACGTTTACGCTCTGTTTTTCGTTTGCGCATGCGCTGTTGCTGTTCGGCTTTGTTTTCTGCGCCACAGATGTGCGCATGCGCTTTCGTCTGTGTGCGCCGCGGATCTGCGTCAGAGATGTGCATGGGCGTTTGGGTGCGGCGCATTCAGACGCACATGCCGTCATCACGCATACACGCCCCAGCGCGGCCCACACGGACGGCAGGGATTGCTCTATGGGATGCACATGCGCACGGCGCTCCCCCACGGCGCACAATGACGCACAACGTCACAGGCGCACATCTCAACACCGGAAATACATCTATATATCCTCAGGCATAGATAGTACACATTGAGGTGTGTATTGTAGGAGAGGTGTACGTTTGGAGAGGGTGACATATTGATCAGGCTAGGTTATCTGTGTAGTTCATTGTCGTATTGGGTTGTACTGTGTGTATTGTATTGTATTGTGTGTATTGTGTTGTGTATCGCATCCGTTTGTTCAGTTTGTCAGTCGGTGTTTGTGAGTTGGTCGCTGTTGGTGGGAGGTTTTGTGTGTGTGTTGTAGTGTGTTTGTGTAGGCCTGCGGGGTGAGGTGATGGCTGGGATATATGTTTCTGCATGTGCCCTGGATGGTGAGCAGATGCTGCGTTTGCCGGACAGGGGGGATGGTGTCCATGGGGCTGAGGCACAGGGCATGGGTGTAGTCCCGCAGCAAATCAGACCTGCAGCTGTGGAGGAGGGCCATGGCAGCTGATGTACGTGCACAGCACAGGAGACGTGCCGAGGTGCAGGCTCGGCAGCCTCGCCTCTACAGGCCCATGGCCCAGCTCCAGGACATTCGTGAGGACCGGTCATCTCCCTGTACAGGCTGAGCACAAGGGCTATAAGGGAGCTCTATGAGGATCTACGACCTTACCTCGAGCACCTTACTAATCGGTCCCATGCCATAACGGGTTTAGTTAAGATCCTTGCTGCTTTACATTTCTTTGACTCTGGCTGTTTCCAACAATCAGTGGGCTCAGTGGGTGGCATGAGCCGACCCTCCTTCTCCCGATGTCTCCACCAGGTACTGCGTTGCCATGGTCAGCGGGTGGGGAATTACATAGCCCTTCCCCACACTAGGCAACATTGGGGGACCCTGAACCAAGCCTTTGAGGCTGTAGCTGGGATACCACACGTGATGGGAGCTATTGATTGCACACATGTTGCCCTGGTCCCACCTAGAGACAGGGAGGTGGTGTTCCGCAAACCGCAAACACTACCATTCCCTGAATGTTCAGGTTGTATGTGATGCTGATCTGCATATTCTGAATGTGGTCCCACGGTTTCCAGGGTCCACCCATGACTCCTATATCCTGCATCGCTCAGCACTATTTCGACAGTTTGAGGAGAGGACTGTATGGGGACTGCATCCTGCTGGGTGAGTATGTCCACACATATGATGTAGTCTGTAGGTTATATCATTTTGTCACTTAACATCTCATATATTGCACTATATACGCTCTGTGTGTTAGGCAGCTGAGCTCACGTTCAGCAGACATTGTGGGCGGGGTGTAGACATTGAGTTGCATGTGACATGGTGAGCCATGTCACATCTGGTTGGAAACAATACCTGGGGGTGATATGCTGATGGTGTAGGGGGACATATGCACATGTTCAGGAGCATGTACATGGGTGTGCATTTCAAACGTGTGTGTGTATTTCACCGGGCCACAGGTGGGTGGGTGGGATTGGTTGTCATCACACCCACCTGTGCATTAGTGGCATTTGAGGTAACTGTGTGATGTCATGTCACATTTCTGTGAGTCACACTCCATACACCTATCGCATATCATTTGTGTGTGTGAGGGCCACACCCCTACACATTACTGGGGGTCTTGAACATTGTTTGGTGGATGACATGGGTTGGTAGTTGTTTGGGGTTTCGACACATATGATGGATGTTCATAACCTTGGCAACGTTGGGTACACCTTTCCCTAGGTAGGGTTCTGGTTTAGGCATAGCCCATAACATGTGTGCATACACACGTGTGTTGTGAATGACTTTAGGCCACTGCAGATGGCCACTACTTTGGCATCAGTGTATGTCATTAATCTGATGTGTCTCTGACTTTGAGAGAGGTGACAGCAAGGGCAGGGGCCAACTTGTGAGCGGGCAGAGAGGTGTTGGTACCCCATACAGAGGAACCTTGACAGTCTCTGTTGTTGTGATAGTTCAGGGCTCATGTGGGCTACAGTGTGCAGATCTGTGGAACACAGCTTAACAGGGATATTAACATGATGGTGACAGTGGACCGGGTGTCCACTGACATGGTTGTTTGTCAGCGGTCGACAGCATATGGCATCAGACTGCTGTCTGTAGGTATGTTGACCTTACTGGACACAGTGTTGTGAGGTGATATTGGGTTGATGTTGTCGAAATCCCAGGTCAGACATGTTCTGGGTGTGCGTTTACATTGCCTCATACAACATTCTTGTGGTGTATAGCTTGCTAACATATACGTTTGACGTGTTGTTTGTGTGCTGGTGGTTTAGGCTGCCATTGGTGGTTTCAGAGATGCGGACATTGACTGCATACCAAGACGCATATGCCACACATAGCGGATCTTTGTTTGCAAAACTGTGACATTGCTGTTATTTGCCATGTCTGTCCAGACTACAGGGGCCCTTTCTGACATTTCTATCACCATAGGTCATATCCTGTCAAATGTATATTTGTGTTGTCCAATGATTCTGACAGGATGTGTAATGCACTTGTCTCTAAGGTCCATACCTGTGCAGATTTGTGGTGGCATGCGCTCATGCATTCACATGCATCATTCTCTTTTTGCAGGTGATGCAGGGTATGGATGTCGCCCCTGGCTGCTAACCCCTGTGCGTCAACCACGGACACGTGCAGAGCGGAGGTACAATGAGGCCCACGCCTCCAGCCGCTCTGTCATAGAGCGCACCTTTGGCGTTTTGAAAAGTCGCTTCAGGTGTCTGGATCGGACAGGTGGGGCCTTACAATATAAGGCAATGACTGTTGCAGAGATAATCGTAGCCTGTTGCATCCTGCACAACATTGCTCTCAGGCATGATATTGCTGCAGAGATTAATGAGGATCTTGCGGAGGATCCACCGTGCCCCCCTGTACGTGCCAGTGGTGACACACAGGCAGGCACAGCGGTCAGGCAGAGGTTGATTGCTGAGATATTCAGTGGTATGTATTGCACATCCTCCCACATATATGTGCTGTTGTGTGCATGTGAGGTTTATATGAGCTTTTGGGGGTCACAGTACCAGTTAGTGTCTGTGTGTGATAGCAACTGCTGTGCAAACACAC
Organism: Ichthyophis bannanicus; assembly: GCA_033557465.1. Classification (NCBI taxonomy): domain Eukaryota; kingdom Metazoa; phylum Chordata; class Amphibia; order Gymnophiona; family Ichthyophiidae; genus Ichthyophis; species Ichthyophis bannanicus. Next base: position 811,532,320 of record CM066033.1, on the reverse strand, counting down.
TGTTTCCATTATAGTGTGTGTGTGTGGCACGGTGTCAGGCATATGTTCCGGGGTTAAATGGGGTGTAGATGGCAACATTTGTGGAGAGCTCTCATGCGGCCACCTTGTTTATGTACTACAATCAGGGTGTGCTTGTGTGTGTGTTATGCTATTATGGGCTGGCTATGTCTGTATGTTTATAATGTGTCATGCAACATGTATTACATAGCACAGTACACATGCGCATGACTGCATACCCATGATGGGATAGATTACATGTGACAGGTGTTGCTGCCACAACAAACGGTACCATATGGTATGTTGATTTACGTAGCACATACATGGCTAGGGTGAGGCATGTGGACATAGTCAGTGTGCAGCCCGGGGTCCATATCATTGGTTTCATCTTATATAGTGAGGTGTCATACATTGCAGTATTCTCACTGTACACACATACGGATGTGCAGCGGGTCACATCATGAACGGGTGGATTATAGGACCCCCACTGTAGAGCTGCATGTGTGTATATGTTTGCTAGTTTAGCGGTTTAGCAAATAAAGAGTGGCATATGTGGGTGATACTATCTGAACATCTACGTCATGGCTCTGGTACATGCTGTATGTCGGTCAGGTTAGCACAGTACACAGCCACATATGCCTTGTCTACACTGGCAAGGGATGTTATGTTGACATACACACACAGACCTATTTGGGTGATATGTGGTGCAGGTGCACATATAGCCTCTCCATGGATTAACATTCTCCCTGATACCCAGTGGGCTGACATGACGCCATCATGGTCTGATGAAAGACAGACATGGGGGTGTTGTCTGGTACACATGGTGATGACATTGCCATGTATTTAGGCACATGATCAGTGCACATATCTAAGTAATCATTGATGTACAGGATGTACACTGCATAATATTCCTTTGCACAGTGGATACAGGGGGTGGTACAGCATATTACCAGGTGTCACAGGTATTTACAATGGACTAACAAACAACATTAGGGGAGTCATAGACACGGAGAGGGGGTAATGTTGTCAACCTGGCCAACACAGACTAATAGTGCGACCTTGGGATGTGTTTCACACATGGTGTTTGCAGACACCTCCTTAGACAGGTGTGAGGTGCAACCAAGGGTGGTGGGGGCAAATGAGTAATAGGGGGACATTTCATTGGTATCATACGTCTACATGCTGCCTCTCCCATGTGGTATATCAGTACAGTGTGAGGGTGAACAGTCAGTCGTTGGGTCAGGTTGTGGGGTCTGCCAGCTGTTGACATTGCTGTGTACTGTGGGTTTCACAGATGGGACATGACATATATTTTGTGATGGTTTGTTTCCCTCTCCACAGGACCAGCTTCATGAGGATGCTGTTCCACTGTAGCATTGGCACATGAGGGCCCATCGTCCAAGATGCTGTGGTCCAGGGTAGGTGGATCTACAGCTACATTGTGCGTACATGGGTTCATGGGAGCAACATGTCGCCTGTCATGTGTCATATGAGGCAGCTGGTGTTGTACAACTCTCCCCTGACAGCCTCCCTTACCCATATTTTGGGGTGGTGACCCATCTCCCCATGTGTTTGTGTACAGTATGTTCGCAGGGACACCTTTTCAGTCAGATGTACAGCAGAGTTAGATGTGTTTTTGGTTGTCGTGTTTTACGGATACTGCATTTTCTGTCTACACCATCATAGTTAGATCAGACATCACCAAGGTATATGTGCATGTGACTTGGCCATGATGTGCACAGGTTTTTCAGCTGTGCCCCTGACCAACGCATACTGTGTGTGTGTTTGCGCTTATGTTTTGAATATGTCCTCCAGCATTGTCCAGGCATGGTACATTATCACGTGCTCTCATGGGTGTGGGCACCTGGGGGGCATGGTGGGGTGTACTACCTCTACTGTTGTGCTGCTTGCCTTGTCACCATGGTCCACATGTGTGGTGAGCTGTGAGCAGCAATGTGTCTTGTGTTTTGAGAGACAGGTGTTGAGCCACATTTATTTCTCTCATATGTAGGCATGCTGTGGAGATGCATCAACAGTTGATGTACATGGTAAATCGACATGTCTGGCTGACATTGTCTCCCTTCGCTGTGACCCTGATGTGGCTATGCAGTACTTGGAGGAATTGATGACGGCCGCATGATGCACACATAGGGTTTGTTTTAACTTTGCGAATTTGGTATTACATCTGGCTGTACCTGTCCTGGGGTTTATGATCCTCACATGGACATGTTATGTAGCATCGCTGTAGACACAAACAGATGCATATAGTGTGTAGCTGTGAGATGCCCGTGTGACCTGGGATTGTACATAACCATATCCATGTGACAGCCATGCCTGCATTTACATGTACTGTTGGCGCTCATCTCCTTTTTTTTTATATGCATCTGCTGTAATTTGTGACTTTGCATCCCTTTGGTCTGTATTTTGTGTATTGTGATTCTTGGCAATCTGTTCTGTTTTGGCAAGGTGTCTAACAATACCATACTTCTCCTCTCGTGACACAGGGCAGGTGACATAACAGCACCATTTCCTCCACGGCATCTGGCTCACCATCCAACGTCTGTTGTGGGACTGACGTTCATCTTATTCTTTCCGGGGAGATGTGCCATTGGATGTTTGACCTATGTTGGTGGCACACAGGCCTGTGATGGACAATTTTGCTCTTTGACCGCTGACTTACCCATGATAGACCTGTACAACACACAGTGTGTGCCATGCTGTGGCTGTGTGTCGTGCTGCTGACAGGGACACAGATGGACTTTCATGGACTGTGTCATATTGGACGATGGCACTTTACTGTGCATGGCCAGGTTTGCATGGTGTGTTTTGCGATGATCTTTTGGCTGTCAAGGACACCTTGCTTTTGGGACACTGTGCGCATCAGGGACTGACATAATCTATGTATTTCTGACATCCTTCCACAGTTGGTTAGTGTATAGGTGTGTCCCATGTGTGTGACATGGCACACATGATATGTTACTTTGTGGGTTTCAACATCAGCATACAGCCATGTTTGTGGCACGGGGGCACACATGGAGGGATCCAATTGTCTATGTCCACCTGCCCCACACCTAAACAAGGTGCAGGTTCTGCCACATACACACTTTCATGTCCGCCACCATCCTTGTTAGATGTGTGGAGGGGCCAGGGGTGCTTAGATTCATGTGTGGCATCACTGTACCATGTTTGTGTACAGCTGGTGCCTGTGCTTCTCAATAACTATGTTTGTGAGACACTGCATGTGGACCTATGGCTCTGTGTGGTTCACTGTAGGCTGTCTGACCATCATTTGCATCTGGACATGCTAGCTATTGTATATGTTTACTGTACAGATGTGACACTCTGCATGTCTGTCCACGCGGTGCAGTGCACATTTGCAGAGTCCTGTTTTACCCCCTGCATTGACAACAGTCTCATTAGGCCATTATATTTGGTGTGGGTCAGAGTGGGTGTCCATTGTCCTCCTACACTTCAGCATTGCATGGACCATGCTATCGGTAGCCAAACACTGTCCACCAAACAAACAATGCAAGGGGACATACTGCACGGTGTTATGTCTGCACCTTTCAGGGAGTTGTGTGCTTTGTATTTTCTCTGTGTTCATGTGTCCCTGCTACCTGTTAGCATACAATCATTCAGCTCTAGATGATATTTGTCATGTACACTGAATACTTTCTGATGTGCCAATCAGCCATTATGTGGGAGGTTGGACATAACTTAATGAGGGTGTTTGTCACATGTCAATATTGTGCCAGCATATGTTTTTCTCTTTTGGGGGCCACCTGTGTTGCATGAGGGCTATGTTGGGGGGGGGACATGTGATGTGTTTGGGGTCTTACGCTTACAACGCCTCAAGTCTACATGCCCTCATATGTAGCTCACACATTGTGGGCATGCAGCAGATGCTCGTGTATGTGGCCCTGGAACCCAGTGCATATCATGCACCTGTTCCACCAGAGATCTCATGCCACTCAATTGTGCGCAGGCATTGACCTTTATGTGGCATGTGTGTTTGTACCTTGCTGACTGTGTTCCCATCTTTAAACAGGGAGGGGCTTACTTTGAAATTATGATTACACTGTGTACAGTAACTGGGAGGTGTGATCCAAATAAATATATGTATTATACAGACATTAGTTCCTTTTGCTGCTTGGTCATGTTCACACACATGCACTACAATGTCTACCTTTGAATATGTCATGACTCCTTGTGACCTTGGGACTCCGTGGTTACCTTGACAATGTTCCTCGAGTTACTCTCCAAGGGCCACATGATCTGGTTTTCTGAAATGAGGCCTGGTTGCCTTGTGTGCATGACAGTTTTGTGACGACTAGGCTGCTCCTCCTCTCGTAGAGCACATTCACACTTGTGTCTACTGGTTTGCTTGCAAGGTGCATGTCCACCTGTGCTCACAACAGTGTACGATGGCAGCTGTGCATGTGTCTGGCATTTTGCACATCACAGGTTCTTACTGGTTCACATACAGACCCTGTCTTTGGCATATTATGTATTCCTTGGGCTCAGTATATTATTTGTGGGTGTGGTTGGTGGCATGTGTTTTCAAATAAAGTTATGCGTTTAGCCCACGATATGCTTTGTTTTTAATTATTTTGTACATTATGCTGACTTGACCATTAGTTCACTGCAGGTTAATCAACTCTACACACACCCTTGTCTGTGATCAGGGTGCAGCAGGGTGTGCACTGTGTGCTGCCTAGCCAGCAGATATCATCTGTTACATAGGTTTCTCTCATTATGTTGTTTACACTGCTGTGCACCTGGGGGTGTGGTGGTGCTGGGTTTCAGCAGGTGTGTGTTCACCCTTTTTCATGTGTTGCTCTCTGCTGTCCTGTCCATGATCAGTACATTGCTTCGCCACGCATCCTCCACTGCCCTTTTGGGATACCTTGCTTTGCTCTTGTTATGTCTGTATATATTTATGTATTTGTTTTGGTATCCCACTTTTCACACGGTCAAGGGGGGTTTCATACGAGGGGGGGGAGGTTTTACATGTTGGCCACGGCCATTGCCAGGGGGGCTACATTGACGGTTTCAAATGGGGACATAGGACATACTATGGACATTGACAGATTGTGCACATTGTCATATTTGTATGGGGTGGGTTAGGGGTTGGATTAGTGGGGTTCCTGGGACAGTATGTTTTTCAGCTGTATTATAATGGATTAGTGGTCTGGGTTGTTACCAGGACATCTTGGGGGGCTGTGCATGATACATGGGGCATGAAGTTCAGGGTCTCGATTGCAGGTCCCTTGCGGGCATTTGGTTCATTTGTTGCTTACAGTACCGGAGTTGGTGGGGGCTTGTCTGGTAGTTGTGCCGTGGCCTGGGCGACACAGTCTGGTGTTGATTTGGGGGTTGCGTGCTTCATGTATGACTTTGTTGGTAAGTGGGAGGGCTTTGTATTGACTCCTTGCTTCAGGTGCCTGTATGTATGTTTCTTTCAGGATTGGGGTGATGTGGTCTGTATATTTTGCATGCTGTGTCTACAGCATCACATATCATTGTGTGTTTGTGCATGCGTCCCTGGTCCCAACTACAGACTGTGATCTGAAATGTACACAGGAGTTCTGCAGGTGCATTTGTTCATGGTATCACTTGAGGTGTTGCCTGTCCTTACAAACAGCATGCATGTAGCGTGAGGGCCTGGACTATTTCTGACTGCACCCTTTGCTAAGACACACACATTGGTGCTGTTTCCTACCTGTTTTTGCTTTTACATTTCTGGGGTTGTTGGTATGTGTGATTCCTCTCTGTTCTCTTGGATGTGCATGCGTGTCCTGCAGTTGTGTTTTCCATTTGTTTGACTGTCATATGTTGTCAGGTTTGTGCTGTGGACACATTGTACACTCATCTGAGTTGTGAGCCATGCATCTGTCCATCTTCTGTCTGCCAACTCTTGTGTCATGCTACCCTGATGTGCATGCAGCTGCAACCCTTCCTGCACTCCTACACCTTCCTGCATCACAACTCTCCATGTTGGTCGCTCCTGTGTTTGCTCTGCATATCATCGCTAGTCCACTGTAATCATGATATTTCACAGATCCTGCCATTTCAGCCTCCTCTGCTGGACACATCTTCCCATCCACGGTTACACACCATCATTATAACATGGTACATTATCCATCACTCTGTACATAGCTACAGCTGGCACCAGTGTCTTTATCCATTTCTGTTGCCGCCACATAGCCTTGTGGAGATCTTTGTGGTACAGCACCTGTGATGTCAGTGTTTCTTATACTTTTGGATTGCCTTTCCTTTCGGCTCTGTGCAGTATTTGGGTTACATGTGCACTCGCATTTGATGATGTGGTTGTTTATGATGTGCATTGTGTAGCAGCCTAACGGAACGATACTCTGGCTAGGCTTGTGTTTAGATGGCAGCACAGCTTACTGTACAGTTGCATTCTGAGAAAACAGATGTCACTAAGCCAACCTTGGTCACTGCTCATTTGGCACCATGACCCCTGCACCATCACGCAATGCCCTAACCATTGTGCTACACTGCTGTTCCCTCCTGCATGTCTGCTCACCTACCTGGGATTTCCCTGCGTTAGACTGCACAGTGATGCCAGCACTGACTGTGCTTGGACCATGCCCTGCCTCATACGACAAACTGTAAAGCACCCTACACACGACATTGTGATTTCCTTGGTGGACAATGCGCTTTAGGATTTGACATGTGAGGTACCTTATATTGCGTCATATGCATCACCTGATATTACAGTGCTTTCATAGTGCATTTGCAAGGGGGAGTAACAACAATAACATGTAAAATGCCTCCTAGATCACTATTGCTCATGACAGATGATGGCTCATCTAGCCGCTTCATTGGGCACTGCAGGGGATTGAACCCCTGATCACTGTTCCATTGGTAGGCGTCGTTCCCATTGTGCTGTGGCTCAGCTCGTGTGCTTTCTCATCCGCGCGCCGCCTTATGCCGCACAAAGTTCCTCTGCCTCGTAAAGGATTAGTGCGCCGCCTTCTGCTGCCCACTATTTCTGTGCCTCCTAAAATGGTGCCTGAGCCTGCCGCTTCATTGGGCACTGCGGGGATTGAACCCCCGATCCCTGCTCCATTGGTAGGCGTCGTTCCCATCGTGCTGTGGCTCAGCTCGTGTGCTTTCCCATCCGCGCGCCGCCTTATGGCGCACAAAGTTCCTCTACCTCGTAAAGGATTAGTGCGCCGCCTTCTGCTGCCCACTATTTCGGTGCCTCCTAAAATGTTGCCTGAGCCTGCTGCTTCATCGGGCACTGCGGGGATTGAACCCCCAATCCTTGCTCCATTGGTAGGTGTCGTTCCCATCGTGCTGTGGCTCAGCTCGTGTGCTTTCCCATCCGCGCGCCGCCTTATGCCGCACAAAGTTCCTCTGCCTCGTAAAGGATTAGTGCGCCGCCTTCTGCTGCCCACTATTTCGGTGCCTCCTAAATGGTGCCTGAGCCTGCCGCTTCATTGGGCACTGCGGGGATTGAACCCCCGATCCCTGCTCCATTGGTAGGCGTCGTTCCCATCGTGCTGTGGCTCAGCTCGTGTGCTTTCCCATCCGTGCGCCGCCTTATGCCGCACAACGTTCCTCTACCTCGTAAAGGATTAGTGCGCCGCCTTCTGCTGCCCACTATTTCTGTGCCTCCTAAAATGTTGCCTGAGCCTGCCGCTTCATTGGGCACTGCGGGGATTGAACCCCCGATCCCTGCTCCATTGGTAGGCGTCGTTCCCATCGTGCTGTGGCTCAGCTCGTGTGCTTTCCCATCCGCGCGCCGCCTTATGCCGCACAAAGTTCCTCTACCTCGTAAAGGATTAGTGCGCCGCCTTCTGCTGCCCACTATTTCGGTGCCTCCTAAAATGTTGCCTGAGCCTGCCGCTTCATTGGGCACTGCGGGGATTGAACCCCCGATCCCTGCTCCATTGGTAGGCGTCGGTCCCATCGTGCTGTGGCTCAGCTCGTGTGCTTTCCCATCCGCGCGCCGCCTTATGCCGCACAACGTTCCTCTACCTCGTAAAGGATTAGGGCGCCGCCTTCTGCTGCCCACTATTTCTGTGCCTCCTAAAATGTTGCCTGAGCCTGCCGCTTCATTGGGCACTGCGGGGATTGAACCCCCGATCCCTGCTCCATTGGTAGGCGTCATTCCCATCGTGCTGTGGCTCAGCTCGTGTGCTTTCCCATCCGCGCGCCGCCTTATGCCGCACAAAGTTCCTCTACCTCGTAAAGGATTAGTGCGCCGCCTTCTGCTGCCCACTATTTCGGTGCCTCCTAAAATGTTGCCTGAGCCTGCCGCTTCATTGGGCACTGTGGGGATTGAACCCCCGCTCCCTGCTCCATTGGTAGGCGTCGTTCCCATCGTGCTGTGGCTCAGCTCGTGTGCTTTCCCATCAGCGCGCCGCCTTCTCCCTCCTGCGCAGCTTTTCCAGGCGGTAATGTGCAGGACGCACATGTGCGGGGCGCACATTGGCGCATATGTAAACCGCGTGTTTTTCTTTTTCAGGACGCAACGCCCACTCCTTATATGGCACACGCACACTAGCGCGGCCCCGCACGTTATGAATGTTTAGTAAACATACCCCCAACTTGCCCTCAAGCCCAGCAATACCTCAGTCACATGGCTAACTAGGCCTTTCTCCCCACCTACTTCCTCTTCTTCTTGGCATCCCCATTTCCCTTATTTCCTCTGTCTGCCACCTTGGTGTAGTCCTTGATTCGGCACTGACCTTTCATTACCATATCTCCATTATTCGCAAATACCCTTTCACTGTCACCAAATTAGAACGCTTCATCCCTTTCTTTCCTCCTCTGCTATAACCATCTTATTGCTCTCCCTGGTGATTTCCCAGCTGGATTATTGCAATGTCATTTTCACAGGTCTTCCTCAGTATCAATTCAGTCACCTTCAACTCATCCAAAACACTGCTGTCTGTTTCCTTGCTCACGCTTCATGCTACTAGGATATCATCCTCCTTCTGGTCTGCTACTACTGGCTGCCCATTCAGTTCCGCATCCACTTCAAGATTCTTGTTTTGGTTCATAAAGTTCTTTGCACTGGTATTCCTTCTTACCTTTCCTCTAGCATCATTCTTCACACCCCACAACACTCCCTCCGCTCACTCCACTCAAACTGCCTTCATTTGCTCTCTGCCTCCCATGCCAGGTATTCAGCCTTCTATTTCTTCAGCCCCCAGCTTGGAACAATCTCCTCCATGCCCTTCATCTAGAGTTGTTCCTTGTCCGATACAAAACTCAGCTTAAGATTCTTGTATTTCATGTGGCATTTGACATCCCCATCACCTGACCTACTGAACCCTGTGAATGACTTCCCTCTCTCCCATCTCTCTATCAATGCCACTCCCCTTCCCCTCCTTCTTGCCCCCGCTCTGTCCCTGGTATGTGTGCAAATTTTTCCTGTCCATGACTTTGGAGTTCTTTTCACCCGCTTCTCTTATTTATGTTTTTATTGTAAACCACTCTGCCAACTTGTTTTAAGGGCAGTATATCAAATTCTAATAAACATAAACATAAATATACTTGACATATGCCAAAGAAACAGAGAAAATGACGGCAGATAAAAACCATACAGCCTATCCACTCTGCCCATCCATAAGAATTATTAAGTTCTACCATCTCAACCTTTCCCTCAGAGATCTTCTGAATAGGTCTCATGCTTTTTAAAATTCAGATACAATTCTCGTCCCCATCACCTTCATTGGGAGGCTGTTTTATGCATACACCACCGTTTCTGTACAGAAATATTTCCTCAGATGATTCCTGAATCTATCTCCTTACACCTTCATCTTATAACCCTTCATTCCAGAGCTTCCTTTCAACTGGAAGAGGGTCATCTCTTGTGACTTTATACCATGGAAATATTTAAATGCCTCTATCATATCACCCCTCTCCTGCCTTGACTCCAAAATTTATATATATTGAAATCTTTGAACCTATTTCCATATGCCTTATGATAAAGACCACTGATGTCTTTATTTATTTATTTATTATTATTTATTAACATTTCTTATATACCGCACTATTTGCCATCAGCGCGGTTTACATGGAACAGAAACATCCGACAACTTACATATGTCTGGTCATTACATTTAACAGGAGATGGAACTTGGAGAACAGGGTAAACTATATACATAGGAAGTGTAATGGGATAGGATACTGTTTGGTGTTTTACATCGTAGGGGATGCCTGTTGCGAGGGGTTGCCTGGTTGACTACCCCTATTGTTGAGGTGCTCGCTATTCGAGTGGGATTGAGGTTCGGAGCTGTCAGTGAGGTATTTGGTGAAGAGGAAATGTTTAAGGGCCTTTCTAAACTGGCTCAAGTTGGGGATTGCTCTGATATGTGCTGGTAAGGTATTCCATAGACTTGGAGCAGAGAGTCGGAAGGCTCTGTTAGCTGTTGTTTTGGTGCATTTTGTTGTTTCTTTTGGTATTGCTAGCATGTTTGACTCTGCGGTTCTTCTTGGTCTGTTAGGTGCCAGTGGTTGGATGAGGTCAGATAGAGAGGAGGAGGAGAGCCCCTTGCCAGCTTTGAAAGTCATCAGCAAGGTCTTAAAACTGATCCTGGCTTGAATGGGGAGCCAGTGTAACTGTTTCAGGAGGGGTGTCACATGGTCTCTCCTGGATGCCCCCAAGAGTACCCGAGCTGCATTGTTCATAGCAAGTTGCAGGGGGATCAGGGTGGACCGGGGGAGCCCTTGTAGTATGGAGTTTGAATAATCAAAATGGGGAATGAGCAGGGCTTGGCAAATGGTGCGGAAATCATCTGGTTCGAGTAACGGGCGTAGGTGTCTGAGGGATCTAATTTTAAAGTAGATCGCCTTTACGGTATTGGCTATGTGTTTCTTCATGTCGAGATTCTGGTCCAACGTTACTCCAAGGTAACGTATAGCAGGTTTCACTTGTAGTTCGGCATCCTTTACCTTCACGCAGCTGGGTGGTATGAAGTTTGGATTCCTTGAGATGAAAAGAACCTCCGTCTTCTTGTGTTGGATTCGAAGATTTTGTGACAGGAGCCACACCGATATGGTGTTGAAGCAATTAATCAGGGGGGCGAGGTCTAGTTTATCCAATGATACTGGCATGTATAACAGCACATCGTCAGCATATATCATGCAACTAACATTGAAGGACCTAATGATGTTGCAGATGGGTTGGATGTATATATTAAACATCAAGGATGATAGGGAGGATCCTTGAGGCACTCCTTGACTTTGTTGAAATGGTTCCGATGTAGCCCCGTCTGCTCGAACATGTTGCCATCTTCCAGACAGGTAGGATCTGCACCATTCGAGCGCTGTTCCGCTGATACCTTTTTCTCTTAGCCGGCAGAGGAGAATCTCATGGCATACAGAGTCAAATGCTGCTGCTATATCTAAAAGGATGAGTGCAAAACCATGTCGTTTGTTGTCAACGCCTGAAATTATATTGTTGAAAAGGGCTGTGAGTAGTGTTTCCACTCCATGTGACTCTCTGAATCCATGTTCGGATGGATCTAGTGGGGCAGTAGTGTCAATATAATCCTGTAATTGCCTATGCACTACTTTTTCAATGATTTTTGCGAGCATAAGTATACTAGATATGGGCCGGTAAGACTCTACCTTTTGGGGGTCCAGCTTGGTGTTTTTTAAAAGAGGTCTGACGGAGGTCTGCTTGAGAGTAGAGGGGAACGACCCTGTGTTAAAGGATTGGTTTATGATGTTGGCTATAATTGGAGAGAGATCACATCGCAGATCTTTTATACAGAATGCCGGACAATGATCTGTGTGTGCAGTGGTAGTGTTTAGGGCTAAGATGGTATCTTCGATAATTTTCTTTGAAGGTGTAGAGAAGGAGGTTAGCGATGCTGGGTACTCTTGCTCGTCGGGGGGGTCAGGTATTACTATCTTGTCGGTCTTGCACATTTTGGATTGCATGTAGACCGCATAGTCCTGCGGGTGAATATGTCCTTGGTGCTCAGGTGTTGGTTCTTTGGCAAGAGTTTTGACTAAGTTAAACAGGTCATGCAACTTATTCAATGACCGTCTCAGGGTGTCTGTATGGTATTGCCTCATCTTGTCTGTGATGGCTTTGCAATGTGCAGTCAGATGTTGGATGTATGCTGATTGGTCATTGCTGTTGCGTGACTTCCTCCAGCGCTTTTCCAGCCTCAATAGATGGGTTAGTGATGCCCTTAAGTCGGCTGTGAACCATGGGGCTGATGGTTTTTTCTTCGGGGCCTTGTTTGTTGGAGAGCGGATCGCGATTGTGCTGAGTTTGCTGTTCCAAGCGGTGATCACCTCATCTAGGTTTAAGGAGGTCTCATCAATGAGTGTGTGTGTTTCAGCGAAGATGCGTTCTCTATTAAACGGGTGGAAACTTCTGGCAGCTGGGTTGGCGATCTTGCTTGTATCCATTTTGGGCTTTGGTGGCATGTTGAGGGTAGGCATCTGAAAAGCGATGAGTTTATGATCCGACCATGGGACTGCTGATACTGATAGCATGATGTTTTGTGGTTGATCAAGAATGAACTGCGGGGCGAATATGAGGTCTAGAATGTTACCTTTCTCGTGAGTAGGTTCCTGTACCAGTTGCGTATATCCGAGGATCTCTAGGGCTTCTATGAATGCAGCTATGAATGAAGCTTCTATGAATGAAACTACCTTCTTGAATGACTCCATCCTGTTCATATTCTTTTGAAGGTGCAGTCTCCAGTACATCAAATGAAGTCTCACTAGAGCAGCGGCTCTCAAACTTGTCCTGGGGGACCACCAGCCAGTCGGGTTTTCAAGATATCCACAATGGCTGTGTGTAAGCGAGATTGGCATGCTTTCTACTTCCATTATATGCAAATCTCTCTCATTCATATTCATTGTGGATATTCTGAAAACCCAACTGGCTGGTGGACCCCCAGGTCAGGTTTGAGAACCACTGCACTAAAAACTTGTACAAAGGTACAATTACCTCTTTTTTCCTGCTGGCCATTCTTCTCCCAAGCATCATTCTGGTTTTTGTTATCATTTATTTTTCTGTCTGGCCCATTTAAAATGTATCTGTTATAATCAACCCTAGGTCCTGCTCTTCTTTCATGCACTGAAATGTTTCATCCCCCTATACTGTACCACTCCCTTGAGTTTTGGCAGCCCAAATGCGTGACCTTGCATTGTTTAGGATTAAATCTTAGCTACCAAATTCTTGACCATTCTTGAAGCTTTACTACAGAAACATAGTGATATTGTGCAATACTCTATAGGGCTAATTTTATAACATCTTTCTACATGTAAAAGGGCTTTATTTATTTATTTGTTTTATTTATTTATTTATTTAACAGCTCTTCTATACCGCACTCTTTGTTATCAGTGCGGTTACATTCAACAATATCACTCTCAGACAGTGGAAGATCTGTCCTAAGTTTACATATAACAGGGAACGTAACATGGATTGAACTGGGGGAAGCTATGTACATTTTACAGTTACAATATTGGTAGTCTATTTACATATTGGCCAGTCTATTTACAGTAAAGTACATCTTGAGGCAGTACCATTTGAATACAAGTACTATCTGGTCTGTGATTCATGCTCCGTAAGTACATATTTAGGAATCATATTGAGGGATTGGGTTGTCGTGGGGGAGGAGGAGAGGTGTTGTTAGGTAGTGAGAAGTACATAAGGAACAGGTGGTGCTTGAGGACTTTTCTGAATTGCATTAGGTCGCTGATAGATCTGATGCTGGGAGGGGGGCTGTTCCAGTATCTAGGAGCATAGGACGAAAATGCTCTATTGTTAGTTGATTGTGCATATTTTGTGCTTTCTCTTGGGATAACTAGTGTATTGGCAGCTAATGACCTCCTAGGTCTGTTGTTGGGGGTGCAGTTGAGAAGGGCTGAGGCTGAGACTGAGGAGGGCGAGATTTTATTAATGACCTTGAATGTAATAAGGAGGGCTTTATATGCGATCCTGCAACTTATCGGGAGCCAATGTAGATCCATTAGGATGGGGGTTATGTGGTCTCAACTTGATGCTCCACACAAGACTCGAGCCGCTGCATTCATCGCTAATTGTAGCGGGTTTAGGTATTCTTGGGGAGGCCGTGGAGTATAATATCCGCGTAGTCGAAATGGGGTGTGACTAACACTTGGAATATTGTGCGGAAGTCCTCTGGTTCTAGCATGGGTCTCAGATGTCGAAGGGTCTTGATCTTGTAGTAGATGGCTTTTACAGTGCGTTTTATGTGCTCTTTGAAGTCTAGATGTCTAGATGTCTAGATGTCTAGATGTCGATCCAAAGTCACACTCAGGTATCGTATAGTGGACTTGATTGGAAGTTCTGCATCTCTTACTTTTAGGGTTAAAGGGGGTGAGAAGCCTTTATTTTTTGTGACGATTAGAGCCTCGGCTTTTTTGAAAGTTATTCGCAGGTTCTGATTAAGGAGCCAGTCTGTTATTGCATTGAAGCAATTGATTAGGGCTGTATAATCAGGACGGGTGATGCTAATAGGTGTGAACATCAGTACGTCGTCTGCATAGATGAGGCAAGATATGCCGAAGGCACGGGTGATTTTGCAAATTGGCTGCATGTATATGTTAAAGGGTAGAGCAGATAGGGAGGAACCTTGGGGAACTCCTTGCTTTTGTTGGAAAGGTTCGGATGTATTGGTACTATTGTATAAGCTTTAAATATGTATGTGTTTAAATATGCACAGTGACAAGACTGTGCATACTTGTACATGATCCATGTGAAGGTGTATTCTAGGGCGGAGTTTGTATTGCATTGCACAGTATGCACATAACTTATAACATACACACCCATGTACATACTTCACCTGCATACATTTGCACCTGCTCCTAAGCAGATGTAAAGATATGTGCATTTTAGCCATGCAGTCAGCGCTTGCTGTGCACATTCTAAGTGTGCATTCAAGTCTTTGGTAACTGAAAGCGTTGGGCCAAAACAGTTCCTGTGCTAAAGTGGTAAAAGGGTGGGTTAGGGAATGAGAGGGGGCATGGTGAACATTGCACAGTTAGCTCACATGTACACACCGTGTGCTGCCTGCACCTCATGCTATTAGTGCAGGTTCACCTAATGACACCTCAATAGGTGGAGTTCAGTTTACCCGCAGTAATAGTGCATGCAGTCACTGCATGGCAATTGGCCTGGGTGGGTGGCGTCAGCGACATGGTTGGGCGACAGAGGTGGCAGCAACAGCAGCACACATGGGTGGCTGTGTCGCCCCCCCCCCCTCCAGCTGCTGCCAATTCCATTTGGGGGGAAGGCAGGCAGTGGCAGTATTTTCAAAAGTGACGGCAAAAGCTGCTGCTTTTGGAAATGCTGCCGCTGCCTGCCTCCCCCTCCTGAGATGGAATCAGTGGCAGCAGCTGGGAGGGGGGCAGCAGTGTAAGCGGCATCAGCGGGGGGGGGGGGGGGCATCGAGGCCGGCCCTGACTACCATGCTTTAGTTTTAATGTTAAATGAGCTAAATCCCAGCACTCATTAGTTAAAGGGTACGTAGGCACCTATGCGCCTTTACAAGAAAGGCTACAAATAGGTGGCTACTTGCCCTGCCACCTTGGCAGCCTGATTTTAAATTACCTTTATTTCTATGTGTATGAGGCCACATTCATACATAAATGACCTGTTATAAGAGTCTGTGCATTGAGACAATGGTGCAAACTTTATTGGTAGACATAGCTGAGGGCACAGTCTGAGAGGAGGACAGGAAGCTGGGACCAGTGTGAGACCATCATGTCTGGGATCAGGCCTTCAATGTTTTTCCCACACAGTACAAATGCATTGGGGATGGCACCTTGGGCGCATCAGTGCTGCATGCCCATACCACCCTCTCATCTACCGCCATCCTTGCTCCAGCCCATCCATCAGCCTCTGCTGGCTAAGTGCAGTCATGTATTCTCCTGCATGTTGCTACACCATGGTCCACACAGGTACTCATTTACACATTTCAGCTTTTCACGCACCTCTCCTGTGCCTGATCTGCACGTCACCAATCCTGCTCTGTCATCCTTTTGGAGTACACATCGTGCCAATTCTGACTCTGCTGGAGGACACGCCTTCCCCATTCTGTGCCATTCACTGTGCTTTATCGACTATAGCAAGGCTTTTGACTGTGTAAACCATGAGAAACTCTGGGCAACATTAAGAAGCATGGGTATACCAGAACACCTGATCGTTCTCTTGCGCAATCTGTACATTGATCAAGAAGCAACAGTTCGAACGGAACAAGGAGAAACAGAATGGTTTAAAATAAGCAAAGGTGTAAGACAAGGCTGCATACTTTCCCCCTACCTGTTTAATTTATATGCAGAACAAATCATCAGAGAAGCAGGATTGTATGAAGACAACAGGGGTGTGAAGATTGGTGGAAGACTCATCAACAACCTTCGCTATGCTGATGATACCACATTACTGGCTGAAAGTGAAGATGATCTGAAACATTTGCTTCTCACAATCAAAGAACATAGTCTCAAAATGGGCCTGCACCTTAATGTAAAGAAGACAAAGATCATGACAACTGGCATAATCAACAGGTTCATCGTTGAAGGAGAAGAAATTGAAATTGTGAACAACTTTGACCTACTTGGATCAACTATCAATAAAGAAGCAACAAGCAGTCAAGAAATCAGACGACGCATTGCTCTTGGCAGAATGGCTATGAAAGACCTAGATAAGATTCTCAAGAGCAGAGATGTCTCTCTCCATACAAAGATTCGACTTGTTCAAGCCATGGTATTTTCAATAACATCATATGGATGTGAAAGCTGGACAGTGAAAAAGATAGACAGGAAGAAAATTGATGCCTTTGAATTATGGTGCTGGTGGCGAATACTGTGTATACCATGGACTGCCTGAAGAACAAACCAGTCGGTACTAGAGGAGATCAAACCTAAGCTTTCTTTAGAAGCTCAGATGACAAGACTTCGACTTTCATACTTTGGACACATCATGCGAAGAGAGAGATCATTAGAGGAAGACATTATGCTTGGCAAGATAGAAGGTCAACGCAAAAGAGGAAGGCCAGCAATGAGATGGATCGATACAATAACAGCAGCTACGGGTACCAGTCTGTCAACAATGAGCCGCCTGACTGAAGACCGAACACAATTTAGGATAGCTATCCAGAGGGTCGCCATGAGTCGACTCCGACTCGACGGCACTTAACAACAACAACAACACATGGCAACATCCCAGTGTATCAGTACAGCTGCCTCCCACATGCTCACCCCACTTATTGGCTGCCACATTGGGTGCCCACAGATCTGTCAGGTCCATCATCTCCCACCTCTCCTTCCATCCTTCACCATTACATTCTCTTTCTCAGGGGTTCCCTTATTTATTTATTTATTTATTTATAGTCTCTTCTATACCGCGCTATTCAGCATCAGCGCGGTTTACAACAAACAAAGATTACACATTTCCTGGGGTACTTTGTGTTTACAGTGAACAGGTGTTAAAAACTTGGATAACTGGGGTAACTATTTACATTTACAACATGTTAGGATTCACTTCCTTGATCTTAGTCATGGGTGTTTTGCGTGGTTTGTGAGGTTGGTGTCATAGCTGCGTTGTTTACAGGGTAATACTGGAGGAAGAGGTGGTGTTTCAAGGCCTTTCTAAACTGGAGTAGGTCTGGTATTATCCAGTGTTACAGTGAAGGCCCTTTTCAGGTGTTAAGGTGCATGCTTGTCACCTTAATTTCAGATATCCTGTTAGTGCACGTTAGGCAGGCCATTGCACACTTACCACCAGAATACCCATCCAGAGCCTTTTTTGCATGGAAAATTTACCCAGTGAAAAGCTGTATATAAGTGCAGCTAAATAAATAAATGGAAAACCCCTTATCGCTGCCATTAACACTTGATAACCCCTGCTACCTTAACGCCCTTTAGTAAACATACCTCATTGGTATACTATGCTCAAAATGAAAGACAAAGAAGAAATGGTGTTGATTTATAATTAAGAAGAAGTTTGCAAGAACTGTAATGAAATACAATGCAATCAGTGAATGCTTAATTTCTGTTTGTCTATTAGTAATGCTCCTCAACATAACTATTATTCAGGTATATGCCCCAAAAACAGCTGTAGAAGAGGATGAAGTTAGAACATCAGAACATAAGAAATTCCATGCTGGATCAGACCAAGGTTCATCAAGCCCAGTATCCTGTTTCCAACAGTGGCCACAAGTACCTGGCAGGTTCCCAAAAAGGTGCACAGGTTTCACAATGCTTGTCCCGGAGTAAGGAGTGGATTTCCTGGATCCTCTTTAATAATGATTTAAGGACCTTTCCTCCAAACCTTTTTTAAAACAAGCTATACTAACAGCCTTTCTACACCCTCCAGTAACGAATTCCAGAGTTTGACCACGCATTGAGTGAAAAAATATTTTCTCACATCAGTCCCAAATGGGTTACATTGAAGCATTATTGCACATCCCCTAATCTTTCCACTCTATGATGGTGCAAACAACTGATCTATGTTTACCCATTGCACTCCATTCATTAATTTATAGACCTCATCATATCCCACCTCAGCCGTCTCTTTTCCAAGTTGAAGAGCCCTAACCTTTTAAGTTTTTCCTCATAGGGGTATCCTTCCATTTCCTTTACCATTTTGATGGCTCTTCTCTGTACCTTTTCTAATTCTTCTCTATCCTTTTCAAGATATAGCAAACAGAATTGCACACAATATTCAAGGTGAGGTCGCACCATTGAATGATACAGAGGCATTATAATATCCTTAGTTTTATTCTCCATTTCTTTCCTTATGATTCCTAACATTCTATTTGCTTTCTTTGCCACCGCTGCATCCTGGGCAGAGAGTTTCAATATATTATCCATGATGACACCTAAATCTTTTTCCTGAGTGGTGGTTCCTAGTGTGCAATCTTACATTGTTTAACTATAGTTTGGGTTGTTATTTGGATGTCCAGTCTTCTAGTTTATCTATGTCCTCTTGCAATTTTACACAGTCTTCTTGTGTTTTAACAACTTTGAATAATTTTGTGTCATCTGCAGATTTGATCACCTCACTCATTATTCCTTTTTCCAGGTCCAGCACAGATCCCTCCACTATTTACCATTCTCCATTGAGAAGATTGGCCATTTAGCCCTACTCTCTGCTTTCTATCTTTTAACCAGTTCCTGATCCACAATACTACACTGCCTCCAATCCCATGACTTTTTAAAATTTTGCCAAGAGTCTCTCATGAGGGACCTTGCCAAAGGTTTTCTGAAAATCCAGATACACTATATTAACCGGCTCATCTTTGTCTACCTGTTTATTCACACCTTCAAAAAATATAACAGATTAGTAAGACAAGACTTTCCTTGACTAAATCCATGTTGGCTTTCTCCCATTAAACCATGACTATGTACATATTCCATAGTTTTATTCTTTATAATAGTTTCTACCATTTTGCCCGATACTTTTGTCAGGCTCATCAGTCTGTAATTTCCTGGATCACCTCTGGAATCCTTTTAAAAATTGGCATTACATTTGCCATTCTCCAATCTTCCAATACCACAGATGATTTTAATGATAGTTCACAGATTACTAATAGTAGATCTGCAATCTCATATTTCAGTTCTTTCAACAGTCTCAGATGTATACCATATGGTCCAGGTGATTTTCTACTCTTCAATTTATCAAATAGTTGTAATAGATCATCCCAATTTATTGATATTTCTTTCAATTCTTCTAATACATCACCTTTAAATACCATTTCAGGCATGGGTAACTTCCCTACATCTTCTTCAGTAAAGACCAAAGCAAAGAATTCATTCAGTCTTTCCGCTATGGCTTTGCCCTCCCTTAGCGCCCCTTTTACCCAGCTATCATCTAATGGGTCCAACTGATCCTCTCATAGCTTTTCTGCTACAAATGTACTTGAAAATGTTTTTATTATGCTTCTTTGCTTCCATGGCAAGCTTTATTTCAAATTCTCTCTTTGCCTGCCTTATCAAAGTCTTGCATCTAATCTGTCAGTACTTATGTTCTTTCCTGTTTTCATCATTTGTCCATTTCCTGAAAGATGCTTTTTTGGCTACAGCAGCCTCTCTGACCCACCTTTAAACCATGCTGGCAGTTTTCTGGCATTCCTTCAATTTTTCTTAAAGCATGGAATTCATCTGGTCACGACTTCCAAGATAGTATTTTTAAACAATGGCCATGCTTGATGGAAATCTTTAACCTTTGCATAGTCTCCCTTTTGAAAGTTAAAAGGTAGTATTGTGTATTTTGTCATGATGTGGGTATTGATAAAGTTGAAAGTTTGAAAAGAAATCCTGTTTCTTTTAAGAAGCTAGGTGTGCAATTACCTTCAGGCACAGCTAGAGGGAGCAGGAAGGAATATTCAGGAGCTAATGAGCTTGAGAAGCCTAATGATTTGCACCTGGAAGTGACCCCGGAAGTCAGGCAGGAAGGATTTCCTTATAAGCCAGACCTGAATGCTTGCAAGGGGTGCACTTTTACACAAGGAGGTCCAGGTCCAGCTGCCTTAGGGAAAGGCAGTCCAGCAGCATTGTGCAGAGGGAGTAGAAGTGGAGGTAGAGATCCAGGATGGGGTCCAGCTGCTTTGAGGAAGAGGAGCACGGCTACACAGGGGAGCACGGCTTCACCAAGGAAAGAGAAAGAAGAGAAAGAGAAGGACCTGAGAAGGAACAGTGAAGAAATCCTAGAGGAGCAAGCCCACAGGTACAGGGTTTACAAGGGTGAAATCCAGAAGGGCCAGGCTGATTGTGCAGCTCTCCAAAGGAGGTTTGTTAGAGCCAGCTCTGAGGTTAGAGGCTGTGCCACGCCCTGTTCTTCCAGTGTTCCTGACTCCAGAAGAGAGAGAGCTAAGCCAGAAGCCAAAGGGAATGGTTTGGTGAGAAGCTCACAGTCTCTGAGGAATAATTACCCAGTTTTACCAAGCAAGAAAGGAAAGGCATTTTATAATAAACCTGAGTTCTTACCAAGGGAGGAAAGAGAGTCCAAACCAGGTTTTACTAAACTGCCAGGAAGCACAGCCCTGCCTAATGCTGAGAGGCAGAGACATTGCTACAACAGGAAAGTTGCTGAAAGGAAAAGCTCTGTGGAGTCAAGCCAGCAAAGTTCCAGGTATGAAACAGTTATTGATGCTAGTAGATGCATGAAGCATAAAGGCCCTGGGAAAACTAGTCCTCGCTTTACAAGGAAGGAGAAACCAGACTGGTTTAGTAAAATCCCTAAAGCCCTGAGAATGGACCCTTATTGGAGACAAGGCCCCAGAGGCATAGCACACCAACACGAGTCAGACAGGGACAGTGTTTGTTCCCCTGGTGATTTTAGTGAGGAAGAATGCATGGAGACAGAATGCATTGACACAGTTTCTCTATCACCACCAGATCAGATGGAGTGTGACCTGTGCACAGCCTTATGTCAAGAGTCTGTAGTAACGGAGTAAAATAGAAGAGTCTATGAAAATGTTGATGTTTTTGGAATGAACTGAATTCCTGTTTTCTGACCGCTGCATTAATTGTGAAGTGTAACAATTAAGCACATGTCTTGAATACTGGTGACCTTTTGCAAGAAAGGACTTTTCTGTTTCATTATTCATCTCTTAATTTGAACCCTTGCATTGATGGGGAATAAAAGCCTTAATTCCCTCCACTTGGTTTTGTTGCTAAGTTCTTTTAGGCAGCCGGAACTGATAAGAACATTTTACTACGCAAGTAAACCTTACGTTCCCGGTGGCTCCCTAAATATAATCTTTGCCGTGGATCGCCCTAAACATAGGGGGCGCTCCCCACGACAATTTCCTTGCCATCCTTCTTCTATTTATTAAATCAAATGTGATCTTGCTATGATCACTATTGCCAAGTGGCCCCAACAATCTGATCTCTTGCACCAGATCCTGTGTTCCACCAAGAACTAGGTCCAAAATAGCTTCCTCACTTGTCTTTTCATGAACCAGCTGCTCCAAGAAGCAGTCATTTATTTCATCTAGAAACATTTTTCTCCCTATCATGTTCTGCTCTGACACTGATCCAGTCAATATTGGGGTAATTGAAATCACCCATTATTACTGTATTGTAACTTTTGGTAGCTTCTTTGATTTCTTTGAGCATTTCATCGTCCATCTGTTCATTCTGGCCAGATGGTCAGTAGTATACCCCCATTGCCATTGCCTTCCCCTTTATACAAGGGATTTCTATCCATAGAGATTTTAGAGTGCATTTTGTTGACTGCAAAACTTTTTTCCTGTGTGACACAATGTTGTCTCTAACATAGAATGCAACCCCTCTACCAATTTGATCTACCATATCATTGTGATATAGTTTGTAACTAGGCATCACAGCGTCCTATTGGTTACCCTCCTTCCACCAGGTCTCTGAGATGCCAATCATATCTAAACGTTCATTTAGTGCTATATATTCTAGATCTCCCATCTTATTTTTTAGATGTCTAGCATTTGCATACAAACATTTTAGAGGTTGTATTGTATTCATATTAATCTGGTTATGAGTTGATGGGGTAATCTTGAATCTTTCAGCTCTGTCTTCTCTGTATTTAAGGGCATCTGGGATACTTGTATCTTTTTTGGAACCTCTTTGTTGCCCTAACATCCCTCTTTGCTAGTATCCTTCAAGGATACATCCTTCTGAGCCATATGCTCTTGGAAGACTATCGGCTTTCCCCTATTGTCTAGTTCAAAAGCTGCTCTGACTCCTTTTTAAAGGTTAATGCCAGTAGCCTGGTTCCATCCCAGTTAAGATGGAGTCCATCCTTTTGGAAAAGCCCCTTCCTTCCCCCGAATGTTGCCCATTTCTTAACAAATCCATAACCTTCTTCCTTGCACCATTGTCTCATCCATGCATTGAGACTCCAGAGCTCTGCCTGCCTTTTGGATCCTGCACATGGAACAGGAAGCATTTCTGAAAATGTTACCTTGGAAGTTCTGGATTTCAACTTTCTACCTAACTTTGGTCTCCAGAACCGCTGTCCCACACTTTCCTATGTCACTGGCACCAACATGTACCAAGACAGCAGGCTTCTCCCAAGCACAATCTAAAACCTTGTCTGGGTGGCACGTGAGGTCCGCTACCTTCACACCAGGCAGGCATGTTACCAGGTGATCCTCACGTCCACCAGTCACCCAGCTATCTACATGCTTAATGATCGAATGGCCAACTATAACAGCCATCCTAAACCTTCCCTCATGGGAATATGTCCCTGGAGAAACTTCCTCAGTTGTGAAAGAGTTTTACATCTTCTGGCTAACATGTCCTAGCTACAAGATCACTTTCTGCCACACCAAGATGATGCTTTCCTTCTACACTGCCAGACTGGAGGTGGGACTTCAGTACTACATTCCTGTAGGTCTCGACTAAATGCGTGATAGGTTCTATGAACAAGTACAAGCTGAAGGTGACAAAACATGCAAACAAAATATCCTGATAGCCATAGGTGACTGAAATGCAAAAGTTGGCAACAATGAAGGCAAAGTGGTTGGAAAATATGGACATGGCAATAGTGGTACAGATCACCAACTACTAGTATGCAAACTCAAGCTAAAGTTGAAAAAAAGCAAGTCACTCATGAATGTAGCAAAATATGACCATGAGAATATACTACCAGAATTTAGACTGCCTACAAAATTAATTTACAGCTTTAGATACAAATGACAGAGCACCAGAAGAGTTATGGAATGACAACAAGAAAGTTGTGCTCAAAGAAAATAATAAGTCTTTATGAAAGGTGAAAAAGCAAAAATGGCCAAAATGGATGACTGAAGAAACTCTGAAAATTGCCCAGAAACACAGAGAAGCAAAAGCCAGAGGAGAAAGAGAGGCAATCACAGCACTCAACCGAGATTTCCAACATGCAGCAAGATGAGACAGAGTAGTACTACAATGATGCATACAAGGAAATAAAATCAGAAACTATTAGAGGAAGAACAAGATTGGCTTTCCTAAAGCTATGAGAGTTAAAGAGAAAATTCCAGCCTCAAATTGGAATGCTACAAGATGTTTAAGGATCCATGCTGAATGATACTGAGAAGATCAAGAAAAGGTGGAAAGAATATACAGAGTCATTATACCATAAATATCAAGTGGACTAGCAGCCGTTTCAACCTGTACCATCCACAAGATCACCCTCCAATTCCCACAAAGTCAGCTACTTCCCCTCCTCCCCCTCTCCACTCCCAACTCTCCCCCCCCCCCACCTCTGCTACCCTCTCCTCCTTTCCTGTGATCTCTGAAGAGGAAACCACACACCTTCTTTCTTCCTCCAAACTCACCACCTGCTCCTCTGATCCTATCCCCATCCATCTACTAAGCCCCATCTCCTCCACCATTGCCCCTTCCATCTCTCATATTCTCAACCTGTCGCTCTCCACTGCAACAGTCCCTGCAAGCTTCAAGCATGCCATGGTCACACCTCTCCTCAAGAAACCCTCACTTGATCCCACCTGTCCTTCTAACTATCACCCCATCTATCTCCTTCCCTTCATTTCTAAACTACTTGAACATGTGGTTCACTGCCGCTGCCTTGACTTCCTCTCCTCTCATGCCCTCTTGGATCCCTTACAGTCTGGCTTTCGTCCTTTACACTCTACTGAAACGTCTCTTGCCAAAGTCTCCAGTGACTTGTTCCTGGCAAAATCGAAGGACCTTTACTCTGTCCTCAGCCTTCTTGACCTCTCTGCTGCTTTTGACACTGTTGACCACAACCTTCTCCTCGATACCCTCTCCTCACTTAGTTTTAGTGGCTCTGTACTATCCTGGCTCTCCTCCTATCTCTCCTATCTCTCTTTCAGTGTGTGTTCTGGTGTCTCCTCCTCCTCTGCTACCCCGCTCCCAGTTGGTGTACCCCAAGGATCTGTCTTGGGTCTGCTCCTTTTCTCTCTCTTTACCCAGTCCCTTGGTGCGCTACTCTCTTCCCATGGCTTTTAGTACCATTTGTATGCCGATGACTCCCAGATCTACCTCTCTATGCCTGAAATCTCTCTGACAATCCAGACCCGGATCTCTGCCTGCCTTTCTGACATTGCTACCTGGACATCTTACCGCCACTTGAAATTGAACATGGCCAAGACTGAACTTCTTATCTTTCCCCCTAAAACCTCCCCTCCTCTTCCTCCTTTCTCAGTCTCTGTGGAGAACTCTGTAATCCTTCCTGTTTCCTCGGCCCGCAATCTGGGGGTTGTCTTTGACTCCTCTCTCTCTTTCTCCACACATATCCAGCTCGTAGCTAAGACCTGCCGTTTCTTTCTCTATAACATTAGCAAAATCTGCCCTTTCCTTTCTGAACACACTATTAAAACACTCATCCACTCCTTAATCACCTCCTGTCTTGACTACTGTAACCTACTCCTTGCTGGTCTCCCTTTGAATCATCTCTCTCCCCTTCAATCTGTTCAACACTCTGCTACACGACTAATCTTCTGCCAGCCTCATCATGCCCATATTACTCCTCTTCTCGTCACTTAATTGGCTTCCTATCTGTTTCCGCATCCAGTTCAAACTTCTCCTGCTGACCTATAAATGCATTCACTCTGCGGCTCCTCAGTACCTTTCTTCTCTTATCTCTCCTTATAACCCTCCTTGGGAACTCTGCTCTTCTAACAAACTGCTTCTATCTGTGCCCTTCTCTTCTACTGCTAACTCCAGACTTCGCTCCTTTCACATTGCTGCACCTTATGCCTGGAACAAACTACCTGTGTCTGTACACCAGGCACCCTCTCTGACCCTCTTCAAATCTATGTTGAAAACTCACCTCTTCGCTGCTGCCTTTGGATCTTGACTCACCTGATCTTCTTTTCTTTCCCTAGTTGTTATCTGTGTTTTTTCTTGTGTTTTGTCTTCACTAGATTGTAAGCTCTGATGAGCAGGGACTGTCGCTTACATGTCTATACAGTGCTGCGTATGACTGGTAGCGCTATACAAATGCTCAGTAGTAGTAGTAGTAGTACCTTATGATCAGGAACCACTGGTGATGAAAGAAGAAGTCAAAGCAGCACTGAAAGCATTAACAAATAACAAAGCACCGGGAATCGATGGCATTCCCATTGAAGTTCTACAGCAATCAGATGGGCTGTTACCATACTTACATGACTTTGGAAGACAAGATCATGGCCAACTGACTGGAAAAGATCTGTATTTATACCAATACTGATGATCTGGCTGACTGAGGAAATTATCACACAATCGCTCTGATCCCACATGCCAGCAAGATTGTAATCAAGATCATTCAACAGAGACTGCAATCATACCTGGAACGAGAACTGCCTGAAGTGCAAAGAGGGTTCAGAAAAGAGTAACGAATGAGAGACATCATCCTTGGATCCTAGAAATGACAAAAGAATACCAAAAG
This sequence comes from Ichthyophis bannanicus, assembly GCA_033557465.1. NCBI lineage: Eukaryota > Metazoa > Chordata > Amphibia > Gymnophiona > Ichthyophiidae > Ichthyophis > Ichthyophis bannanicus. The sequence continues at coordinate 811,505,985 of CM066033.1, read as the reverse complement.
GGTATCTATGTGTGTTTTATTGACTACAGCAAGACTTTAGAATGTGTAAACAATGAGAAACCCTGGGCCACATTAAGAAGCATGGGTATACCAGAACACTTGATAGTTCTCTTGCATAACCTTTACATTGATCAAGAAGCAACAGTGTAAACTGAACAAGGAGAAACAGAATGGTTTAAAATCAGCAAAGGTATACAACAAGGCTGCACACTTTTCCCTAATTTGTTTAATTTATATGCAGAGCAAATCATCAGAGAAGCAGGACTGTATGAAGACAACCGCAGTCTGAAGATTGATTGAAGACTCATCAATAACCTTTGCTATGCTGATGATACCACAATACTGGCTGAAAGTGAAGACAATCTGAAACATTTGCTTCTCAAATTCAAGGAACCTAATCTTAAAATGGGCCTTTACCTTAATGTAAAGAAGACAACAATCCTGACAAATGGCAAAATCAATAAGTTCATGGTTGATGAAGAAGAAATTGAAATAGTTGACAACTTTAACCTGCTTGAATCCAAAATCAATAAACAATAAGCAGTCATTAAATCTGATGATGCATTGCTGTTGGCAGAATGGCTTTGAAGAACCTAGACAAGATTCTCAAGAGTGGAGATGTCTCTCTCCATACAAAGATTCAACTTGTTCAAGCCAGGTATTTTCGATAAAGTCATATGGATGCAAAAGTTGGACAGTAAAAATGATAGACAGGAAGAAAATCAATGTCTTTGAATTATGATGCTGGCAGAGAATACTGTGTATATCATGGATTGCCTGAAGCACAAACCAGTCATTACTAGAGGAGTCAAACTTAAGCTTTCTTTAGAAGCCCAGATGACAGGACTTCGACTTTCATACTTTGGACACATCAAGTGAAGAAAAAGATCATTAGAAAAAGGTATTATGCTTTGCAATGCTGAATGTCAATGCAAAAGAGGAAGCCTGCAGATATGGATCGATGCAATAACAGCAGCTATAGGTGCCACTCTATCAACAAAGAGCCGCCTGACTGAAGACCAAACACAATTTAGGACAACTATCCAGAGGGATGCCATGAGTCAACACCAACTCAATGGCCCTGAACAACAACAACTGTTAGTGCTACTGAATATCCCCAGAGACCACTGAAAAAATGTCTGCTTAAAAATGGGATGTGACAGCCACTATCTGGTTACTGCTGCTACTAATTATTTAGTTTAACTACTACTACTAGTCATTTAGGGCCCGATATTGCATTGGGCAGGACTAAGCCCTTTTACGCCGACCCCTTAACCTTGGATTTTCACTTTCATGGTGTCAGAAGTGAAAATCCGGGGTTCACCGCACAACCGGAAAGCTACTGAGCCTAACTGGGCAGCAGCGATTTTGGATGTTGCCTGATTAGCCCAGCACCTTAAAGATAGGTGAGGATTTCCTCGCCTATCTTTAAGGTGTAGAATGCTAACTGGGCAGCATCCAAAATTGCTTCTACCCGGTTAGCGCCATTCCCCGCCTCTGCTCTGCCCCAGAATACACCCAACATGCCCCAATGCTAACCGGATAGCATTGGGGCACATAGGGGACTTAATTGGGGAATTTCAAAAGCACTTGCCATGTAGTTGCCTTTGAAAATTCCCGATTAAGGCATTTGCATGGTTAACATGGGCCGTTAACCATGCAAATGCCTTCGAAAATCGGGCTCTTAATTTTATATAATCATTTGTAGTAGTAGTAGTAGTGACCAGATAGTGGCAATATTCAGCTACCAGCCACATAGCTTAAGAAGTTAAAATTAGGACAGGTGAATGGCTATCCTAAACTTTACTCAATATCAATTAACCGAATAATGACGCTGGTGTCCAGCCAGCCTTGATATTCAGCAGCGGAATATGTACAAGATATGTTCCATCACTGAATATCCAATTTTAATTAAAGTGGCAGCAGCTTGGTGCTTTATTTAGCCTAGCCACCATTGCTGAATATGCTCCCCCCCCCCAATCTATTTTAGAAAGCCTCTATTTGCACATCTACATCCATAGCATGCACAGTTTCCAGGAGAGCAAGTTATAAGAGCGTTAAAGGTAGGCCAGAAAGCCTATTTCTGAATTCACAACAGTAATGCATGCATACATAAAAAAAACCCCACTAGAGGTCAGCATTTACCCCTGCCCTAAGGCAGACATGTCAGCTAAGTGCTCATTTGTACCTGGGTTTGCATGAGTGATTGAGAGGGCAATTGTGCTAACTACTGAAAAGTATTAAAACACCTCTTTTGTTAAGTGATTCTTTTGCACTTGGCTTCTTAATTGGCTCCTCCTGGATGTCCAGTTTTGTAAAATCTTGCACAAATGCTTGTTGGTACTGACACATATGTAGGTTGTAATATTGAGATGTCTAATATTCAAAACCCAAAGCAATGTTGTTTTTCCTTTGAATATGTTTCTTAATAAAATGTCTATCTCTGAGGAACATGTCGGCAATTGCCTGTGTACATTCTGGCATCCTTACATATATTTAACATAAGGTTCCATGTTCAGTGAGCTTTTTATAATATTGCTACTACTACTACTATTACTACTATTACTACTAATCATTTGTATAGTGCTACAAGAAGTATGCAGTGCCGTATATATAGGGTCCTGTGCATAACCTGACCTGGATGTCCCAATTCCCACCTCTATGACCTATGCAAAATCAGATTAATAGGGGTCTGTTTAATAAAGTGCATTTGGCTTTTGCAGCTAATGCGGCAAAAACTGTAGATAGCACAGCGTTAGCTGCAAAAGCTGTGTGTTACGTGTTGGGGACATGCACAGCATGTCCCCTGGAGAGAGTGCGGTTCAACAGCAGCCTGAATGCAGCTAATGGCACTATTTGAGGTGGCGTTAGTTGCAGCCACGCTGTCTGTCTATCCAACGGTTAGCATGCACTGCAAGGCCTACGGTAACTGTGCATTACATACATGCAGGTAATACACTTGCATTTCTCACACATTATCTGTTTATTTGGCCAGATCTACTACATAGTTTTCAATAAGAGAGCAAAAAAGGGCTGAGACCTGTCTATGTGAGCAGAAGTGCTTTTTTCCTAAGACAATTTGCTGATCAAATTTATTGTTGTCATATGAGGCATAGATGGAGAAATAGCTGCAAAGTGAATTAGTACTTTTTACCTGCAGACTTTAGGTACATTTTCTGGCCAAAACAAGAAAATACACAATTGCATCTTTGCAAGCCCTACCCAGACCCTGCTGTTGGTAGTGCCTCTACTAAATTCAGATAAAGGCGCATATGTGGAGCTACCTGCATACTTTGCCTGTATATTCAGTGGGCCATTTTAAGACAGGTGATTTGCACAGGTAAATCTACTTTTTTGGATCCGCTGGTTTCTTGTGACCCGCACCAGCTATTGTTGGAGACAGGCTACTGAGCTCAATGGATCTTGGTATGATTCCGCATAGCTCTTCTTATGTTTTTGTGTTATTATCCACAGAAATCACTTTGAAACTTTCCCTTTGAATGTGGTGTGATCTGTTGTATCATTTGAACTGTAGCTCCACATTATCTCAGATGGAGGAATATAGAATTATTTTTAAAAAAAAGTATTTTGATGAGATGACTGGAGTTGTCATATAGTACGGTATGATTCCCCCCATTTTACCTCAGCCAGCATGTTTGCTCTCCTATCACCCACTTCTTGGCTTCTGAGATTTCTCTTGCATTTGGTCTGAAACCAGACCCGTCCTGAGTAGCAAAATAATTTCCTTTTAACAAGGCAATACAATGTCTCCTTTTATCTAACTTTCAGAAAGAGGATTGCGCTTCCTGTTGATCACATATCAAATAATAAAAATGTGTGGCAATTTCTGTGCATACATGTGTAGGGATGGAGGGAGTACTGAAAGGGAAGGGGCTTGCTTTATTTTTGGCTTCTTGTTTTTTGTTTTCTGAAAGCACTACTTTGGTCACCAATGGCTACTGGAACATGAGGTGAGGGTCTCCTGGAGGAAATAATGTGACAAAAGACAAATTGACTCTTAGCTGACCCACCACCTTACTGGGTTTTACTACTGCAGTGGCTAATTTTCATAGATTAATGCTTTCTACGTATATTTTTGTTCAGTGCAAAATCCTGGAGCAGGGACCAAAATCCACAGTGGGACTGGAGTGTACACAGAGGCTGGGTGAGACGTACAAGCCCTGATGTTATGCAGCTTCAATTAGGCAACAAATACAAGATAAAGACTGATGATCTGCTATATCTAATATTGCCAGCATTCATAGGTAGGTAGGTAGGTAGATGGATGGATGGATGCATTATATCAATGCATTCAGCCTGGTTATTGTGATTGTTTCCTGTGATATCTGATGCATCATTGCACAGTGAAATTCAATTAACAGTTCCTGTTGCTTTCATAACATATGCCATGCTTATTCATTTTTATCAACATGTTATGAACTGGCATTTTTAGGGTTACATTTCATTGCTGGTGGAGGGAGTGAGAGCAATTCTGGTGAATGTTGCCTAGCCAATCATCATGCCCCCCTCCCTCTCCCCTCCTTCTCTCCCTCCCTGTCCCCTCCTCAGAAGCCTCTGGGCTGAAGAGATGAGGACCGTTTCTCCTTGCTGATGCCTCCTTTTACTTTTGGTTGCCAGGTAGGATATATGTTTTCTGTCAACAGAAGTCTTTTTAACAGGAAATTCTTGCTCTGATTATTCAAAGAGAATATCCTAGTTGTAAAAAAATACTTATTGAAAACAAGTTCTGCAGCTCATAGGAATAAAACAATTATCAAATATCAGATTTGCCAGTGGTAGGTGAACAAATGTATTTTGTACAAATTGCAAATATAACTGTGAAGCAAAGGGGACTGAGGAGAGAAGACGAGCTATAGGGCTGAGCCCCTTACTAATGTGTTTTTTCACCTCTTCTTCCCAGTCCCTTGCAATAAAGGGGTTTAATCAGTCCTATGACTGAACAGCAGAAGAGGTGAACACTGTTGATTGCACCCCTCAGGGAGCATTAGGAGAAAGAGTAAAGCTGGTTGTATCAGAGTGGATTTGTAATTTCTTTCCTCTCTGTTTCTTTGTCCTGTTATTTGCAGCTAGCTGGAAGGTATCACTCTGAGAGGGGGAAGAAAGAGGAGGAGGAAAAGGAAAGAAGGACTGAAGGAGCTGGCTTGATCAACAGAAGATGTCTTACCTCCAAAATCTTTCGCTTGCCAGAATGGGTGATCCTTTGTCCACTTCTGCCCTAAACAGCAGCGGTCCTTTCCATTCTGTGGGGTGTCCAGCCAGCAGCTTTGGGAACCTTTCAAGCCTGGAAGAGAACCTCTCCTACCTGTGCAACCGGACACAGGTTTACAGCAATGATACCACCTCCATTATCATTGCCATTACCATCACAGCTCTCTACTCCATTGTCTGTGTGGTGGGGCTTTTTGGAAATGTGCTGGTCATGTATGTCATCATCAGGTAAGCAGTCCTGGTGGTCAGATCAAAATCTTCAACTCTCAGCCCCTCGCAGCACTCCCACCAGAAAAGAGGGAGGCGGGGGGGGGGGGTATCTGATCCGACTTGAGGGACAGTTCTATGGGAAAGGTTTAATTTGTTCAGTGAACTGATACTGATCAGAGAATCGGCAGAAGTTTCCGTGCACTTTAGCAAGCTTTGTAAGTTAGAGAAGAGGATGCCCCCGGGTATTTTAAATAGCTTGCCTTGAAGATCCACAACCACAATTATTTTTGAATCATCTAACTGGTTTTCATTCTGCAAAAAAAATAATCTAAATCAGACTGTTTCCATTTCTAAATCAGAAAGGTCTTTCACGAATAGATGTGGATTTTAGAACCAGAAGGATGTGTGTACATAGTATTCTACTCTAGCAGGGCTGATCTGTAGTAATTTCATGTCTGGGCTGATAGAGCTACGTCTAGAACAGGCATGCCGTGTGAGTGATTGTATTGCTAGTCCTTTAGCGGTGGAAGCATCAGCATTTATTCTTAATTTTAATTTGGGGAGCTCTGTATTGTCATGCCAGGTGTTACAACAGAAATGTCCAGTGAAAGGTTTCAAGGAAACCACTATCTGAGAAATATTCAAAATTTGTTAAACAATGTTTGAAGCCCTGATTGAGCTGGGAAAAATGTATCTCTATTGTTAGGCTTATTGATGATCAGAAACTGTTTATTTTGCTAATACAACATGAAGCAGAGACTTTTCTAGCACAGGGAGGAGAAAAGATGGCAGGATGATTCAAGCAGGTGAAAAAGTCAATATATAGAGAGAGGAGTTTATTATTACCATGCAGGCTATGAGATTCTAATAAAGTTTGTATGTTCTTCATGATGTTCAGTGCTGTATGCCAGCGACCGACCTTCAAAACAGTAAAGCTAGGTTAAGAGAGCAATGAGGTACACACTACAGTTTGTCCCATAGCATTCTGGGGTGAATTTCCTCACAACGTATATAGGCAAAATCATCACTGAGTGCCATGGGGCAAACTTTCTCTAGGCATCAAAGGCCTTCCAGTGGTTTTTCAACCAATCACTAATGGAGCCAGAAGCAGATGTGAAAAACCAGAGTGCTTGATAACAACCTTTATTGGGACAATGAATTCCTCCCCAGATAAAGTTAGATTGACACAAGAGGATATAAAAGGGAATTTTTATTAAACTACGTCAGGGGTTAGCATGGGGTTTACTGTAAGCTAAGCCCACCGTGGTAGTCATTATTGTGAGCTAAAGATGCAGTCCTAATAAATATCCCAAGCAGGCTGGGGGAGAGACTGAGCGGGTTGAAGAGGAGTGTGGGTGTTGACTGCACACTGAGGTTAGCGTGTGCACTTACTGACACCTCAATAGGTGCTGATAGCTGCATCCACGTTAACTGGGCAAATGGTTCAGCACCGGGGTGGAACTGGACCGATGCAAACTGCATAGCACAGTACAGGTCCAGAGCCACTCCCATGCATGATGAAACTGCCATGTTTTCCTAAACATAGCCCAAAGTTACTAAGCCAAGGTCACACTGAGTGTCAGTGACAGAAACAGGACTTGAACCTAAGCTTCCTGGTTTACCACTGTTACTGCTATTAGTACTACCTAACATTTCTATAGTGCTACAAGACATACACAGTGCTGTACATAGCACATAAGAGACAGTCCCTGCTCTGCAAAGCTTACAACCTATTCAAACAGACAAGCAGAGTACCAGGAAATGGTTGTAACCCACAAAGGTGGTAAACAGGAAATTAAGAGGATCAGGATCCAAAGGTTTATAACCTAGTACTCATGACTACTGCACTCCTTTTCTTGAGATATAATCATTCCTATCTTTGGCTTCTCTCCTAAGGCAAAAGGGCACTTTAAAAAGTAAAGGGATGTTTTCTTGCTTCTTATAGTATACATGTGATAATAACGAAAAGGGTAACCACAAACAAATATGATTATACTGCTGTATAAGCCCTTATTACATAGTAACATACATAGTAAATGACGGCAGATAAAGACCAGCATGGTCCATCCAGTCTGTCCAGCAATACGTCAAGAGTAGGTGCACCTGACGCTCTGTGCTGGTCACCCCTCCCCATGTCTTTGTTTAGGGGTGGACCCACCACTCCATATAGGAAACCCCTATTTGTTGAGAAGTTAGATGGTTCAGTTTATTTCGTTTTTATCCTGTTGCTGTAAAGGGATCCGATGTCTTTGTCCCATGCTGTTTTGAATTTCGTCACCGTGTTTTCCCCCACCACTTATATCGGGAGGGCATTCCAAGCATCCACCACCCTTTCAGTGAAAAAATATTTCCTGACATTGCCTTTCAATTGTCCACCTTGCAGCTTCATGTTATGCCCTCTAGTTTTGCAGCTGCCCCGTCTTTGGAAGAGGTTTGTTTGTTCATCGTTCCTCTTTAAGTATTCAAAGGTCTGAATCATATCTCCCCTATCCCTCCTTTCCTCCAAAGTGTACATATTTAGGTCTTAAAGTCTCTTCTCATAAGGTTTCTTATGCAGGCTCCAAATCATTTTGGTCACCTTCCTCTGAACAATTTCCAGTCTTCTTACATCTTTTGCAAGATATGGTCTCCAAAACTGAACACAGTATTCCAGGTGAGGCCTCATCAGCGACCTGTACAGTGGCATAAGTACCTCTTCCTTTCTGCTGGTAATCCCTCTTTGTATGCAGCCCAACATCCTCCTGGCTTTTGCTACCGCCTTGTAGCACTGGTTTGCCACCTTGAGCTCATCAGAGATAATCACACCAAGGTCTTTCTCCTGAGCCATGCACACCAACTTCACGCCCCCTATCGCGTACATTCCCCTTGGATTTATGCTACCTAAGTGCATGACACTGCACATTTTCACATTAAATCGTAATTGCCAAGCATTTGACCATTCTCGCAGCTTTTGTAGATCTTTCCTCATGTTATCCACTCCCTTGGGGTATTCCACTCTGTTGCAAATCTTTGTGTCATCTGCAAAAAGACAGACTTTTCCATTCAGTCCTTCAGCAATATCACTCACAAATACATTGAACAGTGCTGGGCCCAGGACTGAACCCTGGGGCACCCAGCTACTCACCTTCCCCTCATCCGAGTGAGCTCCATGTACCATCACCCTCTGTCGTCTGTCAGTCAACCAATTTCTAATCCAGTTTACTATCTTGGTACCCATCCCAAAGCTACTGAGTTTATTGACAAGCCTCCTATGAGGAACAGTATCAAAGGTTTTGCTGAAATCCAGGTAGATGACATCCATCGCATGCCCCTGATCTAGTTCCTTGGTCACCCAAAGAACTCAATCAGATTAGTTTGGCAAGACCGTCCTTCAGTAAAATCATGTTGCCTCGGATCTTGCAACCTGTTGGTTTTGAGAAAGTTCACTATTCGCTCTTTCAGGAGCACCTCCATTACTTTTCCCGCCACCGAGGTAAGGCTCACGGGCCTGTAGTTTGACACTTCTTCCCTGTCACCACTTTTGTGTAGAGGTACAACATCAGCTATTTTCCAGTCCTGAGGAACCTCTCCTGTTTCCAAGGATCTGTTGAATACATCCTTTAATGGCCCTGATAGAACTTCTCTGAGTTCTTTCAGTATCCTGGGATGTATCCCATCCGGTCCCGTGGTTTTGCCCACTTTCAGTTTAGCAAGTTGTTCCAACACCTCATCTTCTGTGAATGGTGTGTTATCTACTTTGTTCCCATTTTTATATTTGGGAGTCCCAGCTGGTCCATCTCCAGGATTTTCTTTAGTAAAAACAGAGCAGAAGTATTTGTTTAGCAATTTTGCTTTTTCTATGTCACTTTCCACGAGTCTTTTCCCAGCACTTCTGAGTCCTGCAATTCCAACTCTGATCTTCTTCCTTTCCCGAATATACCTGAAGAAAGTTTTGTCACCACCCTTAACATCTTTAGCCATCTTTTCCTCTGCCTTTGATTTTGCTATCCTTATTTCTATTTTTGACTCTTTGAGTTTTATCCTGTATTCATTTCTGTGTTCTTCTGTTTGCAAGCCTTTGAATTTTGCGAAAGCTGTGTTTTTTGCCTTTATTTGAGCAGCCACTTCTTAGGAAAACCAAATAGGTTTCCTTCTCCTCTTGTTTTTGTTTACTTTTTTAACATATTTGTCCGTTGCCCCTTTTATTGCCACCTTTAGTTTATCCCATTTCAATTCCACTTCCTTTATCTCCTTCCACCCTGTCATCTCCTCCTTTAGGTACTTGTCCATTTTATTGAAGTCAGTGTTTTTGAAGTTTAGGACTTTGAGCTTGCTATGTTTGGCCTGTACCCTGGCTTTTATCTCAAACCACACTGTGTAATGATCGCTGTTGCTCACAGGGGTACTCACGCAGACATTTGACACGCTATCACCGTTGGTGAGCACTAAATCCAGCGTTGAGCTTTCCCTGGTTGGTTCCATGACCATTTGTCTAAGTGATGCATCCTGGAGAGCATCTACAATTTTTTTCCTTCTTTCCACATCAGGTAGATTAAAGTCACCCAAAATAATTACTTCCCCCTTTGTGTCTATCTTGGCAATATCTTTAATCAAATCGTTATTATCTCTTCAATTTGAGTCGGAGGTCTGTAGACTACAGCAGTATGGATGAAAGTGCTATCTCCTCTTTCCAACGCAATCCAGAGCGCTTCTTCTTTTCCCCATGCCCCCTGCATTTCAGTAGCTTTAATATTGCCTCTGACATACAAGGCCACTCCTCCTCCCCTTCCATTTTCTCTGTCTCTTCTGAATAGATTATAGCCAGCTATGGCCACATCCCAATCATGTGATTCATTGAACCATGTTTCTGTAATGGCCACAATGTCCAAATCCATTTCCACCATTAGGGCGTCCAGGTCCAGAACTTTGTTGGCTAAGCTTCGAGCATTTGTGCTCATTGCTTTCCAGCATTTACCTGGCTTGTGTGTATTTTGCATTGATTTTGTTCTGCCCACATCTTCCCACTTGTTTGTGATGTGTGGTTTAAAAGTGTGGCTGTTTCTGATATTATTCTGCTTTTGCAGGGGGTGGCGTGCTGGTCTTGACCTTCCACATCTGTCACCCCCTTTTCCTAGTTTAAATGCATATCCACATAGTGCTTGAATTTTTCACTTATGTGTCTGCATATGTTGCATCAAGAATCCAAAAAGGAATGCTTTGTTTAATCTTCAACTCCCCTTTTCCACTTTAATTGGGATGTAGCTGATGCATTTTTAGTAATAGCCAAAGAAGAGTTGCATTCCTTATCAGACTTACAACTAAGGGGCCCTTTTACTAAAGTGCGCTAAGCAGTTAATGCATTTTTCATGTGCAGTAACTGCGCACTACAACCTGCGGTAACTGTTACCATTGGGGCATTACAGCATTGAGGAACATAACTGTCAATGTTGCAGTTAGCACTGATGTACCTAATGCCACCTTAGTAGGTGGAGTTAAGTGTACCCCCAGCAATTCACAATGATCCAAACAGGTGCTAAGGGGCCTCCCTGCATGGGAACCGCAGGTATATGCTAGCCACACCATGGAGCAGTTGCACCTAATAAGCGTTGATTTTAGTGCAACTTGAATGTTAGGTGCCAAACTGAGTGCACTTTAGTAAAAGAGTTCCTGGAAGGTGAAGAAATTTACCTCAGATCATAAGATGCATCAGTGAGATTTGAGCGCTGACAACTGTGCTTCCTTGCCTAGTGTCCAAACCACTAGGTTACACCTCCACTCTGCTTTGCATGTGCTTATGAACATAGTTGTAAAAAAGTCTTTCAATAAGATTTGTATCAGAGATCAGTATATATTTGAAAGCACTTTATTACAGTAGCTCCTTGCATTCTGTAGAAAATTAGGCTTTTGTCCTTGCTAGCTGGGTGGCACGCTTTTTTTGTCAAAGAGGAAGAAGAATGCATCTCATGTGCTTGTTGCATCCGTGTGCTCGTCAAGAGAAAACGGACTCAAGAACTGTGTTCAAAGAGCTCCATCTATTGAAAAAAAATAAGATAAAAACAGTTGGCAAATGATTCTTTTCTTTACCCAAGGGTGAAAGTTGGCAGTGACTGTCGTAACTACATATGTTAAAATGTTCAATGCTGTTTTCTCTTAAGAGTCACTTTTGGCTTCAAGAAGTAAAGACCAAAAGGAAAAGTGGAAAGTTTGAAGTAGCTAGAGAAATGAGCTATTGATGATATCTTCATACTTTTGAACAGAATATTTATAAAGTTCAGCACATGCTTTGACATATACATTTCTCCTCTTTAAACACATTGGGCCTGATAGTCAGCCTGGCTGGCCAGCATTTAAAGATATGTGCTAACAATGGCCTTTAACATTATTTGTATATTCAGTGCCACTGTTTAACTGTATGGCTGACTGGCAAATGCACCAGCGATTATCCACAGAGAGGTTAACTTTATAACGGAGTGCCATGGGGAGATGCCTGGGTAGGCCCTCTTTTATAAATACTAGTGTTAAGTGACATAATGCATGCCTACATTGCAGGTACAGACATTTACCGTATTTATTATTGTGTTTTATAATTTATGCACATACTTGTGAGTTCTGCCTGTGCACACGTACCAGTAAACCACATGCCATCGTGTCAATGCACAAACACTTGTTGATTTTATGAGAGGCCATTCACACAATGTATGTGGCCACATATGTGTGTAAATACATACCACCAAAGCAGGCACATACTTTACTACTTAACGTACGTGTTCCTTAGAAAATGAACCCCTTAGAGTTAAGCCTGCTCTTTCACTGGCAAAATTTTAAATACATAACTTATCTGCTTAGGGAATGAATGCTAATGCAAAATATACACATAAGTTTGGGCAACACACTTCTGTGAGAAAGTTTGCGCTCAGGATGCCTGAAAAAAGATAAATATACCTATTAAGTTGTGAAGTGGCATTTTAAAAAGGACGTCCAAGTGCAATCTGGGATGCTCAGGGCAGAATGTGCAGAAAAACACTGGTGATGTCTATGTTTTGGCCCGATTTTAGAAACACAGATGCCCCCGACGTAGACGCCCATGTTGGCATCCATATAGATGACACCACTACGAAACTGTGGAGTGGGCCATACAGGGACATCCAGCGGTGTGCAAAATAAAAACATGAGCTCCCATTCCCCGTCACTGTTTGTAAATAAATTGTAAAATAGAGTATGAGTGTATCTCCTCCACACCCTGCAGACATTTGCCTGACACAATCAGCAGTTTTCAGAGGCCTATTCATGCCTAGAGCAGGTACGCAGTTAGGGTTGCCAAGTTTTTGAAAAAGAAAAACCCGTCACCTGTGGCTAGACATGCTCCGCCCATTCCCACCCCCACCCCACCCATCCCCATCCCCCTGTCCCCAAAAAATAATTGCAGTGTGGACAATGTGCAAGCTGAACAAGCAAGATTGTTACACATTCTTAAATAGAAATTCCATACTAACAGAATACCCAGTATGGGTTGTGCACGCACACAGTATTGATAGGCCTTCATCAATAAATGAGCACAAAACAAAAAAAATATATATAGACAAAAATTAAACTAAAATCTCAGAAAACCAGACACTGCATGTAGTGCAACACAAGAGAAATAGAAATGCATTACCCCTGTATTGTACAAAATAAAAGACAGCGGATGTCAGGACTGGCATTAGGAAGGATGCAACCTGGCAACTGCCCTGGACCCACAAGCCAGACAGAACCTCAGATCTATCTGAGACTGAAAAAGGCACAGCTTGTTCGTGGGCTTTAGGCAATGCAATGTGTGCCTTTGAGTCAATGTCCAATCCTAGTGACCCATCAGCTCCAGGGCTTTTGCAGCAGTGTGACTGAAAGTAGACTGCCAGGCTTTTCTTTTGAAGCAACAGAGAGTTAAGTAACTTGCCCAAGGCTACAAGGAGGGCTAGTGGGAATTGAACACTGGTCTCTTGGTTACTAAGTCAATGCTCTAGTCACTAGACCGCTCCTCTAATTCCAGCCTTTCTTGGAACCAGCCCCCTTCTGGTACCAGCACCAGCCAGCATGAGCTCCCTTCTAGTCAAAGTCCCTCCCAGCAGTCTAGAGTGCTGGACTGCTGCGAGGATTATGGCAGCAGTTCTGGGAGTAGCTGCAAGCACTGCGGGCCTTAAAGGGAGCAGCCACAGTAATCACAGCTCTCCCGACACCTGCATCACCCCATATGCTACCCGAGCCCAGTCCCATGGCTTCACTTTTCTTTTTCAGTTCTGCTGCTGCTGCCCAGAGCTGTAGTTGGGCCCAACACAGCCGCTGACAACGCCGATCGCAGCCCAAAGCTGTCCTGATGCATGCGTGCGGCCAGCCCTCGTAAGGCCAGTGCGAGGGTTTCTGGTGCCCCCCCCTGCAACGTATAAATCAGCACCCCTCCCTCATTATTATTAATGTTGGCTATACCCCACCCTCCTTTTTCCCAAAACTCCTTTGTGAACTATTTTCACAGGATGTTAGCATTTCTCCTTCAAATCCAATGTTGTAAGAAAATTGCAGTGAAAGGGTAAATGCACAGCCAGAATAAAATTACTACTTAGCAGTAAATACTTAGCATCATTCAAACAGGCTGTGATAGTTAAAAAAAATCTGATTCTGGTCATCTCACTAACATAAACATTCTCCAGTACCAGGTATATTGTGAACTAATATAAAACCCTATAAAAGTCACTAAAGATCTACAAGGCCAAATCTACCTTATCATACCTAACATAGTAACATAGTATATGACAGCAGATAAAGACCAGTATGATCCATCTAGTCTGCTCAGAAAGGCAGTAAGTGTAGGTGCATCCGCCGCTCTGTGCAGGTCACCCCTCCCCATGCCTTTGTTTAGGTCACCCCTATTTGTTGAGATATAAGAAAGAGTTATATTTATTTTGATTTTATCCTGTTGCTATAAAGGGATCCTCTGTGCCTGTCCCATGCCATTTTGAATTCTGTCACTGAATTTGCCCCCACCACTTCCATCGAGAGGACATTCCAAGCATCCACCACCCTTTCAGTGAAAAAATATTTCCTGATGTTGCCTTTCAGTTTACGCCCTTGAAGCTTCATTTTATGCCCTCTAGTTTTACAGCTTCCCCGTCTTTGGAAGAGGGTTGTTTGTTCATTAATATTCTTTAAGTACTTGAAGGTCTGAATCATATTTCCCTTGTCCCTCTTCTACACCAGACTATACATATTTAGGTCTTCAAGTCTCTTCTCATACATGCAGGCTCCAAATCATTTTGGTCGCCTTACTCTGAACCATTTCCAGTCTTTTTATATACTTTGCGAGATATGGTCTCCAAAACTGAACACAATATTCCAAGTGAGGCCTCACCAGCGACTTGTACAGTGGCATTAGTACCTCTCCCTTTCTGCTGGTAATTCCTCTCTGTATGCAACCTAGCATCCTTCTGGCTTTTGCCACTGCCTTGTCATACTGTTTCGCCACCTTGAGATCCTCACTCTGAGATTCTTCTCCTGGTCCATGCACACCAATCTCTCGCCCCCTATCGCATACAGTTCCCTTAGATTTCTGCTTCCCAAGCGCATACCACTGCACTTCTTCACATTAAATTTTAACTGCCAAGCATTAAACCATTTCTTCCAGCCTTTGTAGATCTTTCCCCATGTTATTCACTCCCTCAGGGGAGTCCACTCTGTTGCAAATTTTCGTGTCATCTGCAAAAAGACAGACTTTTCCATTCAGTCCTTCAGCAATATCACTCACAAACACATTGAAAGTACCAGTCACAGGACCGAACCAAGGGGGCACATGGCTAATCACCTTCCTTTCATCTGAGTGAGTTCCATTTACCATCACCTTTTGTCGTCTGTCAGTCAACCAATTTATAATCCATTTCACCACCTTGGGACCCATCCTCAAGCTGTTCAGTTTATTGATAAGCCTCCTATGAGGAACAGTATTAAAGGCTTTGCTGAAATCTAGGTATATCACATATATTGCATGTCCTTGATCTAGTTCTCTGGTCACCCAGTCAAAGAACTCAATCAGATTTGTTTGGCATGATTGTCCTTTGGTAAAACCATGTTGCCTCGGATCATGCAACCTGTTGGTTTTGAGGAAGTCCACTATTCGCTCTTTCAGGAGTGCCTCCATTACTTTTCCCGCCACCGAAGTAAGGCTTACCGGCCTGTAGTTTGTCACTTCTTCCCTATTACCACTTTTGTGAAGAGGTACCACATCAGCCCTTCTCCAGTCCTGTGGAACTTCTCCTGTCTCCAAGGATCTATTAAAAGCATCCTTTAACGGCCCTGCAAGAACCTCTCTGAGCTCTTTCAGTATCCTGGGATGTATCCCATCTGGTCCCATAGCCTTGTCCACTTTCAGTTTTGCAAGCTGTTCTTGTCAATCACAGGTGGTCCTTCTCCAGGATTTTCTTTAGTAAAAACAGAACAGAGGTATTTGTATAATATTTTTGTTTTTTCAATGTTACTTTCAACAAATCTGTTCCTGGCACTTTTGAGTCCTACAATTCCACCTCTGATTTTCCTCCTCTCCCAAATATACCTGAAAAAAGTCTTGTCGCCATACTTCACATCTTTAACCATCTTTTCTTCTGCCTTGGATTTTACTATCCTTATTTCTCTTTTAGTTTGATCCTGTATTCTTTTCTTTGTTCCTCTGTTTGGAACTTCTGAATTTTGTGAAAGCTGTGTTCTTTGCCTTTATTTGTGCAGCCGCTTCTTTGGAGAACCAAATAGGTTTCCTTTTCCTCTTGCTTTTATTTACTTTCCTTACATATGAATCTGTTGTATCTTTTATTGCATCCTTTAGTTAAGCCCACTGCAATTCCACTTCCCTTATCCCCTCCCACCCTCCCACCCTGCCAACTCCTCCTTCAGGCACTTGGACATTTTACGGAAGTCAGTGTTTTTGAAATCTAGGACTTTGAACTTGCTGTGATTGGACTCCACCTTGGCTTTTATCTCAAACCATACCATGTGATGATGATGATCACTGCTGCTCAGATGGGAACCCAACTGGTTATTCGATACACACTAAATCCAGCATCGAGCTTTCCCTGGTCGGTTCTATCACCAGTTGTCTAAGTAGTGCATCTTGGAAGGCATCCACAATATTTTTACTTCTTTCCAGATTTGCAGAAGGAATACTCCAATCCACATCAGGTAGATTGAAGTCACTCAATATGATCACTTTCCCCTTCATGGCTATCTTTGCAATATCAATTCGCTATCCATTTCTTTGGTTTGAGTTGGAGGCCTGTAGACTATACCGATATGGATGACAGTGCCATCTCTTCTTTACAACACAATCCACAGCGCTTCTTCTTTTCCCCATGTCCCTGCATTTCAGCAGCCTTAATATTGCTTTTGACATATAGGGTTACTCCTCCTCCTTTTCTACCCTCTCTATCTCTTCTAAATAGATTATAGTCAGCTATGGTTATATCTCATTCATGCAACTTGTTAAATTATGTTTCTGTAATGGCCACAATGTCCAAGTCTATTTCCAGTATTAGGGCTTTCAGATCAGGAACTTTGTTGGCTAGACTTCAAGCATTTGTGCTCATTGCTTTCCAGCATTTGTTGACTGCCTTGCCTGTATTTTGCATGAATTTCTTTTTACATGCCTCTTCCCACTTGGTATTGAGGTGTGGGTTAATACTGCAGCTGTTTCCATTGTTATTATGTTTTTGCTGGGAGTGACATCCTGAACTTGTACTTTTCCGTCCATTGCCTCCTTTCCCTAGTTTAAATGCCTGTCCACATAATGCCTGAATTTTTCACTTAGGATCCCTTTCCCTGTGACACAGAGATGTAGTTCATTAGCACAGTATATTCTCTTGTTGATCCATCTGTTTCCCCAGTCACTTATATATTTAAATCCTTCTTGTTTGTACCAGGTTTGGAGCTGTGTATTAAAGTTGATTATGTGATGCAGCCTTTCTGCCTCCTTACTAAGAACAAGTAGAACTTCTGAGAATGCTATAGTGTTAAAAATGGGTTTGAGTTTCTCTCCCAGAATCTGGAAATCCTTCTGAACTGTAGAGGCACTCTTTCTAGCCAGATCATTTGTACCCAAATGGATGATGACATCAGTTTTGAAGTGCTCACTTTCTGCACTAACTATGCCAGCAATTTGCTTCATATTGCTGCTGGATGAAGAGCCTGGGAGGCATTTGACCATCTTCTCTCCTTTGAGCTGTGCTCCCAAGTTGATGCCTCTGATGATGGAATCTCCAAGTAGTAGTAGTTTCCTCTTTTGTTTCAGTTTCTTCATATTTAGAGCATTATCAGTAGATTGGGCATTAACTTTCTCGTTTAAAGGGTATTTCAGTTTTCACTAATTAGGCACTCAAATTTCCCAAGACAGAGAAGGCGTTATGCAGTGATATCTCTTGATGGCAAGGATGTCTCTGTGTTACAGGTCGCAGCCTACCAGAGCCCACTGTGATCCATTTGTTCCTGGGCTGTTTGATTCTTTGTGGGAGCAGTGGTGAACTTTCTTCAATTTGTACCCTAGAGGAAGTGTGTTTAACTGCAGCTAATTCTTCTCTTAATAGAATCAAATTTTATGCATGGCAGATAACTTGAGACATATAGGGTTCCAAATGAGTCTTCTTAGAATGAAGGCACCACAACTATTGCACTGGATACACAACATGCTAATTAAGATGGTTATAAAGCAGTTCTAGAACAAGGAGAAAAGGTGGGTGTTGCATCTAATTGGAGGACAGCTGTCACTTCATATGATAACTATATAGGCAATGCAACCCTAAGGTGGGTGGGGTGAGGGGTAGGGTGGGCAGGTATTTAAGTGTCCCTGGTCAGTAGACCTTCTATGAACTGAGAGCACACTCAAATCTTAAGAGAATATAAACTGATAATATATAGGCAGGAACATTTTATATCAAAACCAGCTAAAATAGTAAATTCAGAAACTTAGCATTGCAGTGCAGGGGGCAGAACTTTTGCTCGGGTAGCAGGTACCAGCATAAACTTCCAAAATGAAAACAAAAGGCCTATCCAGAAAAAAAGCAGCACTATAAATATTGCAGCAAGCCCTAGAACATCCATAGATGTATTGGAAAAGCTGAACAAGTCAAATTACTACAGTACAATATAGATCCATAAGTACAAACTCCATGCTAACAGAACACCTGGCCTCAGTCACACACTCAGAACACAGACCCTCACCAAATATATTATAAGTGACTACATCCTAAAGTAAAAATAAAAATATGTAGACAAAAATTAAATTGAAAGCCTAAGAAGTCAGACTCCGCAAGCAATGCAACACCAAATAAATAAGAGATGCAGTTCCCCATAATGTGTAAAATATAAAGATAGCGCAAAGTCCAATCACTAAGTTGGAAAAAAAATATATTTTTTTCTACTTTTGACTGACCATTTTCTTCTCTGATCATGCTGGTCCCGATCTGAAGCTTCCGCTTTCCTGTCTTCTCTTAGCTCTCTTTCTTTGGTCTATAGTCCATCTGCCATTTCTTTTCTTTCCTTTTGTTTTATTCACTTCCTTCCATCAGCCTATTTCCAGTCCCAGTAACCCTCCCCAGTATCATCTTCCTTTCCAATCTTCCCCTCCCAGTACCTTCCAATGTCAAAACCCTTGCATTCCCAAGACCACCACTAATGTCCATTCCCTTTCAGTCCTCTTCCTTCCTCACTCTCCAGCCCCTTCTAGTCCAAATATCATCCCTGGTATCAACTCACGTCCACTACCAGTACTACCGCCACCCCACCCGTGTCAGCATCTTTCCAGTCCCTTCCTCCCCCGTCCCTTCCTTTTCTCTTGTATCAGCTCCCTTCCAGTCCCCTTCCTCCTTCCACTAGTGTCATCACTCTTCTAGCCCCATCTTCCACCGTGTCAGCTCCCTTCCAGCTCCCACCTTCCCCGCCCCCATGTCAGTTCCCTTCTAGTCTCCTTCCTTCCTCCCCTAGTGTCTTTTTTTGGTCTATAGGTCATCTGTCATTTCTTGTCTCTTCTTTTGTTTTCTTCACTTCCTTCCATTAGCCTATTTCCAGTCCCAGTAATCCTCCCCAGTATCAGCTCTCTTTCCAGTCCTCCCTCCCAATACCTTCCAATGTCAACCCCTTTGCATTCTCAGGACCGCCACTGGTGTCCATTCCCTTCCAGTCCCCCTCGTTCCTTACTGTCCAGCCCCATCTAGTCCAAATACCATCCCAGGAATCAGTTCACTTCCACTCCCAGTGACACCACCCCCCATGTCAGCACCTTTCCAGTGGCCCTGCCCTCTGCCCATCCCCCTTCCAATGCCATCCCCAGGTGCCCCCTACCTTCCTGCCCCCATTACCCAGCCACCTTCCAGTCCCATCCCCAAACTCAAACTCATTGCTATAGTATTAACAAAGGGATTGAGTTTCTCTCTCAGAATCTGGAAATACTTAAGAACTGTAGAGGCACTGTTTCTAGCCAGGTCATTTGTACCCAAATGGATGATGACATCAGTTTTGAAGTGCTCACTTTCTGCACTAATTATGCCAGCAATTTTCTTCATATTCCTTCCGGCTGAAGAGCCTGGGAAGGCATTTTACCATCCTCTCCCCTTTATTCCCAAGTTGGTGCCTCTGATGATGGAATCTACAAGTAGTAGCAGTTTCCTCTTTTGTGTCAGTTTCTTCATATTTAGGGCATTATCAGTAGATTGGGCATTAACTTTCTCGTTTAAGGGTATTTCAGTTTCCACTAATTGGACACTCAAATTTCCCAAGGCAGAGAAGATAATATGCAGTGATATCTCCCTTCCAGGCCCCACCTTCCCCCATGTCAGTTCTCTTCCTGCCATCTCCATGCCCTGGCAGCCGTGGTTCCTGCATCTTAGAGAGCCGTGTTTGCGATAGCACTAATAATATAAAATAAAAATGAAAGCAGTGTGGAGCCTTCCAGCCCTATGGAACCCCTGCTGCTACATCCCGCTCCCTCTAGCGTAACTTCTTTTGGGGGCAGGGCGCAGCAGCGGGGGTTCTATAGAGCCGGAAGGCTCTGCACCACTTTCGTTTTTATTTTAAATTATTAGCGCTATTGCAGCCACGGTTCTGTAAGATGCACGAGCCATGGCTGGATCACAGGAGAGGTGGGGGGAGGGGGGAGGGGGGCACACTGGCTGTGGGACTAGGGACAACCAGAGCAAAAAAATGGCTTTTCAAATGCCAGTTTTAGATCTCTGCTGGCAGCCAGCCTGGCTATATAAAAGCTGGCCAGGCTGGCTGAATACTGACCAGTTGGCAACCCTATACGTGGCTCAAAATGTCCAGGGCATTTCTGAAATCAGGTGAAGACATCCAAGTTCTTGGGAATGTGCTGACCGCGCCTCTACCTCGCTCCCATTCTGATTGGGATGTCTTCGTGCTGGGGATGTCCACAGACCAGGCTACTAAAATGGCTCCAGGAATGTCTCTGTGCTTTGGATGGCTCTATACCTATTTTCAGATGTTTAAAGCGTGAATACAGCTTCTAAAATAACCCCTATTATTATCCCTTTTATGAAAATTGCATAAATAGTACATGCTGTTGCATCATAGGGAAACGGGAAATTCGCCCATTCCTCTGGTCACATGCTTTCGGTATCTGGGGGTTTTCTTTGACTCTGATCTCACCTTCCAGGCTCATATTTCCCATGTTTCTAAGACAGCATTTTTCTTTCTCTGCCAAATTCGAACTATCTGCCCCTTTCTCACCACACAGGCTCTTACCACTCTTCTCCTCTCTCTAGTTATTTCACGTATTGATTTTGGTAATTCCATCTTGGCCGGTCTTCCACATTCACAACTCTTTCGTTTTCAACAAATTCAGCATACTGCCACGTGCCTCATTTTTCATTCCTCTTCCTGGGATCACATCACTCCCCTCTTGCTTCAACTTCACTGGCTTCCTGTCGAATTCCGCATACGCTATAAGATTCTTACATTGGTCCTCCACGTCATATACACTCACACTCCTCAATACCTTGCAGACATTATTCAATCCCACACTCCCACCCGCTCACTCCGGTCAGTGCATATCAACCGTCTTTACCTCCCCTCCCCCTCTCGTGCCCACCTGCAAGCCACCCGCTCCTCCGCCTTCTTCTTAATTGGCCCTGCCCTATGGAATTCCCTCCCCACCTCCCTTAGACTTGACTAGCAATACACCTCATTTAAAAGAAACCTCAAAACCCATCTCTTCTCCATTGCTTTTGACCTTCCCTCCCCTTCTGTGTGAATTACATCCTCACTTTCTTTCTCGCTCCCTTTCCTCTTATGTACTTGTCTTTAAATGTCTTGAGTGCTTTCCTGTCTCATTGTAAACTCTTTTCCTTTCTCCGGCCTCATGGCCTCCTCTGTATTTTTACTCTGTAAACTGCTGTGCTATAAATTTAACAGCGGTATATCAAATTAATAAACTATAAACTATATGACAACTTTGTCATTTCCTGTTTAACTGAGATTGCCGGTTTTCTGTGAAATGAAAGTACATCTCTTAAAAAATCTATTATATGTAGAAATATGCAAAAATTGAGGGCACATTTCAAATTGAGTTATACATTTATCTTTACACTATAAATGTATAACTTTACCATCCATGTAATTTCAGTCACTAAATGAATAGTGTTGCGCTAAAAATACATTTAAGTGCCCTGACATTATCCATATAGTCAGGGCTGGTCCAAGGGTTTCTGCTGCCTTAGGCAGAAGCCTCAACCATGCTGTCTCCCCCACAAGCCATGCTGGCCCCCCCCCATGTGCCGAGCTGTGGTCCCCTGTGCTGAGCTGCGCTACTGTCGATTTCAGCGGCAGGATTGAGGGGGGGGGGCAACGGCTTGGCTCGGCGGCAGACCATGTGCTTCAGCACACATAGCCTGTCACTTCTGACTCCCCTCTGACAGAACTTCGGGGATTCAGAAGTGGCAGGCCATGTGTGACGAAGCACATGGCTTGCTACCGAGTCTAGCCATCTCTCACCCCCCCCCCCCCTGCTGCCAGAATCAGCAGCAGCAACTCAGCACAAGGGCAGGAGGTCAGCGCTGTTTGGCACCCACAGAGATCTGCCACCCTAGGTGGTGCGAAAGGTGGACAAAGGGCAAAATTATGTATATAGAGCAATATTCAGCCAGTGAATAGCAGGCCTAAACTTAACAAATAGAGATGGTGACAGTCATCATACTATACATACAGTATCACTAATGATATATGTAGCAGCACTGAATATATCAATTTAAATTCTGTAGTGGTGTTTAATACAGTGGCCACTGTGTCTGAATATTACCCCCTTGCAGTGTAATATATCAGCCTCTTGGTTAGATCAAATGTTACAGAAAAGTGCCAATGTCTATTAGTACTACTACTTCTTATCATTTATATAGCACTACAAGACGTACGCAGCACTGTACAGAGACATGCAAAAGACAGTCTCTGCTTATAAGAGCTTACAGTCTATTCAAGACAGACCACACAACAAGTGAGGACTAGGATATATTTAGGGGAATAGTAAGGAAACACATAGAAGGTAAACAGGAGAATAGGGGGATCAGGGTCCAAAGGCAGTCATCAGAAGGATTCCTTGAAAATATTGTGCAAGTTTCTTTTTAGAAGATAACATTTTAGAAAATAAACAGAAGCAAAAGAAAAGACATCAGTACAATTCAAAACAATAACTAATCGGCTACATCTTGATATTGCTATAGCATTGCATTCCTTCCACAAAACATCTGCATTTTGAGCAGTAGTTGCAGGTTCGGATGAGATGAAAACAGAGAGTGGGAGGAGAGTGGGAGGAGAGTGGGCATGCTAGCAACACGCAATTACCGTGGATGTTACCATCGAGCGGTAATCACCAATGTTCACAAGCTTTGGGGATGCAGCTATTGCTACCTCGGTGGGAGCTTGCCCCCGTGATCCTGTGATCCATGGTACCTACAGAGGAAATGCCGGGAGCGCTTCTGCATCTACTGCCTGACTTTTGCGGCTTATGTCAGCTTTTTGCAGCTATTGTCCAGCGTTTGGTTTGTATGCTCTGGATTCAGTAGATTAGGATTACTACTACTACTAGATAATGGTCAAGCTTCTTTTAGGATTCTACTGATTTCAACATTAATTTCTAGAAACCAGAAAGATGACTAACATGGCTGGACATGTTTTAGAGGTTTTCTGACATTCTCTAATCCTCCCCTCTATGTAAGTGATCTTGCCCTTCCAGCTTCTAATGTAACTAGCAACAGAGACTGTGGGCAGGGTTCAGTCAATGGATCGGCTGGGGGACAGAGCACTGGAATGCTGCTCTAGTCACAGGAAGGGAGGAAGGGAGCTGGGGGAAGTTCCTATATTGTATAAGTAAAGTTTCTGCATGTGGTGGGAGATGAAAGAGAAATGAATCCCCCACCCCTCCAAAAAAAATGTCTTAATGCATTTCTATAGGGAAAACTGTTCAAACAACTGCGGCATATAAACATTGATTCACAGATGCATAACAATTAAGGATTTGCACCATCAAACAGATCTCCTCTCCCAATCTTCTTCCATTCATGGTCCCCTTCCATTCGTATGGCCCCTCCTCCATGTGGGCCCCCCATCTGGAGGAGCACAGTCAGCAGCAATGTTCCCACTAAGCAGCTTGAAGCTGCATAGGAGCTCAGCCTCTGCTGGCATTCCTGCTGTGGGTGGAGTTATTTATTTATTTATTTATTTAACATTTTCTTCTATACCGCGCTATTAAAATCAGCGCGGTGTACATCGAACAAGAATACTGCAATGTATACAAATAACATTGAGTTTACAAAGAACAGGGAATTGAACATGGGAGAGAAAACAGGGAAATTAAATACGTATTAACTCGAACTATGTACAATACTTTAATGTAAATGGGTGTTGCATTAGTTTTGTGATCGCACTTAGTTTTGTGATCGCACTTAGGATCGCGCAACATAGGCAGGTCCCAAGGGATAAACAGGCCTGGGACCTCACAATAATCATTCCTGTCACACAGCCCTAACTCCCATAACTAAATCCCAAACCAAAAGCCTCCTACAACTTCAGCAATACCCACTTTGGTCCTCAAAATCTCAATAGACCAGCCTAAAACAAAACATCTTCGACTGCCTGTGAAACTCAGGTTTGACCAAGAATGGAGGAGCTTCTTTAATCATCAGATTCTTATTGCTTGATTGGAAGAATGCAATGGATCTGCTATTGATTGATTGTCCATGTTATGGGCTTATTACTACTAATCATTTGTATAGCTCTACAAGGCGTACGCAGCGCTGTACTGACACATGTAAAAAACAGTCTCTGCTCATCAGAGCTTACAATCTAGGCAAGACAGACAACACAACAGCTGAGGAGAATAATATATCTAGTGGCATGGTAAGGAAACATATAGGAGACTAGGTGGATCAGGATCCAAAAGCAGCTTCCAAGAGGTGAATTTTTAAACTGGATTTGAAAAGGGCCAGAGATAAAACCTGATGCATAGACTCAGGTAGTTTGTTCCAGGCATAAGGAGCAGCAAGGTGGAAGGATCGAATTCTGGAGTTGGCAGTAGAAAAGAAGGGCACAGATAGAAGTGATCTGCCAGAAGAGCAGAGTTCCTGAGGAGGGGTGAAGGGAGAGATAAGAGAGGAAAGGTAGTGAGGAGCTGCAGAGTGAATGCACTTATAGGTCAGCAGGAGAAGTTTGATCTGGATGCGGAAACAGGTAGGGAGCCAATGAAGCAACTTGAGAAGAGAGGTAGACTTCCCAAGTTGGTACATCAAACTCCATCTCTGATCCAGTTCAAATCCAGGCTAAAACTCATCTTTTGTATTCTGACCCTCTTATTTTCCTGTCCATGCCCTTACACCTTTTAATCGTTTCTCTTAGAATTCCTCATTTCCCTGTTTGTTCTTTTTGTCTGTCTTGGCAAATTCTAAGCTCTTTGAGGCAGGGACTGTCTCTTATGTGTATGTGCACAGCTCTGCACATGCCTAGTAGCACTATAGAAATGATAAGTGGTAGTAGTGGTAGTTATGAATATATATCCCCTAGTTCAGTGATGGCTAACCTTTTTGAGCCCGAGTGCCCAAACTGCCGCACAAAACCAAAGAATTTCCTCAAAGTGCCAGCACGTCATTTGCATAAGTGGTCTTATTTGCATAAATATTTGCATAATGTTACCATACACTAACTTTTAGTAAACATGTCTCTTAATGAGTGTATGGATAAAGAAAGACTAAAAGATTTCTACATTACTATAATCCAGTGCCAACCGCCAGGCACATTAGGAACTACTACAAACGCTGCCCATTTAGAACCCATAGCAAACCCGCCGTATCCTGACAGCATTACCAGGACTCACAAAGCACCATACCCTACCTATCAAAAGGCAACACTGCAAATATTAAACCAATACATTTCAGTGAATACTGGGGAAAGAGAACAAGTGGCAACGTCAAATAGGAATTTCCTCTTGTACCAAACAAAGCGCAGATGTTAATGATGCACATTTCCCAGAGCTGACATATTCCAGTTAATAAATTCAAAATAAAGAGATATCGTTCTACCTTTTGTGCATTTTTTTCAGTTGCAATTGGTCCAGCCATTTTCTTCTGGTTTCTTCATGTTTTCTGCTAACTCTCCATCGTCTGCTGTCCATTTGTCCTTTCTTCTCTCTTCTAGTTTTTTTTCCATTCTCTCTCTCTCTACATCTGCTTTAACATACTAATCTTTCTCCTTTTGCTCTTTCCTCATTTCTATTTCATCCACACAAATTTTACCCCTCCATCCTCAATCCCCAATTACTCTCCCAATACCTGGCCAATTGTAGATTTTTCATCCCTCCTACACAAAATATTTTTCCCCTCTCCATTTTACTCTCCCAGCCCCATCCCATTCTAATCCTCCCCCAACATCAGCTCCCTTCTAGTTCCAGTCTCACCCAGCATCCATTCCCTTCTTCAAGCCCCCCACGTCCCCTCAGCCCCTTTCCATGCCACGCCCCGTCCCCATCAGCTATTTGCAGTTCAAGCCCCCCACTTCCCCTCAGCCCATTTCCATTCCAAGCCCCATCCCCAACAGCTATTTGCAGTTCAAGCCCCCTTCCACTCAGCCCATTTCCAGTCCTAGCAACCCCCCAACCCATTACCAGTCCTAGCCCCCCATAGCTCACTCCCAGTCCTAATCCCACCAGCCCATTTCCAGTCCTAACCTCCCCATCAGCCCACTCCCAGTCCTAATCCCCCAGCACTCAATTTTTAGTTTAAGCCCCCCCAGCGCCTATCACCACTCCTAACCCCCCCCAGTGCCCATCACCACTCCTACCCCCCAGCCCAGCGCCCATCACCACTCCTAACCCCCCCAGCCAGCCCAGTGCCCATCACCACCCCTAACCCCCCCCAGCCAGCCCCGTGTCCAGCACCACTCCTAACCCCCCAGCCCAGTGCCCATCACCACTCCTAACCCCCCACCCCAGCCCATCACTACTCCTAACACCCCCCAGCCCAGTGCCCATCACCACCCCTCACCCCCCCAGCCCAGCCCAGCCAATCACCACTCCTAACCCCCCCCCCAGCCCAGCCCAGCCCATCACCACTCCTAACCCCCCCCAGCCCAGCCCAGCCCAGCCCATCACCACACCTATCCCCCCCCCCAGCCCAGCCCAGCCCATCACCACTCCTAACCCCCCCCCAGCCCAGCCCAGCCCATCACCACTCCTAAGCCCCCCAGCCCAGCCCAGCACCACACCGAACCCCCACCCCTAGCCCACCCCAGCCCCGCCCAAGGGAAATTTAAAAAAAAAAAAGAAAACCTGTTTGCTGCCGCTGTCGGGGCCGCCGCGGCAGAATCGAGCGTGCCGCGGGGCCCCCCTGTACCCACCGGCAGAGCCTGTCCTCCCCGTAGCAGCTCTCTCTTTGGAGCTGCAGTCAGACGCGCCGGCTTGCAGAGCGCGAGGGAAGAGTTCCCTCGCTGCTCTGTTAAGCCCGCGGGCGCTGATGGGAAGTTCCCATCAGCCCCCGCGGGCTTAACAGAGTCGCGAAAGGGAAACTCTTCCCTTCGCGCTCTGCAAGCCGGCGAGTCTGACTGCAGCTCCAAAGAGAGAGCTGCTACGGGGAGGACAGGCTCTGCCGGTGGGTACAGGGGGGCCCCGCGGCACGCTCGATTCTGCCGCGGCGGCCCCGACAACGGCAGCAGACAGGGTTGTTGTTTTTTTTTTCGATGGCGGACCTTCCCGCGTGCCAGCTGCAAGGCCTTCGCGTGCCACAGCTGGCACGCGTGCCATAGGTTCGCCATCGCTGCCCTAGTTGTTGGAATTTGCATTAGTTCCTAGTTAGGCTTAAATTTCTTTTCAAGCTCTAATCATTGATGTTTAAGATTCTTAAGGATGGTATACCCAAACAGTTGAGTACACTTGATTCAGTATATGTCTGGATGATCACTGCTCTCAAAATATTTCTGATTGCATGCATCCCATGAGCTGTTATCTTTTGCTTGAGCTCATGCTTAGTTGCTTCCAATAATGGGTCTGCAACTTTGCATGTTTAGGTTGACTTTATGATTTTTTTCTTATTTTCTGAGATATCTGATTGAATTTATATGAATCTAGTATTACATTCTCTAAAAGCTAATATTATTCTGTGTTTTTATAGCTGTGTTTGTTTAATTTGATTGATTTCAATTGTTTAGTTTGTAAGCCACTTAGAATAGCTAAAATGTTTTTAAAGTAATAAATTGCAGAATAAATATGCTTCAAACCATGCTCTTAAAGCCCATAATATGATACAGACGATGTGCTAAGTCAAGGACTTCCCAAATACAGTAGAGTCAGTCTAATAGGAAGCAAATTCAAAAATTTGATGTTGAACTAACCTTGGAATGACGTAAGGCAATTTTGATCTTCAGAAAGGCCTCAGGATGTTCATGGTCCAGAAACAATTATTGTGCTGAAAATTCATAATATACTTGAAAGGAAATATCACCACCTCGCTGGAAGGAATAGGTATATGGGCAAAGCAATAAATGCTTAATCTATATAAACATAAAACACACGTCTTAAAGCCCATAAACAATATATACATATACTTCAAGAGAAGCTTCAAAATGTTATCTCTGCTTGAGTCAGATGCAAAAGTTGCCAGCTAACAACTATCTCTGTTGCACTTGAAACTGTTTAAGGACCCTGGTTCTCCCCTTTGGCACATTATTATTATCCAGATCTCTCCCCTTTGAAGGGAAGGAAATTAAAGCTCTTAACAACTAGTAGCACTGGAAGTTTAATTTTTGATACATTGCATACATGCACACTTAAACATACTCAAGTTAATGCGGCAGCAATCACATTTCTTTAAACGCCAGCCATGATGTTTAAAAAAATATGTATATTCAGCACCACTCTGTGGAGAAGCGGCAGTGCTGAACACATCTAATGTGCTCTCCACTACTGGCTAGACCTATAGGGGGGCCTTTCAGAAGTACTATTAGTGCTTTGGATGTCCAAAAGCCGGCTCTGGGAATGTGCAATCTAAAGAGGTGCATGGAGGAGGCCTGGCTGGGGCTTTCCCAGGATTCTGGATGTCCCCGCCTGATCTGAGAAACGTCCTGCACGTCCAGAGTTACATCTAAATCTAGACCTGCTCCAGGCTCAAACATGCATCTGAAAAGTGCTGTTGTAGGCTGAACTGAAAAACATCCAGAGGGTGTAGAGAAGAAAGTACTCCTCATTACCAGTACTCAGCACAATGTGAAACATCAGCAGCAGTGGGATATGAATCCTGCCTGCCCTATTCCTAACCCACTAATCTAACCATTAGGCTATCCTAGACAACCAGGTTGAAAAGTACAGTTCTGGGGATGTCAAAATAGATGCCCCTGCAGACACCTCTTTCAGCGGGCATTCGACCTCCCTGATCCCTAAGGTTATCTCGCTCCATCACCTCTCCTCTCCATCAGGCTATTTCTTCTCTCTCCCCTTCCCTGTCTAACTGTCCTTTTCTGTCTCTTCCTATCCCTCTCTTTCCTTTCCAAATAATGGTGTTCTTTTCTTTTTCTAATTGATTTTATTGTACACCGCCCTGACGCAAGACATCCATATCAGGCATGTCCACGTTTGAAATCACATCTGCACCTGGACATGCCTGCTTTTACGTGTGAAATCACGTCTGCACCTGGACATGCCTGCTTTTACGTGTGAAATCACGTCTGCACCTGGACATGCCTGCTTTTACGTTTGAAATCACGTCTGCACCTGGACATGCCTGCTTTTCTCAGATGTTCTGGCTGAGACATCCCAGATTGCACTTGGACATCTGTTCTAAAATTCTCCTCATAGAGGCCAATTGCATTCTGGGTGTCCCCCGCCCATCCAGGCGTCCAGAATCAGGACGTGCCCCGGTTGCACCCGATTCTAATCCTGCGGGGGCTAGACGTGCCCGCATGATCAGAATCAGATGTCCAACAAATTCCCAGGATAGCCCAGCCAGGCTCCTGCTTTCCCCGCAGCCTGACTCCTGATCGGGCCTACCGTGCCCAGGGTTGGGCTGCAGGACTCTCCCTGCACCCCCTCATCTCACTTTCTGGGCTTGGATGCAGCAATTCCCAACGGTCCATGGGGACTTATTCTACCTCCGAGGCCAACCCTGGACGTACAGGGCTGACCTTGTAATCGGCCCTGTACATCTGGAGTCATGGTGCCGCCTACTGCCCGCCCTCGTTCCATCTCCAGCCCTCCCCCTCCCACCCACAAACAGAGCTCCATGCACAACTCTGATCTACGTACAGGGACCTCTGTTCTGTGAATCACGAACCTGGAGTTTAGTGGAGCTAAACGCTGAATGGAATCAACCCCGTAGTGGCGATATTCAACTGCTGTATGTATTCCTGAGCAGTTTACCTTATGATGCTTTTGTGTAGGCTTAAAATAAACTATATAGCTATATGGAGAGAGTTGAGTATTGCTGCTATATGTATAATTAGTCATTCTGCCCTCATTTGGTCAATATCCGGCTTATGCCATGATTGTTAGAGGAAATTTCACTAGCACTATCCAGATAGTGCCACTGAAAATCTACGGATAGGGGCTGTGTAAGTTTAAAGGCATTTTTTAGAAAAGAAGTACAGATCAAAATTGAGATGTCGAGGTGATGGCAGTATTTTAGCAAAGTGCACTGCTAAACATGGAACCATTCCTAATATACCTAAAAGAAAGTGCAGGAGTGCACATGGATATGCATTCATGTAAAGTGACCAACCATCCCATATTATACGGGACAGTCCTGTATTTTAAGGATTTGTCCCTTGAATCATTTTACTGCCTAAATGTCCCCTTTTTTAAATCATGTGTCTTATCCCTATACTCTTCCACATTTGTACCAGCAGACTTCTCCACAACCATTCCTCTTGGTCGTCTGTCTGTACTTCAAAGTTGTTGAAAAAATCTTTTGATAAAAAATACTCTTTGTGTGCGAAACAAAATAGAAGCAATTGTCTAATATTTTCAAACCTGACTCTATTGACTCCCTCAAGAGAGAACTTTCTGAGACAAGTTTTTTTAGCAGCTTTTTGTGATTGCTCAAACTATGGAAGCATTAAAATGTGCCTCATTTTAGTAAGGTACTTTCTTCATGAGACAGGGGTTCAGGTAAAAGTTCTTGATGTCCATGACGTTAAAGGTGCATTCTTGATACAGTTGAGTCCAATGGGCTAAGATCCAAAGTTCTGGCATTGTATGCTGAAAATACCAATTTGCAATTTTGGTGGGGCTGCTAGGAGTGGTAGTAAGAATATTTTTTACAAACTGCAAAAAGATTTAGGAAGTAATTTAATTTGTGCAAACTGTGCAACTCACATTACTCACAAATGTATGAGCACTGCTGCCGAATGCCTGCCATTTGACACTGAAGTTATTGTTGACAAGATATTCAGACATTTTCACATTTATAGAGTGAAAATTGAAGAACTTAAAGAGATGTGTAACTTTGTTGAGTGAGTATCAAAAGTTCCTCGGATACAGTAACACTAGATGGCTGTCTTTTCTACCAGCCATAGAGAGGTTAATTAAAATGTTCCAACCAGTGAAATCATATTTTCTGAACCAAGAAAAATGCCCAGTTATCATCAAAACCTCTTTTGAGAATGAATCAGCAAGAGTTTGGCTGTACTTTCTGCACAGTTAGGCAGTGATTTTCCAAAATGCAACTTTAAAAATTGAGTCTCAAAAAATGACTTAGTGACCTTAGAAACAAGTTAGTAACTAGGAAGAATGAAGTGTTTTTGCCACTGATAATCATGAAGAAGATAAAAGATCTTGAAGAGGGCAGAATTGAAGCAGATTTCAAGCAATCTGTGTCATCTTTCTGCACCGCTTGCATTGATTATTTAGATCAATGGACCGCTCACTTCCAGGAGATTGGAAAACAACAGTAGACGCTCCTTCAAAAACAACCAGGGTGGTATGAGCTAGAGTCGTCTTTAGAATACGTTTTGTCTACAAGACCCTGCCTAGAGTCAGTGATAAATGATTCTGAACTGTTTGATGAGTTCTCTTGTATTAAATCATTTGTTTCTGAAGAAAAAGTTCAAGAATTAAAAAAAAAAACAGAAACCATGGTTGACAAAAAATGGAAGGAGGTGTTTGGACACCTCAAAAGTAATGAGATACCATATAAAAATGTATGAAAACTGGTTGATTTTTTTTTTATATTTGCCAGGTTCCAATGCTCCAACTGAAAGGTACTTTTCAGTCATGAACAAAGTATGGTCTACAGAAAAAGTCAAGCTGCATGTAGAGACTCTCAAATGTTTAATGATTATAAAATACAATTTTGAGTTGAATTGCCCAGAAAAGTTTCATGATCTTAGTGGAAATGTTGCTATTTTGAAGAAAATTCACTCTGTAGAGATGTACAACAGGTAGGCCTGATTGGCACATTTGTAAGTAAAGTTATAAACTTAGGGGCATGTTTACTAAACATTCCTAACGTGCGGGGCCGCGGTAGTGTGCGTGTGCCATATAAGGAGTGGGAGGTTCAGGCAGAAAGAAGAAAAAAACCCGACCGTACGTGTGCGCGTCGTGCTAATTTGCGGGGCCCACATTAGCGTGTGGGAAGGCTAAGTGGGGCGCTGCTGAGCACATATCAGAACACAGCTGTAGCACAACGGTGAACACACTAACCAATGGTGCAGGGGCCACAGGTTCAATCCCCCATTGTGCACAACAAAAAGGCCAGCTGAGGCAACACCTTGAATGTGTAAAAGTGGTTCAGGAGGCAAAGTACTTTTGGACGGCATAAGGCGGCACACTGTTCGTTTTGTACGGCATAAGGCGGCGCACTGTACTATCTGGGCGACACAAGGCGGTGCACTGTTCTTTTTGGGCAGCACAAGGCGGCGCACTGTTCTTTTTGGGCGGCACAAGGCAGCACACTGTTCGTTTTGTACGGCATAAGGCGGCGCACTGTTCGTTTTGTACGGCATAAGGCGGCGCACTGTACTATCTGGGCGGCACAAGGCGGCGCACTGTTCTTTTTGGGCGGCACAAGGCGGCGCACTGTTCGTTTTGGGCGGCACAAGGCGGCGCACTAATTGTGGGCAGCAGGAGGTGGCGCGCTGATGGGCATAAGGCGGCGCGCTGATGCCACAGCAAAGGAACACAGCCACAGCACAATGGTTAAGACACTGACCAATGGTGCAGGGACCAGGGATTCAATCCCTCACAATGCCCAGTGAAAAAGGCTAGCTGAGGCAGTATGTTATATGTTGTGGAGTGCTGTAGGAGGCTTTTTAATTTTATTTTGTGATAACTACTAGCAAACGCACTCTCACAGCATATTAATATAAGGTGGCCCATAAGGCACATGTTACAGTGCACCGTCCGCCAAGGCACCCTAGAATGTCCCCTATAGGGCAGCATGTATGTTGTGACACAGGATAATGTATAGTGCACCCTATATGGCTGGCAACCATAACATGCCCTATAGGGCGCCCCATAAAGCACCCTCAGAGGCACCTTATGGGTACAGTACGCTGAGGGTGGTATTGCTGGCAGCAACATATGTACAGTAAATTAAAATAAATCTGTGGACACCCCTATCACATATCCCCACTGTGGGTTTGAACCCATGACATCTGGCTGCACAGGCAGTGACGTAACCATTGGGCTACAGCTCTATAGCTGTAAGCAGCCCCTGGCTGGCTGCAGATAGCCTGTACATCACCTCATTGACAGTCTGCTGTTGTGAACCACCCGTACCCATGATGCACTGCACATGCAAATCAGCTGTCCACGATTGAACACAGGATGGGAAATGCACCACTAAAGCTCCCCGGCCTGGTAGGGGGAAGTGTCCGTGTGCACCCACACAGCACCTCGGCCTGGTAGGGTGTCCTGAGTGGGTGGACAAACGGCAAAGAGTAGCTAAACACCAT
This sequence comes from Ichthyophis bannanicus, assembly GCA_033557465.1. NCBI lineage: Eukaryota > Metazoa > Chordata > Amphibia > Gymnophiona > Ichthyophiidae > Ichthyophis > Ichthyophis bannanicus. The sequence continues at coordinate 811,472,133 of CM066033.1, read as the reverse complement.
CACATTGTGCGGTTACTGTGCTCACCCTGAGTGTAGATGTTGCGCCCAGGACCAGGTCCACAACACCAGCCATGTCAGAGCTCCAAAGCAGCAATAACCTGTGGAATAGGTAGGTGCTGCATAAACATTTTGGAGATCTCTGTCTGGCTCAGTTAGTGGAGACCCTCCACCCCATGGACCCCCAGGTGGATAAAACATGGCTTCCCCTCAACAGATCCCCACCCCAATGGCAGTAGAGTGGACCATCAACCCCAGTCCTGCTAGGGAACAGACACCCTACAGCACAGTCCAAGCAGCTCCACACACATCCATAACACAATATCAGACAGACATTAGGCCTGGATATTCACAGATGCACCCCACCCCAATCTGATATTCACCTGCAGCAAGTCATCAGCCACTGCACCCTGCAAGGCACTCCATCACAACACATATCAGCTGTGAACAGTCTGCTGGCTGGTCCTGATGGACATGCATGCACCCACAACTAGGGTGGCAGCACACACAGGCAGATAAGTCCATGAAGAGGCCCCCACAGGACACCCATACATATCACATGGGAGAATCACAATATAGCACTATGGGGGTGCCTAGCCATGCTGCCGTCACTGCACACTCAGGGTGAGAGTGATCCCCCAGCAGCACATACAGAGGTCACCCTGTCTGTGTAGGTGGTGGCCGGGCACTACCATGCCCCTGCCAGTGCCCTATGCCCTGTGCAGCTGCATCCTGGTCAGTCCACTCTGTCTGAGATATACCCATGGTCCCTTGCTACTCATTATGCACATTGGCAGGCCAATACTGGCAACAGTGTTGGCAGTGTGGGCTGTGGAAGGGGCATGCAGCCAACACCCACTGTATAGACAGACACACAATTCCACACCTATGCCATCATGGTGCTACTATTGAGGAGGTAATTAGCCTTGCCCACCAAACCAGTGCTGGGCACGGCAAGGCATGGATATGCTACGCAGTACTGCTGGGGGTCACTCCCCAGGGTGGTAAACACCGTCAGAGGCAAGGGCTGGAGCACGCACCACAAACACCGAACAGATTGTTCAGATGGGGTCAACTAGCAGTATGTGCGTAACGTATGGATATCTATCTGCCAGTACTCCTAGCAAGCGTCTCAGAGCTGTGTACCGTATACCTCAGGTGTAGGGTTACATTGCTAGGGTATGCAGGTGCTAGTATTGGGAGATGCACGCAGGGTCCAATTTTCTGCCTCTCCAGGAGACATTGGCCAATGGGGCCTGTGGATGTGTCTGCCCCTGTTGGCTGCTACTTTACGGCAGAGATTCCCAACTCCAGTCCAGGTTTGCATCACACTGATCGGGTTTACCTGCTGTTCCTCATGAATATGCATGAGCTACATCTACATGCCATGGGGTGGTACATAGATATACAGCACAGGCATTTGTATGAGTGGCAGCATGGACCCTGACTGGTGTGTGGCCCACCAGGACTGCATTTGGGAGATTCTGCTCTAGGTACTGCCCCTGTACATGGTGTCTGTGCTCAGTGGGGTAAAAGATAGACGTAGTACCATTGCATATGTCCTCGCCACGAAAGGTTTGTCCTTACTATCACTGTGTAGCTGTGGGAAAAATATGTAGGAAGGATTGGTGGTAGCTGCAGCTGGGCTTTGAACCTGTGACCTTCTGTTCTTGTATGCACTGTCTGGGTGCACTGCACCACCTTGTAGCCACAGATTGGCTGGATTCCCTGGAACGTCCATGCCTGTGGATCCGGCAGGGCCTGTGTGTTGCAGTGGACTGTGCCAGCCTGCACATGGCTTGGCCTCTGTCCTCTGTGGCTAGCTGCCACTGCCCCCTGCACCACATGTACTCGTGCGCCAACATGCTGGCATGAGCTTCTCTCAGAAAAAGCAGATGACCTGATTGCAATGTGGCAGTACGGGACTGCATTTGGGGGACTTGGCTGTAGGTATGCCCATTGTTGTGGTGTGTGTGCGGTGTTGGGTAACATATGGGTGTTTCCCCCATGCTTATGTTCCCTGCAATACAGGGGTGTCTGCTCTATCTTTGTTTAGTGGTGGGTAAAATATATGAACTGGGCTGGCAAGTGCCCCAGCTGGGATTTGAACCTCTGGCCTTCTAGTCCTAGAGGTCATGACTATGTCCTCTGCACCACACTATGGCCACAGAGACAATGCAGCCCCTGGAGGTAGTAAACCTGGCAGGATGGAGTCACAAACCCTGCTGTATGCATTTTTACTGTGGGCTCCTTCACCCTGTGTGGTGACAAACGTGCAAATAAAACCCGGGAATGACCACGGAACAAAGGGGGAAAACATATACCCAAGCTGGGCAACAGTGATATTAATGGGCAACCCTAAATAACACTCCCAGGACAGCTCCAGAAAAAGGGAAATGTTTTTTGGACGAGTCTCCGCTCCGTACACCTTTCCATAAATCATTTATTTTTTTTGGAGCTTTCCTGGGTGTGTTATCTAGTTTTGCCCATCACTATAACTGTTCCCCAACTGAATTACTATTTTTCATATTTTTGTGGTGGTCATTTTCTATTTATAATTGCACTTTTGTGCTGTGCACATGTATCACACTGCTCACGTTTTGCAGGTTTCCCCGGTTTTGCTGTACATTGCTGACGGAAATGGTTTCTCTTCCCTTTAAATGCATTCTAACGCGAGTGATTCACTCGCGCTATTTTTTTTTTGGAAATTCAGCCCCGATAATGTGCGGGGCGCCTCTCCCCTCCCCTTCCCCGCCCATTAACCCCTTCTCTCCGCCCCTCCGGGGCCTTCCTCCGCCCTCCGTTAGCCTTTCCACGCCTCTATCGGACATTTGCGGGCACGTACTTGTGCGGCACCCGTTACTGTGACGCGCAAGTGTGCGGGGCTTCATCGCACATTTGCGGGGCGTTTAAGCGCTCTTAAGTACCGCTTTTAGTGCGCTATTTTGCGGCGCGCTAATTAGCGGTTTTTAGTAAACATGCCCCTTAGCCTACAATTTTAGGTTAAAATTAAAATTGTAATTTTAAACATATTTTTATTTTCCTTAATTTTGAACCCCCTGGCTTGATTGAGTGACCCGTATTTGAACTTAGAAAAGATGGTCGGGTTAATTCACATACAGTGAGAAGAGCCATTTTACATGTGGGGAAAAACAACACATACACGTGCAGGCCAATGTTTTGTGACCTACTTGCATAGGTGCCAGCACTAACATGTGTATGTGAGCCATTTTGCAAACATATGAGTGTAAATATCACCACTTAACTGCAGAGGTCGTTGTCTTTCCATCCTTTTGATTTGAAGAGGAAAAGAGACAAAAGGAGATGAAGGAGGCTAACTCGCTTCATCCCCCCTGTAAAGGGCTGCTTGAAACAAGTACTTTTTTAAAAACATATACACCATGGCCATGCCCTAACCATGCCCATGACACGCCCCTTTGCAACTTCTACATAGTAAGGACATCCACATTTAAAATGAGCTTTTGACTTCCGGTGGCATGGTGGGCTAGGGAAGACGTGTCTTTCTTAGCTCCGGAGCCTGCTCCTCCCCCATCAGCTTTACTTTACTGATTTCCTACTGCAAACTAATTCTGGGGGAGCCCAATTCGTAGCGAAATTGACGGGGCAGCAGCGATACCGATTTTGGGTCCGAAGAGGCTATGGCAACGAAATCCGCTAGGAAGGAGAAGCCCCGCGGAGCGGAAGTCAAGATGGCAGAGAATGGAGCGGAGGGCCAGACCTTCACGGCCCAAGACTCAGTGGTAGCTGAGGTCTCCAAGGCGGTAGTGTTGGCATTGGAGGATCGTTTAGGGGGCCTGGCGGCCCAAATGAGTGCCGTGGCACAAGCCGTCACTGACTTTAATGGGCGCGTGGAGCAGGCCGAGCAGCGTATAGGCACGTTGGAGGATGGCCACACTCAGGCCTCTGCTCGGATCCACAAACTGGAGGAGCTGTTGATAAAACAGGTGGATAAGATAGAGGATCTGGAGAACAGGAGCCGTAGAAATAACCTACGGTTCATCGGCATTGCAGAATCGGTGAGGGAGATCGACCTGCGCCGCTACCTGGAGAAGTGGATCCCTGATCATCTGCCGATTGACGAGGAGCTGTGGGCGATTATCCTGGAGAGAGCTCACCGGCTGGGGCCCTACCGTGATCAGGACAGCCGACCGAGGGCAGTCATAGCCCGGTTCCTAAATGCCGCCCAGAAGGAGGGAGTTCTACGGGCGGCCCGGCAGCAGCATAGACGTGGAAATGGCGCCAACAACGTTTTAATCTTTCAAGACTACTCTGCGGGAGTTTCCCAACGCCGGAGGGCCTATAAAGACGTTTGCAGTTTGTTGGTGGAGAAGGGCCTTCGCTTTACGTTGGCCTACCCTGCCAGACTGAAAGTGGACTGTGACGGGGTGCAGAAGCTGTTTTCATCTCCCGAAGAAGCCCTGGAGTATTGCCAACAGCGTGGCTGATGTCGTCGTCTTTACCTGGCTCGGGATTGTTGAGTTCAGGCTGGCTATGGGACTGACACGTTCCCTGTAAGTGCGGGGGACCTGGCTGGACTTGGTGTTGGGGCGGCGAATAGTGACTGCCATGCCGTTCTTTGGACTGCTTGGGGGCCCTGTGTCCCGGCACAGGCTCTGCTGGTCCTAAGGATTATTATTTTGGGTTGAAAGTGTTTGTTATAGTTTTTGTAATTGTTATTAGCACGGGGTTAATAGATCTTCGGACGGGTTGGGGGAGGAGGGTTGAAGGGGACTGTTAAGGGGTGATGGTGTGTTCTGGTTTCCTTTAATGGAGGCCGTCGTGACAGGCTGGCTGCCATTTTGCTGTGCGGAAGGTAAATCTTTCTCCTCTTTACAGAAAGTTTCACATGTACAAAGGGGACCACTATGTCACAGGATATAATTTGTAATAAAGCGCACCTAAAGAAATGCATCTAATGATAATACACTTCACGGAGGGGTGCTGTTTCAGTTGAACAAAGTTGACGTGGTTCCTAGAGGAATCTGGAATAAATACCCCGTAAGAGAGGCACTACTCAACTCTATTCTTATAAATTTAATTAACTGTTTAGGATCCAAAGCAAATGGTGATTATCCTGGCAGTCTGGACCTATTGGTTTTTCCCCTCGGGGTGGAGAGCGTTATGCTGGGACTGCATCTATTAAGTTCACTTTTTGTGAAGGGGGCCTGTCTGGATGTTTTTATCACCAGTTCTTTTTGATTGTATAGGTGTTCTTACTTTCCTAAATACTTTGTTAATGTGAGCGTAATTTAATGCCTGCTTATGCCAGTTGTACAACCGTGCCTGTTTTGCATTTCTTTCTTTGTCTTTGTTCTGTTCTGGCGACTCCCCGCTGGGTCAAGGTTTTGTCTGTGCTGAGGATGGTACGCCCCTCCTCTTCTGAGTACGGCTGGTGCCACGCAACTGGGGCCTACTTAGCAGGCGGGAGGTTGCTGTGTGCTGGATCTCTGAGCTTGGGCCTCGGGGAGGGGAGGACTTTCGGGTTCTCTCATCTCATTTCCCAACTTCTCATCTCATTTCCCAAGCCCTCTTACTTTTCTGACTCTATTCACCCTCCGGATTTCCTAGTATTATGACTCTTGAATCTCTTTACTCTCCGATCTCCCGGTTTTCTGATTCCCCGATTTCTAGTTTGTGTCTCTCTCTGTTCTATATGGTGCTTCAGGGCAGCTCATACAGGTTTTGTGGGCCATTCCTCGATGAGCTACCCGCAGGAGTAACTCGGTATGGTCCGATAAATAGGTCTGAGTTTTACTGTAGCTGATTGCCAGACCTTTGGGTACTCGAGTTGGTCCTCCGGGGGGGCCTCTCCCTTTTATTTTTTAATTTTCCCGTTTTTTCCTTTTTTCTTTCCTTTTTCTCAGTTTTCTTTGTTCTTTCTCCTCCTCTCTTTGGAGATCGACAGGCCTGGTGGTGGGGGCTGTAGCCAGGCTGGGGGGACCTAGTGACTCTTTACCCGGCCATGTGTGAGGGGGGATCCTTCCCGATAATTGCTCTTAAGGGGGGTGCGGGGTGCTCTGGGCTTTCTCATTACCCCGTGGGGGGGGGGAGCGGGTGGGGCTGCATGCTCAGGAAGGTTCGGTGGGGCCAGGAATGGCTGGCTGTGGGTTGGTGGATGGAGTGAGGGGGGGTGTAGTTGGGAGGGGGGGTGGGAGGGAAGCGGGTGGGAGGGAGGGGGGGGCTCGTCGGATTCGGGGAGGGAAGGGTGGGGGGGGAACAAATGTCAGCCTAAGTGAAGGGGATGAATGTGCTCTTGATAGTGTGAGGGAGACTGTTTTGAATGGGCTGGATGCCTGGTTCTTTCAGACTGTTACGATCTGGATGTTAGGGACGGGGGCCCTTGGCTGGGGGGGTCGCCGCTTTTGTATGCAATGGACTTTGATTTAGTGGTGTCATGGTTTGTGGCGTGCGATGGATAGGAGTCTGCGAATAGTTTCTTGGAATGTTTGCGGGTTGGGCTCCCCAGTAAAACGCTACAAAGTCTTACAGCATTTGCGGCGCCAGAAGGCGGATGTGATTATGTTGCAGGAGACTCACCAGTCGGATGCGGAACTTAAGAAGTTGGGCTCCGGTCCTATTGCTCATGTGTATGGTGCACCTGCGGTGGGGAAGAAGCGAGGTGTGGCTATCCTTGTTGCCAAGTCGGTCAGTTGGATCGAAGAAAAGGTGGTGTCTGATGTAGACGGCAGGTATGTGAGTGCATGGGGGAGACTTGCTGGGAGCAAAGTGATGTTGTGCTCGGTTTATGGACCAAATGTCTATGAGGCACGATTTTTTCAGAGTCTTTCCCAGTTGTTGGCAGAGGCTGGGGGGTATCAGGTCATACTGGGCGGAGACTTCAACGCGGTTTTGGATGTCGGTCTTGACCGGTCCGGCGGGTCGGGGAGTGGGAGTCGTAGGGGGCGACAACGTTTGTGGGGGCTGTGTGAAGCCTACGGTTTAATCGATATCTGGAGGGTGCTGCATCCTGGCGACTGAGATTATACTCACTTGTCCAGAGCGCATGGGACTTGGTCACGCATTGACTACTTTTTAGTTGCGGATTCCTTATTTAGCTGGGCCTCACGGGCGGACATTGGGTCTCTTGTTATATCTGATCATGCGATGGTGATCCTGGAGCTGAAGGGGAGTAGCCCATCATCAGGCAGACTGTGGCGATACCCCTTGGAGTTATGCGGAGATGTCCCTTTTGAAACGTTTTTGCGACAGAGATGGAAAGAGTATGAATCCCTGAATGTGGCGCCGGACGTATCTCCGACTCTCCTTTGGGAGGCCGGGAAGGCTGTGCTCCGTGGGGATATAATTAGCTATCATAGTCAGCGCCGTAAGCGGTTGAACCAGCGGATACTTCAGCTGGAGCGGGACTTAGGTAAAGCGCGTAGGGTGGTGGCCGGCTCCGGAACCGCGGCTAATCAGCGTAGGCTCCGGGAGCTGCAAGCTGAACTGGAGATGTTACTTCATCGGCGGGCCCAGAAGTCGATGTTGTACTATCGATATAGGCTATATCGCTTTGGGAATAAAGCTGGTAAATTGATGTCTTCGCTGCTGCGGCCAGCCGGGGGATCTCGGCAGATCGGGGCGATCAGGCGGGCTGATGGCACCATCACCCGTGACTCGGCCGCAATAGAGAGGGTATTCGCTGCTTTCTATCAGCGTCTCTACGCCAGCGAGGGAGACAAAGATGTCGAAGGGCGTCTTCTTCTTGAGAGGTGTGGGCTACCGCGCCTTGCAGCGGATCACCTGGAGTCCCTCAATCAACCCCTCACTGGGCAAGAAGTTCAAGCCGCTATACGGAATTTGAAAAATGGGAAGGCTCCGGGGGTGGATGGATACCGCAGTGAGTTCTACAAAGCCCTGGGTGATGTGGTGGTGCTTCCCTTGGTGGGCTACTTTGAGGATCTGGTACGGCGTGGTAATTTCCCGTTTGAAGCTAATAAAGCTTTGATTACTATTCTGCCCAAACCAGGGAGGGACCCCCTCTTACCGAGCTCTTATCGTCCCATATCCTTACTCAATGTGGATATTAAACTTCTTGCTAAAATAATGGCAGATCGGTTAGCAAATTACTTACCATTGTTGATCCATAGTGACCAGGTGGGGTTTGTGTGCGGGCGTCAGGTGGCGTATAGCCTGCAGCGGATTTTGTTGTCGCTCGGGGCAGGGCGATTAGCCGGGGACCCATCTTTGCTAATTAGTTTTGACGCCGAGAAGGCCTTTGACCGGGTCAATTGGGGTTTTATGTACCCAGGTCCTGGAAGCCATGGGGATTGCTGGGTTCTTCGTGGACGTGGTCCGTCTACTTTACGCGCATCCCCTTGGGGCGATTCTGGTCAATGGGACTATGTCGGCAGACTTTGCTATTCAGAAGGGCACTCGGCAGGGCTGCCCACTCTCGCCTCTCCTTTTTGTACTTTCGTTGGAGCCTCTCCTGTCTCTTATCAGGGTTTCTTCTCAATTTCGGGGTATTCGGATGGGGCGTGAGGAGTTTCGTCTCGCTGCTTTCGCAGATGATTTATTGGTTCATTTGGGGGATCCTGTGGCAGGTCTACTTTGCCTGTTACAGCTTATTCAGGAATATGGGGAGCCCTCGGGTCTCCGCCTCAAACTTGATAAATTGGAAGCGATAATCTTAGCCCCCGCGGGACATCCGGGGTGGCAAGGCCCCTTTCCTTTGCAGTGGGCGAAGGGGCACTTTAAGTACATGGGCATCTGTTTGCCGGCGCGGTTGGAGGATCTCTATCATCTCTATCATCTCTATCACCATACAAACACATGATCAGCCTACAAATTGTATATATTGTATATATTGTGGTTGTACATAGTTACCCTGTTAGCCAAGTTGAATATCCTGTTCATATGTAAACACAAAGTACTTTTGGAAATGTGTATGTTCACTGTTCATTGTAAACCGCGTTGAAGCTGAATAGCGCGGTATAAAAGAGACTTTAAATAAATAAAATAAATAAATAAATCTTAATGTGTCTAAGATATTGGGGGAGGTGTCGGCTTGTGTGGATAGGTGGCGTGACTTGCCCCTGTCTTTGGGGGGCCGAGTAGCCCTCAGTAAGATGGCGATTTTTCCTAAAATACTATACCCGCTTCAGATTCTTCCGCTGCTCTTGAGGCGAACAGATCTTCGGCAACTGGAGCGATTGTTTAACCGGCTCCTTTGGCGGGGGCGCAAGCCTCGGGTTCGTCTGGCGATATTGCGGCAACCTTGGGGGCTGGGTGGTATGGGTTTCCCGGATATCCGGAGGTATAATGTGGGATGTGGGAGGCCGTGCTGGCGCCGCTCCATCTGCGGTATCTGCTACATGCCAAGACGATCCGGACTGTCCCCAGGGATTTTCGAGAGTATATGCTTAAGCCCATTCGGCAGGCGTGGCGATCTTTCTGTGCTGGACGTCGGATCTCTGCCTTCTACACACCATATATTCCTATTCGGGGTAACGCGGATTTCGTGCCGGGTCTGGGGCGGTCTTATTTCCAGTCTTGGGAATCGCTTGGGGTGGTGAATTTAGAGCACGTGCTAACTTCTGAAGGGGTCATGATGTCCTTCACCGAGTTGCGTCGTACCTATTTGCTGGGGGCTTGGGATGTTTTCCACTATAATCAGCTTCAGAGCTATCTCCGTAAGATTCCTCTGGAAGCGTTGTGTGGAACGGTTTGTTCGGAGCTTGAGTTAGCATTGTTGGGGGGAGATGCGGGTGTTCGGGCATCTGGTCTTCATAAAATGTTGTGGGAGGGAGTGTCGTCTCTCGGGGTTGATGCTTTGGCGACAGTTTGGTCCGCGGAGTTGGGGGAGGAGGTATGTGCGGAGCAACTCCTGGGTGGACTGGCGGCTATCCCGACTCTAAGCGCACAAGTACTTCATCGTGACACCCAATATCGGATAACGCGCCGTTTGTATTTTGCCCCTGTGCGGGCTTGGAGGGCAGGTGTAGGGGCGAGTCACTGCTGCCCTAGATGCGGCGCAGACCGGGCGACTCTAGGCCATATGTTTTGGAGTTGCCCCACGATTCAGGTTTTCTGGAGTCGGGTGTGTGGCCATCTCCGTCGATGCCTACCACGTTTGGAGCCTCTTAGTGCAAGGAATGCGGTGCTGGATGTTTGGGAGGATGAATGGGGGGGGGTGCTGGGGACCACAGAACTGCGATGGTTGCGCATGGTGTTGCTGATGGCGTGTATGACGGTGTTGCATCAGTGGTTGGATGGGAGGGGGCCGATATATGGACTCTGGAGACTTCGACTACATCACGCACTGCTTATGGATCGGCTGCATGCTGCTGGGGTAGAACGGCGATGGACCCGCTTTCTGCAGATGTGGGGACCTCATGTGCAATTATTACCTGCAGGAGCGCGTAGACGTATTCTGGGGGAACTTAATTCATAGGGTTGGTTATGGAGGGGGGCTTTGGCATCCGTTGGTTTGCCTGTGTCTGGTTGGCATCTTGGTTGAGTGATCGGTTGGTTCTGGCTGTATTCCCTTGTTTCTTTGTTTTTGTTCCTTTGGGGGGGGGGGGGATAGGTAGGGCAGGTGTCTAGGTGGGGTGCCCCGGCCCAGTTGCCTTAAGGCGGGATGGGTAGGCCTGGGAGAAGAACTAACCCTGGGTCTGCGGGTGTTGCCTCTTTTGGTCGGACTGTGGTTGAGGTGCAGGGGTGGCTTCCCCTGGCCTGGCACTGGTGGGGTTGGGGGGGAGGGGAGGCAAAGGGGGGGTAAACGGGGGGGGGGCCTGGGGGGGATGGGTTGTAGAGTGGCGGTAGCTCAGGTTGACCATCAAGGTCCTTTGCTTTGGTGCTTCTTTCGGTTGTCTGTACTTTAACTGTCTAACCTTAATAATTTAATCTCCTTTTTTTTTGGCTATATCTTTTTTTTGTTTAGTCCTTGGCCATTCCGGCTCAGAGGCTGGCGTCGTCAGTGGTGGGAGCGGGTGGTACCCGCATGTTGGCTGCTAGATTGGATGACTACTTGTTTTAATTTCTTAGTTGTAGTTAAGTTCCCTGATGTGGATGTACGGAGTTGGATGAGAAGTACAGAATATTCTCCATTTGTGGGCTGGATGTTGGTGGGCTAGTATTTTCTTTCTGCACACTCTGCCACGGGTTGCACGTTGTTCACCATGTTTAATTATGCGATCATTTACAATGCTGTACTTGGTTTGTCATTTGCACTGTACCACTGTGGTAGTTACTTTATACTGTTCAATTTCAAAAAGCTGTTTGCATAAAAAAAATTTTATCCTGTTGTTATTCATTATGAATAAAAAGATTTAAACATAAAATGAGCTTTTTCTAAAATTGCTGTTTAAACATGAATGCCATTTCCACATGTACATGCCTGATTTTACATGTGGAAATCATGAATAGGCTTCTAAATAATCCCCTTTACATATCAGTTTGTTTGAATATTGACCCAACTATGGGGATCTTTTACTACACAATGTAAATACAAACAGTTCCATATACTATTGCACCACCTTTGTATATAGTTAACTATGATATCTCTTGTCAGATAACACACCTTTGTATATAGTTTCCCCTATTTCCCAAGTTTATATCTCCTGTTAAATGTAATTGACCAGACATATGTAAATTGTCGGATGTTTTTTGTTCAATGTAAACCGCGCTGATGTCTAATAGTGCGGTATATAAGAATTGTTAATAAATAAATAAATAAAATAAGGTGCGGCTTTGCACCTACCACAAGTTTATCACTGGACAAAGACTGTGTGGTAAATGCAAGGGGGACCTGCATTTAGTGCACTGGGCTGTGAAATACTGCAGGGGGCCTTCAAACCATGCCTTCAATGGAGTGCAGGAGCACTCGCATTCACTGCCAAGGCAGGGACCGCATCCTGGCCAAACAGGCCCCCCCCATGATCACATCCCCTTATAGTCTCCCCCCAACCTGTCTCCACCCCTGGGTAACCTTCCACCCCCACTATCCCCTGCCCCCCACACACATTAGTACCCCTTTTGAGGACCACCATGGCTGGAAAGCTTTCCGGCCATGGAGATCTTCTAAAGGACCCACCAATGCCAGGGTCTACAAGCCCCCCCCCCCCCATAACACAACCACAAACTCTCCCTCCCCCCCACAAGAACTTACTGGGATGCACCAGGCAGGGTCAGACTGCCATATTAGGCATTTTCTATGACAATATGACCCTTCCCAGTGCATCCCAGAATGCACCACATGGGGCCAGGCACCGCCATTGTTCAAGATGGTGGCACAGAAGTAGGAGTGAGCCGGACGTACAGAGGGGATCGCGATTCTGATCCTGTGGGGCACGTCTAGCCCTGTGGGATCAGAATCGCGATAAGGCATGTACGTGCAGACTGGGACTGCGATTCAGTCCAGCCTACACGTACATGCACAGTCCGACTAACAGTCAGGCTTTAAATTGGAACGGCAGTGCCATGTTGTCATGGCACCGCAGCTCCATTTAAAAACCGTGATGCCGGCTGCCTGAAAATGGGGTTTATTCCCCACAGCCCAACCCCTGATCTAGCCTCCTAAGGCTAGGGTCGGGCTGCAGGGAATGTCCCCTGCCCCCGCCCCATCCGAGCCTCAGGCACTTAAAAAAATTCACGTTCAGGGAACTTATTCTGCCGCCGAGGTGGAATAACTTCCCTACACATGTTGCTGGCCCTGGCCGTACAGGGCTGACATTAGAATGGGCCCTGTACGTTCAGGGCCAGCAACCACCCACTGCCCGCCCAAACTCCGTCCCCTGGCCATCCATTTCCCACCCTCTCTAACTTCCCCACACAACCAGCTGGGAAGTTAGTCGGGGCAGAAGCCGGCACGAATGATCCCGTAGTGAATATACATTACAACAGTGAATAAAGTAAAATTCAACTATATACATCATGCATGTAAACTGTGTACAGTGATTGGCATCTGTCATGTTCCTTCTGAGGAGAGTTTTGTATGTTTTTCTTACAACTATGGAGTCTTTGTAATATAAGCAGTGTATTAACGTTTCTATGGCCATGCCATTAACTTAATTTTTCTGCCCAGCCTCCGAAGCATCTAAATTTCAGAGTTCATTGTTTGTGCCATATGATTATCTCTGTACCAGCTAAGAAATGATTGTTTTCATTCTAGCATTACTTCAGTATGTTTTGAATAAATTGCCTCAGGTTAGACTTAAAACTCAGTCAGTCCTTTCTCCTGAGCAAATTGACTTTATGCCGATTCAATTCCAGGTGGATTATTCTTAGATTTGCTGCTAGATGCCTGGAATTTTGAAATTCCTAGGTCTACGGTTGCACATCAATTGAAGAACTCTGTTATAAGATCTAGCTAGGTACACAGATCCTGGTTTTCTGAAATGGAAGTTACATAATGGTTTGAGCACTGGATTAATAATCAAGAGACCAAAGTTTGATTCTCACTAGCACACTTTGGGCAAGTCACTTAACCCTCCATTGCCTTGGAAGAAAGGTCTGACAATCTAATTCTGGTCACATTGTCGAGAAAACCCAGGAGCTGCTGACTTGAAGGCATGCATTGCAGGTCTTAGGTAGAACATTAATTGAAGACCTAGCTATGCTTCCTGTTTTTTTGCACTGCTATGTGACTTGAAGCATAAACAGTTGCAAACAGTTTGCTTTTGGCACAAGCATCTCTTGGTTGATTCTCAGTAGTGTTATGGACCATCTATATGCAGTATTAGGAAAAAATAGAGGCTAGTAAAAGTATTTTAGTTCCAAATTAATGACTTCACAAACTAGGCCAGGAACACTGTTTTCTACAGTGAAATACTTGCTCTGTAGTAAAAATGAACCCACAGTTAGTGAAAATTTGAATACTGAGGGTTTTGCACAATTTGTTTGCAGTAAGGTTGGTAATATGGTGAGTCAGATGAAGCCCATTAGTGTAGCTCCTGACTCTTCATGCTGTTCTTGAGTACTTTGGAGTGCATTTTCAGAGGTTTCAGAAGATGGTGTATCATGCTTAATGCTAGTGATATGGCCTACCTGCTCCTTGTTAGATACATTTTCTGTAGACACAATTAAGGCAGTTAGGGAGTCTATCATATTATGTTCTCTTATCTATTTACTCATATTTATTTATTTATTTACTTATTTATTTAACCATTTTTGGTATACCGTTTTTCTACCAGTCAAAACAGTGAACAATCAACGACAAATAAATGCAAGTGGGTTACAGTGAGATACAATGGGTTACATGTGTTGCAGTGGGTTACAATGGGTTGCAGTAGATTACAGTGGGTTAAGAAGAAGCGGGCTAGTGGGAAGGCGGGTGACTAGGTTTAGCAGAGCTTAGCATATTATCAGTAGGTTACAATAGTTTAGCATAGCGTCAGTGGGTTGTAACAGGCTCGACAGGGATGCAGTTGAAATTAAACTTAAGGCACCTCAGGAGTGTTGCTGTATGCCAAAGTGTTCTTGGAATAAGTAGGAATTTAGGTGTTTGCTGAAAACTCTACTTGATTGGATGCATCGCAGGGTGTGTGGCAGTGCATTCCAGAGTGTGGGGGCATAGAGTGAGAAGGCTCTTAGACAGGTGTGTTGGGTGCACTTGTGGACCAGCAGTGGCAAGCTGAGGAGATTCTGTGTGCTTTTTCTGCGCGGCCTGTTGATCTTGGGGGTGCTGATGGATGTTTGCAGGTACTGAACCGTGAGGCCGTTCTGGACTCTGTGTATGATGGTGAGGACTTTGAAAGGGATCCTAGAGGTAACGGGTAGCCAGTGGAGGGATTTCAGTATGAGGATGATGTGGGAGTGTTTGGGTGCTTTGAGGATTGTGCATGCTGTGATGTTCTGTGCTGGCTGTAGTGGTAAGATAGAAAGCTTCAGCAGCCCTTGGTATATAGAGTTGTAGTAGTCAAACATGGGGTGATGTTGGCCTTACAGTCTGTACGGAAGCTGTCGAAGGAGAGTAGAGGACTAGGCTGCGCATACTTAGCTGTGATAGACTGCTCTGGTGGTGTTTTGGATTTGTGCCTGAAAGTTGAGTTGCTGATCTAGGGTGACTCCAAGGTCCATGTTGTCGATTTTGATGGCTGATGGCGGTATGGTGGGGGTCTCTGGTGATGTGTAGAATCTAGGTCTTACTGAGATTGATGGCAAAGTTGCGATACTGAAGCTATTTGACTATTTCCTTGAAGCAGGCTGTAAGATTGGAGTAGTCAGGTGTGTCTGTGGAGAAGGGGCTGTATATCATTATGCCATCAGCATAGATCTGATAGCTGACATTGAACTCTTGAATGGTTGTGCATAAGGGTAAGATGTACATGTTAAACAGCAAAGAAGAAAGCCCTGATCCCTGTGGTATTCCTTGTAGCAGGGTGTATGGGGATGAGGAGAACAGACCTAGTTTGACCTGTTGAGTATGCTGGGAGAGGTAGGAGTGGATCCACTGGAAGGGTTTGTCCTGCACGCTGATCTTGTGAAGCTGATCTAGCAGCATTTGATGGAACACTGTGTCAAATGCTGAGGAGATGTCCAGGAAAAGTAGTATGAATCCACTCAACTTGGACTCCATTCCCGTGATGAGTGTTGATAGAAGTGACGTTAGTAGAGTTTCTGCACTGTGATGGGGGCGAGAGACATGCTGGTGTTGGTCTTTGTCGACGTGTTCTTGCAGCTGGATTTGTGCTGCCTTTTCGATGATCTTTGCCAGGGAGGGTATGTTGGCTATGGGATGGTATGATGCAGGTGAGCTCAGGTCCAGGTGAGGCTTCTTTTTGAGGGGGCAGATGGAGGCTTGTTTGGGGGGAGGGAAGATAGGCATGGATTAGGGATAATTGGACTATGGCCAATATGAGTGGGAGGAAGTGTGTTCTGGCGGCCTTTATCCATGATACCGGGCATGGGTCGAGCAGAGAGGTTGCTGTGGTGATATATGGTATGATGGAATCCACCTCCTCTGGGGGTAAGTCTCTAATGGTGGTCCAGGCTGGGTGGTGTCTACCGACATGCTTGCAGGTGGTATGGTGAGTGTATGTGTGTGTGTGGGGGGGGGGGGGATGGAGCTATGCTTAGACTGCAGATAGTCAGCCATGTCTTGGGGATTGATTGTGCAAACTTGATGTTGTTGGGTGGGAACCCTTGTGAGAAATCTTGCCAGGTTGAAGAGTCCATTGGGCTTGTTGAGGGCTCGGAGGATGGTGTTCTCATAGTATTCCCATTTGGTCTCAAGCATATTGCTGAAATAAGTTTTAAGTTTTTCCATGTATGTTGCATGCTATTCGGGGATCTTGGATTTCCTCCATTGGTGCAGTGGAGTGTTTGTTTCTCTTCCCTTAGCTTGGTAGAGTACCATTGTGCTTGTCGCCGCTTCCCTTAGCTAGGTAGAGTACCATGGTGCTTGTCGCCGCTGTCTTGAGGGGTTAGTCCAGAGAGGTGCAGTGATGGCATTGGAGATGTTTGAGGGTCAGGTGCTGATTGCTGCATCAAGGTCAGCTTCTGTTTCTGTAGATATGCCTTTTAGAAATGAGAAGGTGTTTTCCAGAAAGAAGTGTTCATTGAAGGCTAAGAACCGTCTTGTTGTGAGGGTTGCAGCTCAGGGCACATATGTGACATGTTGCTGGGGGAACGTGAATGTGAAAAGATGGTGGTCCTACCAGGAGACGGGGGTTGTAGGTGGAGGGATGTACTTGGGCGATGTTAGTAGGGGGTCGGGGAAGAAGACCAGATCAAGGATTCCACCTTTGGTGTGAGTTGATGTGGAGATGAGTTGTGTGTATTGTAGGTATCTCATGGCCTGGTTGTTGGATGCTGATGGTAGGTTCAGGTCTCCTAGGAGAGTAAGGTGTTTCTGGTGAGATGTGTCGGAACAGACTGTATTGAACAGAGTGTCTAGATCTTCAGCGTTGTTGTTTGGTGTGCCCTATATGTGAGGCAGATGCTGAAATGCTTGTTTGCTATGGTGAGGCTGTCCATGACTGACGTGGAGATAGAGTTAATGTTTTCACATTCCAGGGTTTTAGTGGAGAGTATGCAGACAGCTCCTCCTCCTCTGCTGCCATTGCATGGGCAATTGTGAAGATTGTGGGTGATGGTGTTGAGCTGGCCATCGGAGAACCACTTTTTGATAATGCACATAAGGTCAGTGCTGCCTTTGTTAATGCAATCGTGCAGGGTCTGTATTTTGTTGTGGGCAGAATGTGCATTGATCAGGGCACATTTAATGGGGTGACTGGTATGTGTGTGGGGGAGGGTGGGGGGGCTCTAACGTGACTGTAATCAGGTATTTGGGCTTTCAGTGATGGAGGGCAGTGTGGTCAGGCCAGGGTTTCGGTGTCCTCAGCCTGGTTATTTGAATGATGGGGATTTGGCAGGGGTGGCATGTAGTGGTGGCATTTGTCTGTGAACCTAGCAAAGATAGGCCTAGGAGCAAGAGGGTGATTGGTGCTGTTAGGTTGGTATACCACAATGTGTTGTTCTAGCTCTGCTTGCTGCAGATCCTGTAGTTTGTGACTATTAGCGCCATTTCTTTGGTTGAGCTGGGCTGTTGTGTGTTTGCTATGGTGACTCTGTGACAAACTCTGGTATATTGAGTTGCTGGGGATGCGAAGCTTCTGCGGTGTAGTTTTATAAATGTGGTCCATACCTAAGAGCCATACCAAGGGGCCCTTTGGCAAGGCCCTTAGGTGCAGACCCGCCAGGCGTGGGTGAGCCTTGCAGAGTGAGTTCTTTTAAGGAGACGGTTCAGAGGTGGCGATATTCTGCTCGTCGGAAGCGTGGGAGGAGCTTACCTCCATGCTGCAGCAGTGTTGTTTCTCCTTCTGGGCAATGGTGGTGCAGCGGGTGTTAGGTGCTGAGGCAATGAGTCTCCAGGCATATGAGTGTGTGGCATCTGATCCATGCTTGTATGTGTGCAGTAAAGGGTCCGTGTCCTGCAGAGTGAGTTCTTTTAAGGAGCCAGTTCAGAAGGCAGCAATATTCTGCTCTGTGGCCTTGAGGAGAGGAATACTGCTTACTTATTACTATTTCTTGATTTAACTGCAACATTCAACATGGTAGTTCCATCAATACTATTGAAGTGGCTATCTGATTTAGGCATAGGGATACAGTTTCATCTTGGTTTACTTTCTATCTTACTAACTGTGAACAAGTTCACTTTCAGCATAAATATTTACAGTGGTATGGCTGATGGGTTCCTTGGAGCTCTGTGTTATCGTCCATGCTATTTAATAAGTATGGGGTTATTTTAGAAGCTCTATTTATGCTTTGGACATCTGAAAACAGGCATAGAGACATCCAAAGCACAGAGACATCTCCAGAGCCATTATAGAAGCCAGTCTGAGGAAATACACGTCTGAATGGGAGCATGGTGGAGGCATAGCTGGGGTGTTCCCAGGAGCCTGGATGTCACTGTTTGATGTCAGAAATGTCTGGAGTCATGTCTAAGTTTAGATCTGCACCAGACACAAATAAGCGTTGGGAAAGTGCTCATTTTGGCTGAAAAACATCCAGAGGGTATACAGAAGATAGCATTCCACCTTCCCTGTACTCAGCACAATCACAATAGAAACATAGAAACATGATGACAGAAAAAGACAATATGGCCTATAGTCCCTTTTTTTCCTTTAGAGATCTTCTCTGTTTGTCCCATGCTTTAATTCAGATACTGTCCTCATCTCTACTACTTCCATTGGGAGACTATTTCACGCATCTACAACCATTTCCATAAAGAAATATTTCCGCATATTACTCCTGGGTCTATCCCCTTTCACCCTCATCTTATGTCCCCTCGTTGCAGAGCTTACTTTCAATTAAAAGACACTCTCCTCCTATGCATTTATACCACAGAGGTATTTAAATGCTTCTATCATATATCTTCTATCCCGCCTTTTCTCTAAAGTTTACATATTGAGATCCTTAAGTCTGCCCCCATATGGTTTATAATGAAGACCACTGACCATTTTGGTAGCCACCCTCTGAACCAACTCTATCCTGTTTATATTCTTTTGAAAATGTGGTCTCCAGAATTGCATACAATACTCCAAATGAGGTCGCACCAGACACTTATACAGAGACACTGTCATCTTCTTTTTTCTGCTGGCCATTCCTCTCCCTATGCACCCAAGCAGCCTTCTGCCTTTCACCATCACCTTTTCTACCTGTTTAGCCACTTTAAGAGCCTCAGAAACATTCATGCCCAGGTCCCGCTCTTCTTTTGTGGACAGAAGTACTTTACCCCCTATAATGTACCGCTCCCTTGGATTTTTGCAGCCCAAATGCATGGCCTGCATTTTTTTAATGTTAAAGCTCAGCTGACAAATTCTTGATCATTCTTCAAGCTTAGCTAGATTCTTCCTCATGTTATTTACTCCTTCTTGGGAGTCTATTGCAGATTTTGGTATCATCCGCAAAGGGGCAAACATTACCTAACAGTCCTATCACATTATCACTAACAAAAATGTTAAAAAGAATTGGATCAAGGACAGATCCCTGCAGTACATCACTTGTAACATCCTTCTTCTCAGAGCGAGCTCCATTTACCTGTACCCTTTGTGTCTCACACTCAAACAATTTTCAACCTAGTCACTCACTTTAGGGTCCATACCTAGGGTGCTCAATTTACAAGTCTCCTATGTGGAACAGTACAGTGCTTAACTGGTTTTCATTCCTTCCTAAATCATAGATCTTTCCAACTAGAACTTCCCCAAGTTTCTTAAATACTCTTGGATGTATTCCATCCAGCCCCATCGCTTTGTCTACTTTTAGTTTAGCTGGTTCCTCAGGAACACATTCTTCTGAAAATCGTTCAAGATCCCCTTCACATCTGTTCCAATTTTGGCGGGGTTTATGAGGTCCTGCTCCTGGCCCATCATCTGTGAACATAGAACAAAAATATTTGTTAAGCAATACCACTTTATCCTCATCAGCTTTTACATATTCCTTCCCTTCACCCTTGAGTCTAACAATACCACTTTTGCACTTCCTCCTCTCATTAAAATATCTGAAAAATTTATTGTTCCCTCCATTTTACTGCTTTGGCTATTTCTTCTTTTTTTTTTTTTTTTTTTTGCATCTTTGCTTTCTTGACTACTTTACTAGCTTCTCTAAGTTTTTCCAAATATTGATGCTTGTCTTCCTCTTTCTGTGATCACCCTCTTTTTCTTCACCTTTTCAGCTACTTCTTTTAAGAATCATAGGGGTATGTTTACTAAACTGCGGTAAACGTGAATAACGCGCGTTGTACGATGTTAACGATCGTTAGCATGCTATAGCGTGTGCTATAGCGCATTAACGATCGTAAACGCGCTATAGCACGTGTTATCACGTGCTAACGCGCGTGATGCTCCGCAGCGCGGTAAAACAACGCAGAAGGCGGAGAGAGGGCGGAGAGAAGGGGTCAATGGGCGGAGAGTGGGCGGGGAGAGGCTCCCTTTACACTAACGCGCTGAATTTCAGAGCTGAATTCCAACGCGAATGAAAACCTGCCGTTAAATGCACTTTAAAGGGGAGAGAAACCATTTAACTGTCAGCAATGTACAGCCTAGGCAGGGAAACAAAAAAAAGGTGATACGTGTGATACATGTGCACAGAACAAAATGGCACAGAAACACTGAAAATGACCCCAACAAACTGGAAAAAAACAACAACCAAGCTGGCCAATAGTGGTATCAATGAGAAACATAAACCCCCCCCCCCCCCCCCGAGTAAGCCCCATTGAACAGATATTTATTTAGTTATTTATATTATATATTTATTTATAAATCGCGGAAGGGTCCATACCCCGTCCCCATACAAGGTGCATGGGCCCACAGTGAAATAGCACTGCTCAGGGATTTCCCCACCATCGGACAGGGTTCCTATGGCGTGCACATGTCCCACAACATCAGGGCGGGCATGTCGAAATGGGCAACCGGGCAGATGCTGGAAAAGGGGATACAGAGGGCTGCAGGCAGTACATGCAGTGGCACAGCTGGGCCACAGTGGGGACTAGGGTGATGCTCAGTTGGCCCATAGGAATGCGTAAACAGTATAGCCAGACAGCAACTGATGAGGGCCCAACATGGGCATGAGTGTGTTTCCCAAAGCGTCACAGGGGAGAGTACCCAACAGCAACCCCCAAGGGCACGGAACACTGGCAGGCGAGGCTGGGGGGAGCATGGATGTCTATGCAGGCACCCCTACCCCAGAACATGCACCATAGGCAGCCGCCTACCTGCACACTGGACGGCCTGAGACCGCGCACCACCAGCTCCACCAGCAGAAGGGCATGTCAGCATGGTGGCTGAGGGATACTGGTGGTGAAGAGGGCAGTGGCAGCTGCCCGGAGCAGACCGTGGCCTAACACTGTGTAGGTGGGTGGCATGTACTGCAACAGGCAGGCCCTGTCTGACCAACAGTCATGGTATCACCAGGGAATGCACCATCTCTGTGAGAACATGGTGGTGCAGTGCACAGAACCACTGTATTCAGAAGCAGAGAGTCACAGGTTCAAGTCCCAGCTGTGGTTTCCGCAAACCCAGTCCTCATGTTTTACCCACTACTACAACATGCTAATACAGGCAGAACCGTTCTTGCAGATGATGTTAACATGCCCAAAACACCAACATTTTACCCTACAGAGCACAGACACCAGAAACATGCACATTACCTAGAGCAGAGCCTCCCAAATGCAGTCCTGGAGGGCCAAACACCATTCCGGTTCCATGCTGCCTCTGATAAAGATGCCTGTGCTGCATTTCTATGCGCCACCCCCATGGTATGCAGATGTATCTCATGCATATTCATGAGGGACAGCATGAAAACCCGAACAGAGTTTGGCACCGCAGGACTGGCGTTGGGAACCTCTGCCATAAAGCAGCAGCCAACAGAGGCAGACACACCCGCACCCACAGGCCCCATTGTCCCAAGCCTCCTGGAGAGCTGGGCCGGCCCGTCCATTGAGCAAGAATGTTTTTTGCACAGGGCCCCGCGTTTCAGGGGGCCCCGCGCAAAAAACATTCTTCATCATCCCAAATTTAAAAAAAAAACAACAAACCGGCTGCTTCTGCCGCGGCAGCATCAAGAGTTCTGCCGCGGGGCCCCCCCTGCCCGGCAGAGCCTCCCTGCATCATCAGCTACCTTCAAGTCCCAAAACGCGGGCTTCTTTCAGAGCCGCGAGAAAGGGAAACTCTCGCGGCTCTGAAAGAAGCCCGCGTTTTGGGATTCGAAGCTAACTGATGATGCAGGGAGGCTCTGCCGGGCAGGGGGGCCCCGCGGCAGAACTCTTGATGCTGCCGCGGCAGAAGCAGCCGTTTTTTTTTTTTTTTTTTTTTTTTACTTTGGGATGATAGGGGGAAGGGGGTTTAGGACTGGTAATGGGCTATGGGGGGAAGGCTAAGACTGGAAGTGAGCTGATGGGGCGGGAGGGGTTAGGACTGGTAATGGGCCATGGGGGGGGCTAAGACTGGAAGTGGGTTGATGGGGGGGTTAGGACTGGTAATGGGCTATGGGGAGGGGGCTAAGACACGAAATGGGCACATGCTGGGTGTAGTACTGGTAATTGGCCATGGGGGGGCTAAGACTGGAACTGGGCTGATGGGGGGGGTAGGACTGGTAATGGGCGATGGGCTATTTGGGATGATAGGGGGGAAGGGGGTTTAGGACTGGTAATGGGCTATGGGGGGAGGCTAAGACTGGAAGTGGGCTAATGGGGGAGGGTTAGGACTAGTAATGGGCCATGGTGGGTGCTAAGGCTGGAAGTGGGCTGGTGGTGGTGGTGGTGGGGGGTTAGGACTGGTAATGAGCTATGTGGGGGGCTAAGACTGGAAATGGGCTGATGGGGAGGTTTAGGACTGGTAATGGGTTATGGGGGGGCTAAGACTGGAAATGGGCTGATGGGGGGGTTAGGACTGGTAATGGGCTATGGGGGGGGGCTAAGACTGGAAATGGGCTGATGGGGGTTAGGAAAGGTAATTGTCTAAGGCGGGGAAAAAGACTGGAAATAGGCTGATGGGGGGATAGGACTTGAAATAGGATGATGGGGGGTTAGGACGTAATGGGCTGATGGGTGGTTAGGACTGGTAATGGGCTATGAGGAGGCTAGGACTGGAAATGGGCTGAGTGGAAGGAGGGCTTGAACTGCAAATAGCTGATGGGGATGGGGGCTTGGAATGGAAATGGGTTGTGAGGGGGAGGGAGCTAGGACTGGAAATGGGTGAGTGGGGGGGGCTAGGACAGGAAATGGGCTGATGGAGGGGCTAGAATGGGACTGGAAATTGGCTGTTGGGGGGGTTGCTAAGATTGGAAATGGGCTGTGGTGGGGGTTTGGATTGAAATGGACTCATGAAGGGGCTAGAACCGGAAGTAGGCTCATGGGGGGCTTGGATTGGAAATGGGCTGAGTGAAGGGGAGCTAGGATTTGACATGGGCTGATGGTGGGGCTAGGAAAGGACTAGAAATGGGCTCATGGGGGGCTGGGATTGGAAATGAGCTGATGGAGGGACTCGGATGGGACTGCAAATAGATGGGGGAGCTAGGACTGGAAATAGGCTGATGTTGGGGCTAGGATAGGACTGGAAATGGGCTTATGGGGGGCTAGGACTGGAAATGGGCTGATGCGGGGACTAGAAGGGAGCGGATGCTGGGTGGGACTGGAACTAGAAGGGAGCTGATGTTGGGGGAGGATTAGAATGGGATGGAGCTGGGAGAGTGAAATGGAGAGGGAAAAATATTTTGTGTGGGAGGGAAGACAAATCTACAATTGTCCGGATATTGGGAGAGTAAGTGGGGATTGAGGATGGAGGGGTAAAATTTGAGTGGATGAAATAGGAATGAGGAAAGAGCAAAAGGAGAAAGATTAGTATGTTAAAGCAGATGTAGAGAGAGAATGGAAAAAAACTAGAAGAGAGAAGAAAAGACAAATGGACAGCAGACGATGAAGAGTTAGCGGAAGACACGAAGAAACCAGAAGAAAGTGGCTGGAGCAATTGCAGCTGAAAAAAAATGCACAAAAGGTAGAAAAATATCTCTTTATTTTGAATTTATTAATTGGAATATGTCAGCTCTGGGAAATGTGCATCATTAACGTCTGCGCTTTGTTTAGTACAAGAGCAAATTAATGTATAGTTTTATTTCTACAGTGTTGTACATTCCAAGTTTGGCTTTTGGGATTCCCAGTTTAATTATTGTCTTCCTGTTTCTAAATTGTGATTCCTTGTTTGGTGACGGTCTATGTTCTGCATGTGTAACTGAGCTGAGGTATTCTGTTTATGTAATTCCTATTTGACATTGCCACTTGTTCTCTTTCCCCAGTAGGTCATGTATTGTTGTTTTCTGAAATGTATTAGTTTAATATTTGCAGCATTTCCTTTTGATAGTTAGGGTATGGTGCTTTGTGAATCCTGGTAGTGCTGTCAGGATATGGCTGGTTTGCTATGGGATCTAAATGGGCAGTGTTTGTAGTAGTTCCTAATGTGTCTGGCAGTTGGCACTGGATTATAGTAATGTAGAAGTCTTTTGGTCTTTCTTTATCCATACACTCATTAAGAGGCATGTTTACTAAAAGTTAGTGTATGGTAACATTATGCAAATATTTATGCAAATGAGGCCCCGCACCGAGTCTCCGCACATGGCCCCGCACCCCCCTTGGGCCGCCCCTGCTGGAGAGACAGGACTTTGGGCTCTGCGTGCATCTCCCAATACTAGCACTTGCATACCTTAGTAATGCCACCCTAAACCTGGGAATATGGTACACAGCTATCAAAAGGTTGCTATGAGTACTGGCAGCTAGCAATTCCTAGGTTAAGTACAATAGTCGGAGTGAGCTGCATCATAGCAACCCTTCTGATGTCTGTGGTGTGTGCTACAGGTCTTGTGTCTGACAGTGTTTACCAATCTGGGGAGTGACTCCTACAGTATTGCATACCATAGCCATGCCTGCACTGTGCCCAGGACTGGTGTGGTGGCCTGGGCTGCCCAACACCTCTATAGTTGCACAATGCTGTCATAGGTGTGGGGAGTGTGTGTCTGCCTATCCAGTGTGTGGTGGCTGCCAACACCCTCCACAGCCCACACTGCTAGCACTGTTGCCAGTATTGGCCTGCAAATTTGCATAATGAAAAGCAAGGTACTGTGGGAATAGCCTGGATAGGGTGGCCTGGCCTGGCCGCATCTGCACAGGGCATAGGGCAATGGCTCGGACATTGTAGTGCCCGGCCACCACTTGCACGGACAGCGTGGCCACAGCATGTCCTGCTGGGAGGTCACTCTAACCCTGACTGAGCAGTGACCATGGCATGGCTAGGTTCCCCCATAGTGCTGTATAGCATTTCTTTTATGTGATATTTATGGGTTTCCTTTTGGGCCCTAATCACTGACTTATCTGCTTGGTGTGTATGCTGATATCCCCGTTCTGGGTACATGCATCTCCTCCAGGACCATGGACTAGCTGGCGGACTGTCTGCAGCTAGTATGTATCTTGCTGGAACACTGTGCAGCGGCTGGAGGCTTGCTGCTGCAGAATGTCAGATAATGGTGGGGGGCAGCTGCGCATTTCCAGACCTGCCGTCTGTCTGCTCTTGCCTTATGGATGTGTAGTGCTCTGCATTGCCTGTCCTGTAGGGTGTCTGAGCCCGAATAGGACTGGGGTGATGGTCCACTCTACTGCCACCATTGCAGGGGGTTGAAAGTGGATCTGTGGGTGGGGGATCCTGTCCCCCACCCTGAGTCTTAGAGGGTGTGTTGGGTGGTGGTATGTAATCTCCCTGGTAATCACAGCAGAATGTGGGTGTGGTGCCGTGCAGTCCTCCTGTAGCCAGTCATGTGTTTATTAGCAGCTCTAGCCCACTGGTTACCTCACTGCCCATGGAGCCAGAGGTCATAGGTTCAAAACCCACAGTGGGGTTCATTGATAGGGCTGTCGTAGGCATTGTCTATTTTTACTGTATATTAGTGCTGCCAGCAGAACCACCCTCAGGGTACTATCACCTTAGGGTAGCTCAAAAGGTGCCCTATAGAGCGCCTTACGTGGCGCCCTATAGGGCGCGCCTTACAGGTCGCCCTATATGGTGCGCCTTCCACTTCTCCCTATAGGGAGCACCTAAATATTCCTATCAAATGGTATATAATACATGACCATGTCAGAGAGAACGTCACTATTGGGACATATTGCATAAGACGGGTACAATTTTCCAGACATATGCAAACTGTAACCCACCTGCAGACTGTGGATTAAAATATTATAGTCGGCTTTCAAAGGTCGCCTCAGCCAGCCTTTTTCATTAAGCACACTGGGGAATCGAACCCATGACTCTTGTAACATCAGTCTGCGTAGTAACCATTGTGCTACAGCTCTGCTTCTGTCTTTGGGTGTCTGCGTGCTGTCTTAGGTGTGTGCGCAGTGGCGCGCGCTGTAGCGATCGTTGCTGCGCGGTGCATAATAACGCGCGTAACTGCGCGTTAACGGTTACAATGTCCCGCCCATGTCCTTTTTTGGCTTTCCTTCCACTAACCCGGCTCCTAACGCGAATTGCACTAACGCAGTTTAGTAAACATACCCCATAGTGACCTCCTTTTCCTTTTACATATATTGACCTTTCTAATAAAAAGGTTTGCTGCCCTTAAAATATCCTCTTTCAGTTTTGTCCATTGCTTTTCTATATCCCCAGATGTTCCCATCCAGCTAATGACTCCTTGTCCCATATTAATAAAGTCATTTTTCCTAAAGTCTAAGACTCTCGCTTTTGAATGGACGTTATCAGCTCTAGTCCTAATATTGAACCACACCATCTGGTGATCACTGGATGTGAGATGATTTCCCACTATAACATCAGAAACACACCCCATTGGTAAGCACCAGGTCCAGTATGACCCCTTCATGTGTGGGTGCTGTTACCAGTTGCCGGGATAGCTCTCTCTGTAGAGAATCCAGGATCTCCTTACTTCTAGATGACATCACAGCAGGGATATGCCAGTCAACATCCAGCATAACAAAACCACCTATCAGTAGCACTTTTCCTGGTACTCTGTATGTTTTCTATTAAATTTCTGTCAACATCTTCTCCCTGTGAAGGAGAGCTGTATATCACTTCAATCCAAATGGATTTCCCATTCCTGCTTTCCAATTTAACCCACAGTGCCTCCTTGCTCCATTTAAGCCCTGTAATTATATAGCTTTAATATTAATTTTTACATATAGTGTCAATCCTTTTTCCTACCTTGTCCTTCCTGAATAAAGTATAGCCTGGCATACCCAGTCATAGTTGTTTGTGAACCATATCTCCATAACTGCCACTAAATTCAAGCCAGCCTCTTCCATTAAAGCCTCAACATCTGTGATCTTATTTCCCATACTATGGACTTTTATGTACACTGATTTCCAGATGTTGCCCCTTATAACCATTTCTACAGAGATATTTATGTTTTACTTATGTGAGGGCTTTTACTTACCCGGGGAATTTCTCAACCATCCCCAGCGAATCTAGTTGAAAGCCTTCTTCAACAGTTTTGGCAATCTGCTGTGGAAGATACTGGCCCTTCTTGGATAGGTCAATGCCATCTCTGCTCTGCAGCCCTTGGAAAATCATCCCGTGATCTAGGAAACCAAACCGCTCTTGATTTCACCATCCACACAGCTATGCATTCATCTTCAGAATGCGAGCTTCTCTGCCTTGGTCTTTACCCGCAACAGGTAGGATCGAAGAGAACACCACCTGTGCAGCTATCTGTTTCACCCTTTGCCCCAGAGCTATGAAGTCACTCTTGATACACTTGGAGGGATACCTAGCAGTATCCTTTCTGCCAATATGGATGAGCAACATCAGATAATAATCAGTAGGCAAACTCTCCATAACATCTTGGATTTTGGCACCTTGCAGACAGCACACCTCTCTGAACATTAAGTCTGCTCAGCAGATGATGACTTAGTACACCTCAGAAAAGTGTCACCAACCACCACTACCTTTCATTTCCTTGGGGTCACTGATTCTGCAACTTTGTGGTGCTTGAGCCCGGGTTCTTCCCTTTCCTTGGATGCTTTCACCACCTCCACTTGTCAATTCTACAGACTCTGGTGACTCGGGTCCAACTCTCTTCATTCTGTAGCCTACCAATTTCACCTCTGTCGGAGAACTTGGATCCTTCAAGAAGCATCTTATGAATGTACATCTCTCTGTCTCTAATGCTTCTCAGCCTCTCCACCTATTGCCTGAGCTCCTTCACTTGTTCATGAGAGCTTCAGCTTACAGGTATCTTGTACATGGAACTGGTCCTTAGGCTAGCATTGGACCATCTGTCTGGACAGAAGCAGAATCTGTAACAGCGGCAAGAATTCTGGCAATGGGATTTTTCCCAGCCATTGTCCAGTTGGTGGAGATTTGGGTCTGTTGAAGTAAACAAGAAAAACTAGATGGATATGCAGATGAGTCTTCCAGTCCTCTGCTGCTGGGAAAAGCGTGGGGTCTGTGGCAGCTCTTGCCTGGTTGACTCATAGTGATCTCTGGAATCTTCTGCTGGGATGGATATATAGATAAGTATTCCAGTCTTCTACTGCTGAGACACATACGGGGGCTGTAGCATCTCTTTCTTGGTTAACTCGCAGTGACCTCTAGAGTCTTCTGCTGAGGCTGATGGGACAGATATGCAGATAAGTCTTCCACTGGAAGTTGGATTTGAATCCTGGTTTACTCTGGTCCTAGTCCACTGCTCTAACCATTAGGCTATTCCTAGATACCCAGGTTCTGAAATATTATTCTGTGGATGTCTATGTAGACACCCCTGCAGATATCCATATTGAGCATACCCATGTTTGTGAAATCATGTCTGCACCTGGACATGCCTGCTTTTTTTTGGATGTTCTGGCTTAGATGTTCCAGATTGCACTTCGATATCCTTTCTAAAATGCCCCACAATGTGTCTCCCTTATGTAAGTTCTTATTGCATTTAGATTTAGATTTTAGATTTTATGTGGATAAAATTTTAATTTTTGGAACATTCTCTATTACATCTGGTGTGCTATTATTCAATATTTTGTATCATTTTCTAGAGTTCTTGACTGGTCAGAGAATAATGGTTTGATAGTTAATTACACTTGATGTTGGATGGACATTCTGTTCCTGTTAAAGAGGAGGTCTGATACTTGGTATTATGTTAGACAAATGTCTTTCATTTAAATCTCAGGTTGTAAGAACTGCACAATCTACTTTGAGTTACATATTGTTCACCTCTTAAAGTTCTTTATGGATGTTTCAGATTTTAGGACAGTTGTAAAATCACTAGTTCTGCACCATTTAGTTTATTATAATATACTGCTCCCAGGGTAATCAGAATATGTACTTAAATCTCTTCAGTTGGCACAAAATTAAGCAACTAGTGTGATCATAGGATTGTGAAAACATGACTATATTATTCCAAACCTTATTGGCCTTCATTGCTTGTTTGTGATCCTTAGAGTTCATTTTAAATATATGAGTTTAGTCTATAAAGTCCTTCATTCTCTTACTATATTTGTATTTAATTGTCGTCACTTTTGGTCCAATACTCTCCAATGAATGCATTATATTCTGCTACCCAGGGTCTATTGTGTGTTCCATCGGTTCTTATAGTTCATAAGGAAGCAATATGTAAACGTTTTTGTTTTTTTTCCTGTGAAAGGGCCTATGCTTTGGAATCTTGTATCACAGGTTATGAGTGACTTATCTTGCTATTTAGCTTTTGTTAGGAATTTAAAAGGCATATTTGTTTCAACAAGTTTTTAATTTATGATTTATGTATTTGTCTGCTATGATTCTCTTTCTTTCTAACTTTTATTACAAGCGTTCTGTTCTAACATCTTAGATGGTGTTCTGATTGGTGGAATAAATGCAATAAATAAATACTGGATGTTCTGGTAGAAAGCTGATAATCAGAATTTTGCCAGTTTTGACTGACATTAGAAGAAATCCTGAGACTTGTCATTGCAACATAACAATATAATGATATAGTGGATGATAGCATATTAGAGGGTTGGGGTGGAGTGATGCTGATGCTGAGCAGAGGGATCCACTTTTTTATCTGCAGCAGGCTATGCAAATGCATCAGTACAGTAAGTTCATTTGCATTATCTGCTATCTGCCAATGCATTTAATGTGTAGTAAATGTTTGTTTGTGCCGTAACTGCAGAGCAGATGCTAGCCACACCTCCAACAGTTACTGCAGATGCTTTGCACTTAGCACACATTTCATTTTCCTCAATACATGGGAAGTGCAAAATTTTACCACACTTTAGTAAATGTCCTTGTTATCGGTCGGGGTCATTCTGAGCCACAAATAGCAGGTATCCAGGTTATTCGTGCCGGCTCCTGCCCCCAACTAACTTCCCTGCCTGGCCTGAGGGTGGATTCTGGGCAGGTAGTGGGCGGTCGCTGGCCCTGGACATACAGGGCCGATTCTAATGTCAGCCCTGTAGTCCAGGGCCAGCAACATGTGCGTGGAGGTTATTCCACTTCTGAGGTGGAATAACTTCCCTGAACGATTTTTTGTGCTGGGCCCAGGGTGCAAATGGGGCAGGGGGGCCAGGGGACATTCCCCGCAGCCCGACCCTGGCCTTAGGAGGCTGGATCGGGGGTTGGGCTGTGGGGAATAGGCATTTTATTCTGGTGGCCAGCATCGTGGCTCTTCAATGGAGCCGCGGTGCCATGGCAACATGACGCCATGGTGCTGCGGCTCCATTGAAAAGCCTTGACTAAGTTAGCCGGGGACATTCCTGCATGTGCAGGCTGGACTGAATCACAATCCTAGCCTGCACATGCAGGACTGTTTGTGATTCTGATCCCGCGGGGCTAGATGTGCCCGAGGGATCAGAATCGTGATCCCCTCTGTGCGTCCGGTTCAGACCGGATGCAGAGAGAGGATCTACATGCGGGACAGAATCGGGCCCTATGTCTTTATAAAACAAGGACCTTCTCCATCTCCAAAGTTAGGGACCCTGTTGTAAAATGGAGATGTCGAGGCTGCAGCATTCACAATTCCAGATGCAGAATAAGTACCATTTTGCCAAGGTACACGTAGGAAAAAATTAGGGTAAACATTGCTGCCATACATAAGTAAGTGCCAAATTTCACAACTTACACGAGTAAGTCCCATCACTTATGCTTATATGATGACTATTTTGCAAGCCTACACATATAAATACTGCCAATTAGAACAGATGAGGAGGTGAAGGAGGATAGCTCCTTTAATGCATCCTGTACAGGGCTGGCTGAACCAAGCAATTTTGTATAACTAAATATGCCAGGGAGCCTAAATCCCAGAATTTAGAATTTTGATCATACAAGTGTATTCCTTATATGCAATGGGGAATGCACATGTAGATTTTTGATCCATACAGGCTGCTTCCTAACCATGTCTCGGCATGCCCCCTTGCAACTTCTACATAGTAAATGCATCTGCACAGGGCCGTACCAAATCATAATTGTGCCTGGTGCTACTTGCACATCTGGCATCCCATCCCCCCCAAATCTCACCCATACCTCCATGTCCAACCAGCTGCCTGCCCTTGTCCTGCTGCTGCCACTTTTTGTTTGCTCGGAGGCGGCGTCAGCAGCAGTGAAGCAGGCCTGACTTCAAATAAAAAAACAAAACAAAAACCACTACCCACATGGGTCCTTCGACTCTGTGCTTATATGCAGGTCTAGTCCCTCCCTCCCTTCACTGATATAGGTCGCGTCAGAGGAGGGAGGGACCTGACTAACCATTAAAATGCAGGTCTTTGCAACTCCGCGTCTGAATGGCTGGCATGGTCCCTCCCTCCTCTGACATCACCTACATCAGAGAAGGGAGGGAGGGACCAGACCTGCCTACAAGTGCTGAGTCGGAAAGACCAGCCTGTTTTTTTTTTTTTTTAAATTTTAAGTCAGATCTGCTTCGCTGTTGCTAGTGCCACTGCTGCTGAGAAAGAAAATGGCAGCAGCAGGCAGTGTGGGGGGGAGCTGAGGCTGGCAGCCCAAAATGCGCTCCTATATCCTTTACGCCCTGTGCAGCTCACTGCTTGTAGAGGGCGAGGTATGGCGCTGCATCTGCATATAAATTGGGCCTTTTTAAAATCACCATTTCCACATGAATGCCATTTCCACATATAAATGTCTGATTTTACACATGGAACTTGTCACTAAGACTTCTGAAATAACCCTTGAATGACCCCCTTCTTGTTTCTTTCGGAAAATTAAGAAATGCAAAGTATGTGCACTATGGGCCTTCCTACTGTTGCATTTACCACTTAATATGGGAATTAATATATGTTAAGCATAAAATGCAGAATAAGTTGCACATAATATACACATTCATGCCAACACACATACTTTTTATGCTGGTTGGTATTTTATAGCAGACCATTAAGGAGTAAGAGAATAATAGACAAAAATATAAGAAGGCAACAGAAGGTTAGACACTGACATATGCTTCTGCCTGTTAAATACATCTCTCTCTAATAAATGTTTTTCCAAGGATGGATTGCCAGACAACAAAAGTCTCTGCTGTCACTGACATGGTTAGTATGGACAAAGAGCACTGCAAGCTTTCAGTGACATGAGCCGGAATGGCAGTCTAAGCCTCTAAAGCTTTTTTAACCATATTAATCGTTTTGATTTAAATTCAGAGCTCATTTCCATGAGGTTCCAAGCACTAGAAGATGATTTGGTGCAGTCACCATAGTGCCTACATAACGAGCTGGGTGGAGAAGGTGAAATGGCCAGATGCAGGTGCCTCTCCGTGTCAGGGTGGCCAGAATCCTCACTGGACTATCCCCTTTCTTGCTTCCTGCTTTTAGCCAACTGTTTTCTTTTGTACTGCTATTAGGAAGCTTTAACATAGGCATTCACACCCTCACCACTCCGTCAATCACCCATCTCAACCAAACATTCCAACAAAGCCAACACCAAACCTAAGGGTAGCAACAGAACTCTCAACCACTTTACTTTACAATCACTCAGTTAAACCAGAACATTGACCTTGTCAAATTGACTTCATATGCGAATAAAAGGTAAAAGCCTAATAGTGCTGATACAGCCCCTCATCTTTCCTCTAGCCTGCAGCGGCGTCAGGCTAGGGCAGTTATAAGAAACATCAGAGCCTTCAGCAAACTCCCATCTGCACATGGTGGTAATGCCTGTCCATGGTCTAAGTGTTATCCCATTATTAACAAACTGTTCTAGGAGCCAAAAGTTTAAATTAGATTTTATTTCTTCTCTTAAACATCGCTCTTAAATGCCCAAAGCTGCGGCAACATCCCTTTGATCCATAATTTTCCACATTCCAAATCTTATACCTCCAGTCATCAGAATCTGGCCACTAACCCAATGGGAAGGAGGGTGGGAAAAAGCCATCTACTTATTTCTGTGGTCTAAAACACAACCACAGCTGCCCGCTGAACCTGAACATATAGACCTCATAAGCCCACCCCCTTTCTTCTTTCCCACTCTGCTACGAGGGGACATGGGATGAGGGTGGAAGGGTATAGATTCAGGAGTGCTATACAGAAATATTTCTTTATGGAAAGAGTGGTGGATCAGTGGAATAGTCTCCCAGTGGAGGTGGTAGAGATCAGGACAGTATCTCAATTGAAAGAAGCATGGGACAAACACAGAGGATCTCTAAAGGGAAAAAGGGGACTGCTGTAGTGGTTGATATGGAAGGACAGATTAGACAGGCCATGTGGTCTTTTTCTGTCATCATGTTTCTATGTAACATGTGCTGCTAATGCATTTAGAACACAGTGTTAACACAGCACTAAGTGCACCATGCTCAGCACACCCACTCTCTACCTCTATCCTGACTTTAAAGTGCATAGTGCAGTTAGCGCAGGGATTACTCTTCTCTAACTGTCACAGCCTGCACTACCTGGCAACATGCATCCCAGTGCATCTTCAGCACATGCTAGAACACACACTGACAGCTAATGCCCGTTAGTAGAAGGCCCTCCGTGTTCTACTCATTTTATGGTACACTTCTTGTTTGACTTTCTCGCACAGAGGTTTGAAAAGCATCACATTTGAGTTGTAAATTCTGTGCTCAAGTATCGTTTAAATTGTGTGTGGAAGAAATAAATTAGAACTTACAGTGTGGTTTTCTGTTGGAGCTTGTCCCAGTGTAGTTACATAAGAACATAAGATATGCCATACAGGGTCAGACCAAGGTCCATCAAGCCCAGCATCCTGTTTTCAACAGTGGCCAATCTAGGTCATAAGTACCTAGCAGTTTCCCCAAAAGACAAAGCTTCCGCAATCCTTGTATTGGGTCAAGCACTGATATCCTGGGTCCCTTTTAATAATGGTTTATGGACCTTTCCTCCAGGAACTTGTCCAAACCTTTTCTAACCCCAGCTACACTATCAGCTTTTACTACATCCTCCAGTAACAAATTCCAGAGTTTGATTACACATTAAGTGAACACATATTTTCTCTTATTAGTCTTAAATAGGTTACCCTGTAGCTTCATTGCATGTCCTCTAGTCTTTCTATATTCTGATGATGCAAACAATTGATCTACATTTACCCGTTCCACTCCATTCGATAATTTATAGATCTCTATCATATCTCCCCTCAGCCGTCTCCTTTCCAGGTTGAAGAGCCCTAATCTTTTTAGCCTCTATTCATGGGGGTATCCTTCCATCCCCTTTACCATTTTGGTGGCTCTTCTCTCTACCTTATCTAAGAACATAAGAACATAAGATATGCCATTCTTGGTCAGACCAAGGTCCATCGAGCCTAGTATCCTGTTTCCAACAGTGGCCAATCTAGATCATACGTACCTAGCAGTTTCCCCAAAAGACACAGGCTCTGCAATGCTTGTACTGGGTCAAGCATTGATATCCTGGGTCCCTTCTTAGAAACATAGAAATATGACAACAGAAAAAGACCACATGGCCTATCTAGTCTGTCCTTCCATAACAACTACAACAGTCCCCTTTTTACCTTTAGAGATCCTCTGTGTTTGTCCCATGCTTTTTTGAATTCAGTTACTGTCCTCATCTCTACCACCTCCACTGGGAGACTATTCCACAGATCCATTACTCTTTCCATAAAGAAATATTTCCGCATATCACTCCTGAATCTATCTCCCTTCACCCTCATCCCATGTCCCCTTGTAGCAGAACTTGCTTTCAATTGAAAGAGGCTCTCTCCCTGAACATTTATTCCACGGAGATATTTAAACATCTCAATCATATCACCTCTATCCCGCCTTTCCTCTAAGGTGTACATATTAAGATCCTTCAGTCTGTCCTCATATGCTTTATAATGAAGACCACTAATCATTTTAGTAGCCACCCTCTGCACCGACTCCATCCTGTTCACATCCTTTTGAAGGTGCGGTCTCCAGAATTGCACACTATACTCCAAACGAGGTCGCACCAAAGACTTATACAAAGGCATTATGACCTCCTTTTTTCTGCTAGCCATTCCTCTCCGTATGCACCCAAGCATCCTTCTAGCTTTTGCCGTCGCCTTTTCTACCTGTTTAGCTACTTTAAGATCATCAGACACAACCACGCCTAAGTCCCGCTCTTCTTTAGTGGACAAAATTACTTCACCCCTATACTATATTGCTCCCTTGGATTGCTGCAGCCCAAATGCATAACCTTACATTTTTTAACATTAAATACCAGCTGCCAAATTCTAGACCATTCTTCAAGCTTAGCTAGATCCCTCCTCATGTTATCTACCCCTTCCTGGGTGTCTACTCTATTGCAGATTTTGGTATCATCTGCAAAGAGGCAAACCTTACCTGAAAGCCCTTCCGCTATATCACTAACAAAGATGTTAAAAAGAATCGGACCAAGGACAGATCCCTGGGGCACACCACTGATAACATCCTTCTCCTCAGAGTGAGCTCCATTTACTTGTACTCTTTGTCGCCTCCCACCCAACCAATTTCTAACCCAAGCAGTAACTTTAGGGTCCATCCCTAGGGTGCTCAGTTTGTTTATAAGTCGCCTGTGAGGAACAGTGTCAAAGGCTTTACTGAAATCTAAATACACCACATCTAGGGCTCTCCCTCGGTCCAACTCCCTGGTCACCCAGTCAAAGAAATCAATCAGATTTGTCTGACAAGACCTGCCTCTGGTGAATCCATACTGCCTTGGATCCTGTAATCCGCTGGACTCCAGAAACCTCACTATTTTCTCTTTCAGCAACCTTTCCAATAATTTACTCACCACCGAAGTTAAACTAACCGGCCTGTAGTTTTCAACCACATCCTTACTTCCGCTTTTGTGTAAAGGCACCACATGAGCCTCTCTCCAATCCTTTGGCACCACTCCCGACTCCAACGAGGCATTGAAAAGGTCAGTCAGTGATGCTGCTAGAACGTCCCCAAGTTCCCGCAGTATTCTCGGGTGTATCCCATCCGGTCCCATCGCTTTGTCTACTTTAAGTTGAGATAGTTTCTCACGAACACAGTCTTTTGAAAATTGTTGAAGATGTCCATTGCTTTTGCTCCTATTTGTGGGTGTTTTCTGAGGTCCTGCTCCTGGTTCTTCATCTGTGAACACAGAACAAAAATATTTGTTAAGCAATTCCGCTTTATCCTTATCAGCTTCTACATATTCCTCTTCTGCACCCTTGAGTCTGACAATACCACTCTTGCGCTTCCTCTTCTCACTAATATATCTGAAAAATGTCTTATCCCCCCATTTTATTGCATTGGCTATTTCCTCCTCCTTTTGAATCTTTGCCTTCTTGACTACTTTGCTAGCTTCTCTAAGTTTTTCCAAATATAGATGCCTGTCTTCCTCTCTCTGTGATCTCTTGTATTTCATGAAGGCCTCCCTCTTTTTCTTCACTTTTTCAGCTACTTATTTCGAAAACCATAGCAGTCTCCTTTTCCTTTTACCTTTATTTACCATTTTAACAAAAAGGTTGGTTGCCCTTAAAATATCCCCTTTCAGTTTTTCCCACTGTTTTTCTATATCCCTCAGCTGTTCCCATCCAACTAACGACTCCCTGAGGTATTGGCCCATCTTCGCAAAGTTAGTCTTCCTAAAGTCTAAGATCCTCGCCTTTGAATGGATTCTAACAGCCCTAGTCCTAATACTGAACCACACCATCTGGTGATCACTGGATGCAAAATGATCTCCTACTACAACATCAGAAACACTTTCACCATTGGTAAGCACCAAGTCCAGTATGGCCCCTTCACGTGTGGGGTCTGTTACCAATTGCCTGAATAGTTCTCCCTGTAGAGAATCCAGGATCTCCTTACTTCTAGATGATACTGCAGCAGGAATGTGCCAATCAACATCTGGCATATTGCAATCTCCTATCAGTAGCACTTCCCCTTTCCTAGCAATGCTGTGCATGTCTTCAATTAACTCTCTGTCCACCTCTTCCTCTTGTGAGGGAGGTCTGTATATCACACCAATGTAAATAGATTTCTCTTTCCCTCTTTCTAGTTTAACCCACAATGCCTCCCCTCTCCCTTTTAAGCT
Organism: Ichthyophis bannanicus; assembly: GCA_033557465.1. Taxonomy (NCBI): domain Eukaryota; kingdom Metazoa; phylum Chordata; class Amphibia; order Gymnophiona; family Ichthyophiidae; genus Ichthyophis; species Ichthyophis bannanicus. The sequence continues at coordinate 811,434,740 of CM066033.1, read as the reverse complement.
CTGTAATTCCAAAGGTTTATTTATTTATTTATTTATTTAACAGTTATTTATATACCGCTCTTTCCCTAGTATCAAGTGCGGTTTACATGGAACAGTAGGTTAATTGGTATGTAATATACCAAGTCAGTTTACATAGAACAGATAATTATAATTTACAAGGAATGTTGTAACATTAAAGGTATAACATATTAGAACATATATACATTGTTAGTTTAAATCTATAATCATCATGTGAATGAGAATGATAGTAGTTAATAGTAGTTTTTACATATAGTGCCACTCCTCCTCCCCTACTTCCTACCCTGTCCTTTCTGAATAAAGTATAGCCAGGTATAGTTACATCCCAATCATGGTTTTCTGTGAACCATGTTTCTGTAACTGCCACTAAATCCAAGTCAGCCATTCCCACCAAAGTTTCAACATAAGGGATCTTATTTCCCATGCTACAGGCATTTATACACACTGCTTTCCATATGTTACCCCTGTTACCCATTTCCATAAAGTTAGTTAATGTATCACCTACCTGGGGGCTTTCATTTACCTGGGGGCTTTCTTCACCCATCCCCAATGAATCTAGTTTAAAGCCCTCTTCAGTAGATTAGCCAGTCTACTACTGAAGACGCATTGACCTTTCTTGGACAGATGGATGCCATCTCTGCTCTGAAACCCTTGGAACAGCATCCCATGGTCTAGGAAACCAAAACGCTCTCAATGACACCATCCACGCAGCCATGCATTCATCTCCAGGATGCGAGCCTCTCTGCCTTGGCCTTTACCCTCAACAGGGAGGATTGAAGAGAACATCACCTGTGCACCTAACTGCTTCACCCTCTGTCCCAGAGCCATGAAGTCACTTTTGATACGTTCCGAGGTATACCTGGCAGTATCATTTGTTCCAACATGGATTAGCAACATTGGGTAATAGTCAGTGGGCTTGATGAGTCTCGGCAAACTCTCCGTAACATCTTGGATTTTGGCACCAGGCAGACAGCATACCTCTCTGGACATCAAGTCTGGTCAGCAGATGGACGCCTCAGTACCCCTCAGCAGAGAGTCTCCAACCACCACTACCCTTCGTTTCTTGTGGTCACTGATTCTGCAACTTTGGGGTACTTGAGCTCTGGTTCTTCCCTTTCCAGGGATGCTTTCACCTCCTCCACTTCCAGGGCTGCATAATGGTTCTTCAATTCAAGGGCTGGAGAAGTTGGATTGGTGATTTTGCAGGCCCTGGTGACTTGTGACCAACCATAAACATTCTGTTGGCACCCATCTTCTCCTCTGCTGGAGAGCTTGGTTGCTGCAAGAAGCATCTCATCAATGTACTTCTCACTGTCTTGAATGCTCTTCAGCCTCGCCACCTCCTCTCTGAGTTCCTCCACTTGTTTCCTCAGAGCTTCAGCATGTAGGCACCCTGCACATGGAACTGGTCCTTCAACTGGCATTAGGACCTCTGTCTGGACCGAGGCAGAAGCTGTAACAGGGGCAACAGCTTTAGCGATACGATTTTTCCCAGCCATTGTTCTGTTCGTGGAGATTAGGTATTGTTGGTTGATCTGGAGAGCTCCTGTAGGAATGCCTGAACAGGGCAGGGCACTGGAGCCTTTTATGCAGGCCCTCAGCTGCTCTCAGGTAATCAGGCCCACTAACTCCTGATTAGGTGTTAGCAGTTCCCAAAGCTGAAGAGGTTACTGGAGTTCAACCACCTACTGTGCTCAAGGAAAGTCCCACTTAATAATGGTTTATGGACCTTTCCTCCAGGAACTTGTCCAAACCTTTTTTAAAACCAGCTACACTAACAGCCTTTACTACATCCTCCTTTAACAAATTCCAAAGTTTGATTACACGTTGAGTGAAAAAATATTTTCTTTTATTAGTCTTAAATAGTTTACCCTGTAGCTTCATTGCATGTCCCCTAGTCTTTCTATATTCTGATAACATAAACAATCGATCTACGTTTACCCGTTCCACTCTGTTCATTAATTTATAGACTTCTATCATATCTCCCCTCAGCCATCTCTTTTCCAGGTTAAAGAGCCCTAACCTTTTTAGCCTTTCTTCATAGGAGTATCCCTCCATCCCCTTTACCATTTTGGTGGCTCTTCTCTGAACCTTATCTTTTTTTTTATTTGCATTTAATCAGTATTACAACCAATCACATAAAGTGAAGGACAATCAAAAACAATCAAAGGAAACATGATACATAATTTAAACAAAGTGATAAAGTCCACATTACTGAGACCTGGATATGAAAATAACAAAAGAAAAAGAAAATAAGGAAAACAAGGTTCCAAAAAACCTACATATTAGGAGGCTAACATCAATTACTCCCCCCGACTAACCTCTGTTACACCCTGCCACTCCAAGATAAATTTTTCCAAATGGCCAACATCTGAAAAAATATATGTAGCTCCCTCATAATTAGCAATACACTTACAGGGAAAGCGGAGAAAAAACGTGGCACCCAACTTAAGAACCTGAGGCTTTAAAGCTAAAAACAGCCTCCTCTTAAGTTGTGTGCCACGTGAAACATCTGGAAATATATTTATCCTTTGTCCACAAAAAGCTGTTAACTTATATTTGAAAAATGCCTTAAGAATACGATGTTTACAATCCACTGATTTCAAAGTGACAACTAAAGTGGAACGCAAATTAATTACATCAGAAGAATCGTCCAAAAAAGCCGTCAAATTTGAAATCGAAGGCTCAATCACATCAAGCTCACCCTCAACAGGATCAATACGTTTAGTACCAAATGGAATGTAATACAATTGAGATACTTCAATAGGGTCCATAATAAGCAATACTTCTTTCAAATACTTATCTAAGAGAATCTTTGGAGCAATAAGGGAAGTATATGGAAAATTTAAAAAACGCAAATTACACGAACGTATATTATTTTCAAGAGTTTCCAGCTTACTATGTAAAAGCAAAGAATCTTTAATCCCAGCTGCCATGGCTGAATGTAAAGAAGGAACCTGCAACACAAGTCTAACACAAGTTGCATCAACAGAGGAAATTTTATCATCCAATTGTTGAAGGGAAACTACTGTTTCAGAGGAAAATACACACAAAGAACTTAGAGTAGAAGACAACTTATCATCAATAGATTTTAAAGCTTGCCATAGATCCTTAAGTGTCACCTCCGTATCAGACGGCAGAACTGGGAGTCCAGAAGAACCCCCTGCAACTGCCAACTGCACAGGTTTAGGCAATAGACCTCCATTTTAGTACTCTCCCCAACCAAATCTAGAGATTTCCCTGAAGGAAGAAAAGGTGATAGTGCAGCAGGACAGGGTGGAGGGGTCCTCACTCCAGAACTAAGTGAGGCACCCTCGGGGGAGGACTGCATAACCGGCAACGGGATCAGATGTTTATCTAAAGGGCCGACAATGGGAGTACTCACCCGCACCTCGTCCAGCTTTAGCCTTTCTTTTCCCCATATTTTACACAACAGCAAAACCACAGGGAGCAGGATCCCTCACCGCAGGGATGCCGCAGTGACGCCGAAGGGGCGCCAAAGGGGCGTGTCTCGCCCCTTTGGACAGACCCCTTCGGATCACGCCCCGCGGACACGCTCCGCGGTCAATCAAACAAGCAAAATTTATACTAGCAAACAAACAGGGGGTCCTTGCTAGGTCCAGGTGTCCCCGCGATGCCTGCCTGCAGCTAGGGGAAAAGGCAAGGTGCTCCCAGACAAGGCACCCAGTGGCAGCAGTCCCAGGGGCACTCAAACAGGCCCCTGCACCTCCAACACGTTCACTCTGAGTCCACAGGGTAAGCGGTGGAGCAGATCTTTATCCAGCCAGGGTCCTCGCTGACCCAGGTGTCCCCGCAATGCCTGCCCGCAGCTAGGGGAAAAGGCAAGGCACTCCCAGACAAGGCACCCAGCGGCAGAAGTCCCAGGGGCACTCAAACAGGCCCCCTGCACCTCCAACACGTTCACTCTGAGTCCACAGGGTAAGCGGTGGAGCAGATCTTTATCCAGCCAGGGTCTTCGCTGACTCCAGGTGTCCCCGCGATGCCTGCCCGCAGCTAGGGGAAAAGGCAAGGCACTCCCAGACAAGGCTCCCAGCGGCAGCAGTCCCAGGGGCACTCAAACAGGCCCCCTGCACCTCCAACACTTTCACTCCGAGTCCACAGGGTAAGCGGTGGAGCATATCTTTATCCAGCCAGGGTCCTCGCTGACTCCAGGTGTCCCTGCGATGCCTGCCCGCAGCTAAGGGAAAAGGCAAGGCGCTCCCAGACAAGGCTCCCAGCGGCAGCAGTCCCAGAGGCACTCAAACAGGCCCCCTGCACCTCCAACACGTTCACTCCGAGTCCCTCTGAACCTTTTCTAATAACGCTATATCCTTTTTAAGATACAGTGACCAGAATTGCACACAATATTCAAGGTGCGGTCTCACCATGGGACGATATGGAGGCATTATAATATCTTTCGTTTTATTTTCCATTCCTTTCCTTATGATACCTAGCATTCTATTTGCTCTCTTGGCCGCCGCTGCACACTGGGCCGGGGGTATTAACATGCTATCCACAATGACGCCTAAATCTTTTTCCTGGGTGGTGGTTCCTAATGTGGAACCTTGCATTGTGTAACCATAGTTTGGGTTGTTCTTCCCTAGGTGCATAACTTTGCACTTGTCCACATTAAATTTCATCTGCCATTTGGATGCCCATACTTCCAGTTTATCAAGATCCTCTTGCAATTTTCCACAATCCTAATGGGTTTTAACAACTTTACATAGTTTTGTGTCATCTGCAAATTTGATAACCACACTCGTTATTCCCATTTCCAGGTCATTTATGAATATGTTAAAAAGCAGAGGACACAGCACAGATCCCTGTGGTACTCCACTATTCATCTTTCTCCATTGGGACAATTGACCATTTAGTCCTACCCCCTGCTATCTATCTTTTATCCAGTCCCTGATCCATAATAGTAAACTGCCTCCTATCCCATGAATTTTTAGTTTTGCCAAAAGTCTCTGATGAGGGACCTTGTCAAAGGCTTTCTGAAAGTCCAGATACACTATATCAACTGACTCACTTTTGTCTGTTTATTCACACCTTCAAAAAAACATAACAGATTAGTAAGGCAAAAATTTCCTTGTCTAAAGCCATGTTGCTGTCTCTCATTAAGCCATGACTATCTACATGTTCAGTAATTTTGTTCTTTATAATGGTTTCTACTATTTTTCCCGGTACTGACGTCAGGCTCACCGGTCTGTAGTTTCCCGGATCACCCCTGGAACCCTTTTTAAAAAATTGGTGTTACATTGGCCATCCTCCAGTCTTCAGGTATCATAGATGATTGTAATGATAGTTCACAGATTACTAATAACAGGTCTTCAGTCTCATACTTCAGTTCTTTAAACACCCTTGGATGTATACCATATGGTCCAGGTGATTTGCTACTCTTCAGTTTATCAAATAGTTGTAAAACATCTTCCCGGTGTATCGATATTTCTTTCAATTCTCCCGCACTATCACCTTTAAATACCACTTCAGTCATGGGTAACATCCTTACATCTTCCTCAGTAAAGACCGAAGCAAAGAATTCATTCAGTCTCTCCGCTATGGCCTTGTCCCCTCTTAGTGCCCCTTTTACCCCTCTATCATCTAATGGTCCAACTTACTCTCTCACAGGTTTTTTGCTACGAATGTACTTGAAAAAGTCTTTATTGCATGTTTTTGCTTCAACAGCAAGGTTCTTCTCAAATTCTCTCTTTGCCTGCCTTACTAATGCCTTGCATTTAACTTGTCAGTGCTTGTGCTGTTTCCAGTTTTCATCATTTGACTTTTTCTTCTTTTTCTGAAAGATGCTTTTTAGCAACCCTAGCCTCTCTGACCTCACCTTAAACCCTACTGGCAGTTTTTTGGACTTCTGTCCACTTTTTTAAAGAATGGAAAACAGCTGGTTGGGGTGTCCAAGATATTATTTTAAACAACACCTAAGCTTGATGTAAGCCTTTAATCTTTGCAACTGCTCCTTTTAGTTTTTTCCTAATTATTTTCCTCACTTTATCATAGTCTCCCTTTTGAAAGTTAAAAGGTAGTAACTGTGGATTTCCTTACCATCCTTCCTCAATTAATTAAATCAAATGTGATCATGCTATGATCACTATTGCCAAGTGGCTCCAACACGCTTATCTCTTGCAGCAGTTCTGGTGTTCCACTAAGTACTAGGTCCAAAATGGCTTCCCCTCTGGTTGGTTCATGAACCAGCTGCTCCAAGAAACATTCATTTATTTCATCTAGAATTTTTATCTCCCTAGCATGTCCTGTCATGAAACTGACCTAGTCAGTAGTGGGGTTATTGAAATCACCCATTATTATTACTGTGCTGTAACTTTTGTTAGATTCCCTGATTTCTTTGAGCATTTCATCATCCAATTGTTCATTCTGGCCAGGCGGTCAATAGTACACCCCCACTGCCATCCCCTTTTTACATGGAATTTCAATCCATAGAGATTCTACAGCAAATCTTGTTTCCTGCAAAATTTTAATGCTTTGTGACTCCATGCCCTCTCTAACATAGAGCGCAATCCCTCCACCAATTTGATTAGCTCTATCATTACAATAAAGATTTTACCCAGGCATCACAATGTCCCACTGGTTGTCCTCCTTCCACCATATCTCTGAGATACCAATCTCATTTAGTGCTATATATTCTAACTCTCCCATCTTATTTAAAAAAAAAACATTTGCATAAAAACATTTTAGAGACTGTATTTTATTCATATTAATCTAGTTATCTGTAGGCAGGGGTAATTTGGACTCTTTAAGCTCTGTCTGCTCCGTATTCAAGGGTATTTGGACTACTTTTGTCTGTACTGGAACCTCTCTGCTGATATGCCCTAACTTCATTCTTTTGGAGTATCCTTCAAGGATACATTGTTCTGAACCATGTGCTCTTGGGTGACTGTCAGCTCTCCCCTATTGTCTAGTTTAAAAGCTGCTCTATCTCCTTTTTAAAGGTTAATGACAGCAGCCTGGTTCCATCCTGGTTAAGGTAAAGTCTATCCCTTTGGAAGAGACCCTCCTTTCCCCAGAGTGTTCCAAAGTTCCTAATAAATCCAAAACCCTCATCCTTGCACCGTCATCTCATCCACGCATTGAGACTCCGAAGTTCTGCCTGCCTTTTGGTCCTAAGCGTGGAATGGGAAGCATTTTAGAGAATGCTATCCTGGAAGTTCTGGATTTCAACTTCCTCCCTAAAAGCCTAAATTTATCCTCCAGAACCTCCCTTAACACATTTTCCTATGACATTGGTACCGACATGTACCAAGACAGCAGACTCCTTCCCAACACTATCTAAGACCTTGTCTAGGTGGCATGTGAGATCCTCTACCTTCGCATCAGGCAGGCATGTTACCAGGTGATCCTCATGTCCACCAGCCACCCAGCTATCTACATGCCTAATGATCGAATCACCAACTATAACGGCTGTCCTAATCCTTCCCTCATGGGCACATGGCCCTGGAGAAACTTCTTCAGTGCGAGAGGGTTTTACATCACCTGGAGGACAGGTTTTAGCTACAGGATCACTTCCTGCCACACCAGGGTGATGCTTTCCTGTCACGTGACCTCTCTCCTCCATGGCAACAGGGATGCTGCCAGACTAGTTGATTAATAATAATAAAAATAATAATAATAAAATGTTTTTTATTTCATTCACTCCTTTGGACTTTTGAAGATTACATGCAATTTTTATACTGGAAATTAATTATTGTCTCTCAAACGACTGCAACTGCAACAATGTTAGTGAAGCAAAAAAAAAAAAAAAACCCCCCAGACAGTGTGTTTTGATTCTTTTTAGATAATTGGTGTTAAATAAATTGAAATAATTAATATAATTAGCTGATACATGAAGCAAAGTTGGCAATACTGATCAAATAATTCATTCTCATAATATCAGATTCCTCATCCTGTATTTTGGAGACTTTGCAGTCCTCAGAGAATTTTAAATTAACGATACCATCTTATTGGAGATATGCATGAAGGGAGAGGAGAAGCCAAGGTTATCATTTCTCAGGGTTGCAGTGCACATCATAAACCACTTACACCGTATTACAGCAGCTCTCGACAAACAGAAGATTTAATTATAACTTACGATTTATTTGGAGATTATCCTTCTCTATATGTACTGTAATATTTTACTACATCATTGGTATAAGTGGAATAATTTTATATAGTTTTTTTCCACGGCAAAGGCATTTATATTTAGAAAAGGTCTGTTCTAAAATTGTGCATGCCTACTTATATATATATATATATATACCACATGGTGGCGTTTCCTGGAGCGTAGTTGGGCAGAATGGAGGCAGAGTTCCAATGTGCACTTGTATTTTATAAAATTTGCAGATACATGTCCACAGCCTGCACACAGCTAAGCTCCCACAGCTTCCACAGCCTGCAGACAGCTAAGCTTTCAGCATTGTATCTTTTACCTGTCTTGTTGTTTGTTGTTGCTGATGATGATATAAAATGTAACTGTTGGTTTTACATTCACTTTTGGGAATATTCTGACTGCCTACATTCCTTGTGTAGCCCTTAAATCAGATATCTAAGTGTGCCCTCAGTTCATGTAAGGCCTACTGGCCAAGGACACTTGGGATATAAAGCTACTTGGAAGAGAAATTCTTTGATCTGCAGGGACCTGGTCATACCTGAATCTCCTATTTTAGAAGCAAAGGTATCATTTAAAGTTACAAGGACCTTTGCACAGTAGGCAGATAGATAGAAGTTAAAAGTTCAGTTTGACTATTTCTGCTTCCATTGTTTGAATTGGCAACAAGCCTGCTCACAGGGCGGGGCTAATTAAATTATCTTATAGCCACCTGGTAAACCCTAGGCTTCACAGCTTCCACAGCCTGCACACAGCTAAGCTTCCACAGCCTGCACACAGCTAAGCTTTCAGCATTGTATCTTTTACCTGTCTTGTTGTTTGTTGTTGCTGTTGATGATATAAAATTTAACTGTTGGTTTTACATTCACTTTTGGGAATATTCTGACTGCCTACATTCCTTATGTAGCCCTTAAATCAGATATCTAAGTGTGCCCTCAGTTCATGTAAGGTCTACTGTCCAAGGACACTTAGGTTCCCGCCCACCCTACCCCTCACCCCACCCACCCCAGGGCTGCATTGCCTATATAGCGGTCACATACGTTGACATCTATCCTCTTAATTTGGTGTTACGTCCATCTCCTTTTCTTTTCCTTCTAGGACCATGCATGTCTTGTATTCAGTGCAATAATTGTGGTGCCTTCATTCTGAGAAGAATCATCTGGAACCTAAGAGCTTGCCCTATATGCATCAAGTTAGCAGCCATGCATAAAGAATTGGCTCTATTAAGGGAAGAAGTAGCCGCAATGAAACACACCTCTTCTAGGATACAAACCAAACAAAGTCCACCACCGCTCCCACAAAGAATCAAACATCCCAGGAACAAATGGATCACAATGGGCTCTGGTAGATTGCGACCTGTAACGCAGAAATACCCTGTACATCATGAGATATCACTGCATAATGCCTTCTCTGCTTTGGTTAATTCCATGGAAACTGAAGGGCCCTTAAATGAGACAGTCAATGCCCAATCTCCTGATAAAGCAACAAATATGGAGAAAAACTCAAGGAACAGAAAACTACTACTACTTGGTGATTCCATCATCAGAGGCACCAACTTGGGAACAAAGTTCAAAGGAGAGAAGTTAGTCAAATGCCTCCCAGGCTCTTCAGCTAGCAGGAATACAAACCAAATTGTTGATGTACTTAGCGCTGAAAGTGAGCACTCCAAAATTGATGTTGTCATCCACTTGGGTACAAATGACCTGGCTAGAAACAGTGCCACTACAATTCAAACGGACTTCCAAACTCTGGGAGAGAAACTGAAGCCCATTGTTAACACTGTAGCATTCTCAGAAGTTCTATCTGTTCTTGGTAAGGGGGCAGAAAGGCTACATCGCATAAACAGCTTTAACACATGGCTCCAGACCTGGTGCAAAGAAGAAGGATTCAGATTTATAGGCGACTGGGGAAACAGATGGACCAACAAGAGACTATACTGTGCTGATGGACTACATCTCTCTGTCGCAGGGAAACGAATCCTAAGTGAAAATTCAGGCAGCATGTGGATATACATTTAAACTAGAAAAAGGGGGTGACGGATGGGGAAGTTCAAGCTCAGGATGTCACTCCCTGCAAAAGCAGAATAACATCAGAAACAGACACACTTTTAAACCACACATCAAAAGTAAGTTGGAAGAAGTGGGCAGAACAAAATCAATGCAAAATACGTGCAAGCCAGTTAATGAGCACCAATGCTCGAAGCTTAGCAAACAAAATTCCAGACCTGGAAGCCCTAATGGTGGAAATGGACTTGGACATTGTGGCCATTACAGAAACATGGTTTAATGAATTGCACGATTCTGATATAGCCATAGCTGGCTATAATCCATTAAGAACAGACAGAGAAAATGGAATAGGAGGAGGAGTAGCCTTCTATGTCAAAAGCAATATTAAAGCTACTGAAATGCAGGGGGCATGGGGAAAAGAAGAAGCACTCTGGATTGTGCTGGAAACAGGAGATGGCACTGTCACCCATACTGCTGTAATCTACAGACCTCCGACTCAGATTGAAGAGATAGATAACGAACTGATTATAGATATTGCCAAGATAGTAACAAAGGGGGAAGTGATCTTATTGGGTGACTTTAATCTACCTGATGTGGATTGGATTACTCCTTCTGCAAATATTGAAAGAAGCAAAAAAAAATGTGGATGCTTTCCAAGATGTGTTACTTAGACAAATGGTGATGGAACCAACCAGGGGAAAGCTCAACTCTGGATTTAGTGCTCACCAACGGTGATAGCATGTCAAATGTCTGGGTGGGTGCCCCTGTGAGCAGCAGTGATCAGCACTTGGTGTGGTTTGAGATAAAAGTCAAGATGCAGTCCAATCATAGCAAGCTCAAAGTCCTAAACTTCAAAAACACTGACTTCAGTAAAATGGCCAAGTACCTAAAGGAGGATTTGGCAGGGTGGAAGGGGATAAGGGAAGTGGAATTGCAATGGGCTAAACTAAAGGTGGCAATAAAAGGGGCAACAGATAAATATGTAAGAAAAGTAAATAAAAACAAGAGGAGAAGGAACCCAATTTAGTTCTCCAAAGAGGTAGCTGCTCAAATAAAGGCAAAAAACACAGCTTTTGCAAATTTCAAAAGCTTGCAAGCAGAGGAACACAGAAATGAATACAGGATCAAACTCAAAGAGACAAAAAGAGAAATAAGGAAATCAAAATCAAAGGCAGAGGAAAAGATGGCTAAAGATGTGAAGTGTGGCGACAAAACTTTCTTCAGGTATATTCGGGAAGGAAGAAGATCAGAGGTGGAATTGCAGGACTCAAAAGTGCTAGGAACGGACTCGTGGAAAGTGACATTGAAAAAGCAAAATTGCTAAAAAATACTTCTGCTCTGTTTTTTACTAAAGAAAATCCCGGAGAAGGACCACCTGTGATTCACAAATATAAAAATGGGAATGAAGTAGATACCACACCATTCACAGAAGATGATGTGTTAGAACAACTTGCAAAACTGAAAGTGGACAAGGCTATGGGACCGGATAGGATACATCCCAGGATACTGAAAGAGCTCAGAGAGGTTCTTGCAGGGCCATTAAAGAATGTTTTCAACAGATCCTTGGAAACAGAAGAAGTTCCTCAGGACTGGAGAATAGCTGATGTGGTACCTCTTCACAAAAGTGGTGACAGGGAAGAAGTGATAAACTACAGGAAAAGTAATGGAGGTGCTCCTGAAAGAGCGAATAGTGGACTTTCTCAAAACCAACAGGTTGCAAGATCCAAGGCAACATGGTTTTACCAAAGGACGATCTTGCCAAACAAATCTGATTGAGTTCTTTGACTGGGTGACCAGAGAACTAGATCAGGGGCATGCGATGGATGTCATCTACCTGGATTTCAGTAAAGCCTTTGATACTGTTCCTCATAGGAGGCTTATCAATAAACTCAGGAGTTTGGGGATGGGTCCCAAGGTGGTAAACTGGATCAGAAATTGGTTGGCTGACAGACGACAGAAGGTGATGGTAAATGGAGCTCACTCAGATGAAAGGAAGGTAATTAGCGGGGTGCCCCAGGGTTCGGTCCTGGGCCCAGCACTGTTCAATGTATTTGTGAGTGATATTTCTGAAGAACTGAATGGAAAAGTCTGTCTTTTTGCGTATGACACAAAAATTTGCAACAGAGTGGACCCCCCCGAGGGAGTGGTTAACATGAGGAAAGATCTACAAAAGCTGGAAGAATGATCTAATGCTTGGCAATTAAGATTTAATGTGAAGAAGTTCAGTGTCATGCACTTAGGTAACAGAAATCTATGGGAAATGTACGCGATAGGGGGCGAGAGGTTGGTGTGCACGGATCAGGAGGAAGACCTTGGTGTGATTATTTCTGAAGATCTCAAGGTGGCAAAACAGTGCGAAAAGGCGGTGGCAAAAGCCAGGAGGATGTTGGGCCGCATACAAAAAGGAATTACGAGCAGAAAGGAAGAGATACTTATGCCACTGTACGAGTCACTGGTGAGGCCTCACTTGGAATACTGTGTTCAGTTTTGGAGACCATATCTTGCAAAGGATATAAAAAGACTGGAAAACGTTCAGAGGAAGGCGACCAAAATGATTTGGAGCCTGCGTCATAAGCCTTATGAGAAGAGACTTGAAGACCTAAATATGTACACTTTGGAGGAGAGGAGGGATAGGGGAGATATGATTCAGACCTTTAAATACTTAAAGAGAAATAATGAAGAAACAAACCTCTTCCAAAGACGGGGAGGCTGTAAAACTAGAGGGCATAACATGAAGCTGCAAGGTGGTAAATTGAAAGGCAATGTCAGGAAATACTTTTTCACTGCAAGGGTGGTGGAACCTTGGAATGCCCTCCCGATGGAAGTGGTGGGGGCAAACACAGTGGCAGAATTCAAAATGGCATGGGACAGACACAGTGGATCCCTTTACAGCAACAGGATAAAATCAAAATAAACTGAACCATCTAATTTCTCAATAAATAAGGGAGGGGAGGAGAGGGGGGGGGCGGTGTCTGGACCCACATGTCGATTATGTAGCACCACCTACCAATCCGCCCTATCTAGGTCAAGGGGCAGACAGGATCTGCCCCAACAGACCCACACTCTACATCTTTGCAATGGAGGGGCATGTTGAAGGGCTGTGGGACCATCAACCCCAGTTCTGCTAGCGAAAGGGTGCTGTCCAGGGCAGCTGATACAGATCTGTAGTTATCACACAGGCAGTAGGCCTGGAAAAGCTCAGCTGCAACCCACCCCAATCTGACATTCACCAGCAGAGAGCACAGCGAGTCTCCATCCCCACTACAATCTGACATTCACCAGCAGATAGCACAATCAGTCTGCACCTTGCAAAATGTTTCAGCCATACACATGCTGACAGCAGACTGTCTGCTAATCATTCCATATTGCATGTCCCCAGAGAAACCATGTACACCCATAAATGGGATGTAAGCACAAACACCAAGCAGGATTCTCAGCGACTGAGTCCCAGAACAAAAAACACACAAATATCACTTAAAAAAAACATTGTAAAATACTCGCTGGGAACCTAGACATGCCATGGTCACTGCTCAGTCAGGGTGAGAATGACCTCCCAGCATGACATGCTGTGGCCACCCTGTCCATGCAGGTGGTGGTGTGGCACTACAATGTCCCAGCCATTGCCCCACACCCTGTGCAGATGCATCCTGCCCAGTCTGCCCTTTCTGGACCATACCCACAATACCTTGCACCTCATTATGCACATTGGCAGGCTAACGCTGGAAACAGTGTAAGCATTGTGGGCCCAGTGAGGAGTAGGCAACCACAAAACAATGGATAGACATACACACACTCCCACTCCTATTTCAGCATTGTGCAAAGATAGGGTTTTTTGGCAGCCCTGCCTGCCAAGCTAGTCCTGAGCCTTTCTTTTTAGCCTTTCTTCATAGGAGTATCCTTCCATCCCCTTTACCATTTTGGTGGCTCTTCTCTGAACCTTTTCTAATAACTCTATATCCTTTTTAAGATACGGCGACCAGAATTGCACACAATATTCAAGGTGCGGTCTCACCATGGAATGATATAGAGGCATTATAATATCCTTTGTTTTATTTTCCATTCCTTTCCTTATCATACCTAGCATTCTATTTGCTCTCTTGGCCGCCGCTGCACACTGGGCCGAGGGTTTTAACATGGTATCCACAATGACGCCTAAATCTTTTTCCTGGGTGGTGGTTCCTAATGTGGAACCTTGCATCGTGTAACCATAGTTTGGGTTGTTCTTCCCTAGGTGCATAACCTTGCACTTGTCCACATTAAATTTCATCTGCCATTTTGATGCCCAGTCTTCCAATTTATCAAGATCCTCTTGCAATTTTCCACAATCCTCTTGGGTTTTAACAACTTTAAATAGTTTTGTGTCATCTGCAAATTTGATAACCTCACTCGTTATTCCACTTTCCAGGTCATTTATGAATATGTCAAAAAGCAGCGGACCCAGCACAGATCCCTGGGGTACACCACTATTCACCTTTCTCCATTGGGAAAATTGGCCATTTAGCCCTACCCTCTGCTTTCTATCTTTTAACCAGTTCCTGATCCACAATAGTACACTGCCTCCTATCCCATGACTCTTTAGTCATTGCTAAGGTATGCAGGTGCTAATGGTGGTGCTCTGTGCCAGGCCCAACAGCCTGACTCTCCATGAAGCTTTGGATAGTGGAGCCTGTGGATATGGGTGTTTGTGCCCCTATTGGCTGATGTTCTAGGGAGTGCACATGTTTATGTTGTATGTGCAATGTAGGGTAATATATAGGGACATGGTCTGCCAGAGCCACAGCTGGGACTTGAACCTGTGATCTTCTGCCCCTGGACACACTAGCTGTGTGTATTGCACTATATTGTTGCCACAGTGCCAAGTCAGTCCCTGGGGATACCATGACTATTCATCAGACAGACCATGTCTGTTGCACTGCACGCCACCCATCTGAACAGGGCTTGGCCTTGGTCTGCTGTAGGCTGATGCCACTGCCCCCTCCACCACCAGTACCCCTACCCCACCATGCTGACATGCCCATATGCCAGTGGTGGTGCTAGTGGTGCACAGTCCCAGGCCATCCAGTGTGCAGGTAGGCGGCTGCCTAGGGTGTGTGGTCTGAGGTAGGGGTGCCTACAGAGACACCCACGCTTCCCCATGGCACCGCCTGCCAATCTTATGTGCCCTTTGGGGTACCTGCTGGGTAATGTCCCCTGGATGGGATACTGTGGGACACAGATTCGTGGACATGTTTGACCTTGGTCAGTTGTTGTCTTGCTGTTTTCCAGATTCTGCGTTCCTATGTGCCACCTAGGCATCTGCCTAGCCAACCCTGTGCCCCAGCTGCCCCACTGCATGTCCTGCCTGCAGCCCCCTATGCACCATTTGCAGCATCACCATAGTGCCCTTTCATACCTGGGCTCTATGCTATTGCTGCACATGTGTTATCATGCAGTGTTATACAGTGTATGCGTGTGTGTGTGTGTGTGTGTAAGTTGGCGTTGATTCGTTGTGGGCTATTTACAGCATGAGCTACATTACATTGTTATGTACATGAATGATAAGGGGTGGGGGGCCAGTATTAGTCCAGGGGCTGTCGGGTTACATTTGGTAATATTATCGTGAGTTAATGTAGCCACTGCTACGTTACTGAGGTTTAGTAAACATACCCCTTAGTTATAGTGAGTTACTGAAAATTCATATATTACCACTTGGGGGATACTCCATCATTATACAAGTAAATAGGAAGAAGAATATACAATACATTGCCCAATTTTTTTCATCGCTATTTTTCTCATGTTCCTTTTGTACTTTCAACTCATTTGGAGCCAGGGCTAGGATCTAATGCCTTGAGCCTTCATTTAAAATTACCCAAGGATTTTTCCCCTAATTTGTATCCCCCTCTTATCCCCAATATACACCAGAAGCATAAAACAGAGCTGCTTCCAAAACCCCCAAATCATAGACATATTTTAGAAAAGATATGGCGATCAAAATAGAGATGTTAAGATAACAATGTTCACAATTCTGACTATACTTTAGAAAAAGCTCTGCTGACTTCCAGTGACGTCACCGAGCCAAATGGCAGTGAAGTGACTTGCTCCTCCACCAACACCTGCAAAAATAGATGTATATACCCCTAGATGGAGAGAAAGGCGGAATGTAGGGGCACTAAAGGAAGTCATCCTCAAAATTACCCTGTGAAAGATAGAGCTAGCCGGGGCATCTTTCGGTTCTGCAAGCACAGGCGGAATGCAGAGATCAGCTGAGGTGATTGGAGTGGATTTGAGCAGCGGAGGAGGGAACCCTGAGGTGAGCGATCCCGGCAGGAGAACCATGGAGGGCACGAGGTATAGCAAAGTACAGCCGGCAGAATCAGGAACTGAGCGGCGGTACCCCAGCGAGAGAGAGCAGGAAGGTAGAGCGAGCTGGGACCTCCGCACATCGGAATACCATGTGCAGGAGGAGAAAGGAGGCTGATTGTAGCACCACATGGCGGGGGAGCAGAGGAGAGTGAAGCCGTAGCAGACGGGCTGGTGAGCAAAAATGCTACCTTAAAGAATTGCAGCAGCAGCAGTGGAGCATGAAACCAACGGGAAGCGAGAGGAGGAGAGAGCCGGGACTACTGGCAGATCAGAGGAGAGAGTGTGAGGTCCAGCGGCCTGTGTAGTGGAGCACGTGGTGGTGCAGGCAGGGGACCTGGGCACCGTGAGAAACAGGGAATCAGGCAAAAAGGACGGGGAAGAAAAGCGGAGCAAGACCGGTGAGACAGCACACAAGGAGCTGACTTTGGGGGACGGAGGAGAGAACGGAGCACTGGGAAGGCAGAAGTGGTTGCAGGCAAGGCAGGAGGCTGATGGGTGACCCAGAGCTTACTGGCAGGCCCCAGCATAAATAAAGCTAAGTATCGGCTGCCTCATCCAATTCAGTAACATAACGGGGAGCTTGGCAGCAGGGCAACACAGAGAAGGAGGATCGCCTATAGGCTGAGAAGCAGGAGGGCTCACAGGGGACAGAACACATAGAGAGTCCTTGAGATATCCACAAGGGAGGACAAGTGGAAGATGGAAAAATCCAAAGGAGGACTTTCAGCAAAGAAAAAATTGGTGAAATTTAGATCATCTTACGCCTCCTTGAGAGGAAGGAAAGAGGGGGGTGGGGGACGGAAGAGAAAAAGACGGCAGAGAAGGATATTGAACCACTGGAGGAGATGGAGGGCGTCTGGAATCCGGGGGTAGCTGACATGATTAAGTTGTGGCTGAACAAGTTGAAAGAAGAACTTAAAGTGGAGTCAAAACCGAGTTAAAAGAGACACTGCAATCCCCGAGACAGGATATAGTGGACCTAGAAACCTGGGTTGAAGAAACAGAAAATCAGTTGGAACAACAGGGGGAAGTAATGGAGGAGCTACAAAAAGGTTGGGCAGAGCTAAAGCAAGCACAAGAAGATTTGAAAGAGAAAGCGGAAGATCTGGAAGATAGATCAAGGAGAAGTAATATAAGAGTGAGAGGTATACCAGAGGGCCCCAATATAAAAATTGTGAAGAAGTTATTATAAAAGTGTTTGGAGCATTACTACGAGTGGCTGCCCTGGAAGAGAGTGGGGGAAGTGGGTCTCTGAAACTTGAGAGAGCCCATAGGGGCCTGGGGCCTGGGGCCCATAAGAGACAACCGACCAAGAGACATTGTGGTGTGTCTGAAATCATTCAAAACTAAAAAAAATATTTTAAAGGCTGCGCAGACACAGGGACATTTCCAGTGGGATGGACATCTGGTGGAATTGTTTCAAGACCTGTCCCTGGGCACACTGCAGCGATGGAGAGAGATGAAGGAGGTGACAGATGAGGAGGGAGGGGGCACAATATAAATGGCTGTACCCCTTTAGCCTACTCATTACTGTGAATGGAAGATCGTGAAGGGTGAAGACCAGCGAGGAAGCTTGGGGAGCTCTCGGAGACTTGGGACTGACTAATTTTCCAGTGGGACATGGAGGACAAGATGCAACAAAGACTACCTCGGCAGGGGCTAGGGCAGCCAGTATGAGATGGCACAGAGCACCAGCCAATGGTCGGCGGCCAGCGAGATTGACCAAGGGAAGCCAGAAAGAGAAAGATGCAGCGAAAGACAGCAGCTGAGTTGGAAGACCCCTGGCAGCCTGGCATACGAAGAATCCACAGTTCAATAGAAGTGTGGGACATTGATAAGAGGCTTGTATGAAAGTAGTTGGTAGGGCATGGGAGGAGAGGGAGGGGGATGAAGGTGGAGATGGGAGAAAGAGGGGTCTGGGTAGTTTAATAAAGTATTTCTATAGTTCAGTGGGGAACAGAGGTGGGGGGGTCAGGGGAGAGGAGAGGTAGAATAGGGGATGGGTAGAGTGTATAGTGGGTAAGGGAGTGTATGGATAGGGGAGTAGTTGGGGGAAGGTAGGAGAGGGGCAGAGTAGGTTAAAAGGTGGGATAGGGATTGGGGGGGGGGGAGTGGAATAGAAGGGTGAAGGCAGGTAGTGGCTCATTAGTATGTCACTAATTATGGAAGACGAGTCTCCTAAGAAGGGGTGGCTCCCCGAGGAGATGGGGGAAGGAGAAGGAAGACAGGGTGGGAGGGGGGAATGAGGGATGGAGGTGGGAGGTGGGAGATCGGGGGAGATGGGGCGAGAAGGGGGAGGGGGAGGGGAGAAAGGGGCAGGAGGGGGATCCGTTTAGCGATGGGAGGGGAGGAAGGGAGGGGATGTAGAGTGGGGTCAATTGCTAAGGGAGAAGGGGGGTAACAAATTTACAGGTGAGTTAACAATAGTATCACTAAAGGGTATGTTTACTAAACCGTCTTAACGTGCGCTCTGCGACATTATCGCGCAATAAGGTACCTTATCGCACGATGATGGTGCGTTTTAAGGTGCACAGGTACCGTATCGCGCGATAACGTGCGCTGCGGCGCAAACGAGCGCTGAAGGCGGGGAAAGGCTCCCGGAGGGCGGAGGAAGGCTCCTCAGGGACGGAAAGAAGGGGTCAATGGGTGGAGAGTGGGAGGGGAGAAACTCCCTGCACACCAACGCTGTGAAATCCGAGGCTCAAAACTAACACCAGTGAAACCCTGGCGTTAGAGCTGATTTAAAGGGAAAAGAAACCATTTCCGTCAGCAATGTACAGCAAAATCAGGGAAACCTACAAAAAGTGATAAGTGTGATACATGTGCACGGAACAAAAGGGCAAATAAACATTGAAAATGAACAGAAGTAAATGTAAAAAAAACATAACTAAGCTGGGCAATAGTGATAGCAATGGAAAACATAAAAAAACACTCCCAAGAAAGCCCCAAAACAAAGATATGAAGTTTGGAAGGGTCTACGCTCCGTTCCCATACAAGGTGAATGATCCCACAGTGAAATAGCACTGATCAGGGTTTCCCTCTCCATTGGACAGGTTTCCTATGGCATGCACATGTTCCACAACAACAGGGCGGGCATGTCGGAATGGGCAACTGGACAGATGCTGGGAAAGGGGATACAGAGGGCAGCAGGCGGCACATCCTGTGGTGCAGCTGGGGCACAGTGCGGATTAGGCAGATGCCTAGGTGGCACTTAGGAATGCTGAAACTGAACACCAGCCAGACAGCAACTGATGAGGGCCCAACATGGGCACGAGAGTGTTTATCACAGTGTCACAGGGGATAGTACCCAGCAGGTACCTCCAAGGGCACAGAAGATTGGCAGGCGGTGTTGGGGGGAAGCGTGGATGCCTATGCAGGCACCCCTACCCCAGAACCCGCACCATAGGCAGCTGCATACCTGCACACTGGATGGCTTGAGACTGCACACCACCAGCACCACCAGCAGAAGGGCATGTCAGCATGGTGGCAGAGGGGTACTGGTGGTGGAGGGGGCAGTGGCAGCTGCCCAGAGCAGACCATGGCCTAGCCCTGTGTAGGTGGGTGCCATGCACTGCAACAGACAGGCCCTGCCGGACAAACAGTCATGGTATCACCAGGGAATGCACTGTCTCTGTGGCAACACGGTGGTGCAGTACACACAACCAGTGTGCTTGGAGGCAGAAGGTCACAGGTTCCAGTCCCAGCTATGGTGCCTGCCAACCCAGTCCCCATATTTTACCCACTACTACAACATGCTAATACAGACAGAACCTTCATTGTAGATGACGTAAACATGCCCAGAACATCTGCATTTTACCCTACAGAGCACAGACTCCATAAACAGGCGCATTACCTACAGCAGAGTCTCCCAAATGCAGTCCTGGAGGGCCAAACACCATTCAGGTTCCATGCTGCCTCTAATAAAGATGCCTGTGCTGCATATCTATGCACCACCCCCATGGTATGCAGATGTATCTCATGCATATTCATGAAGGACAGCATGAAAACCCGAACAGTGTTTGGCACGGAGGGCAGACACACCCACACCCACAGGCTCCATTAGCCAATGCCCCTGGAGAGGCAGGACATTGGGCCCTGCGTGCATCTCCCAATACTAGCACTTGCATACCTTAGCAATGCCGCCCTACACCTGGGAATACGGTACACAGCTATCCAAAGATTGCTATGATTACTGGCAGATAGCAATTCCTACGTTAAGCACAGTTTGCTGATTGAGCTCCATCATAGCAACCTTTCTGATGTCTGTGGAGTGTGCTTCAGGTCTGGTCTTTGACAGTGTTTACCACCCTGGGGAGTGACCCCCACCAGTATTGCGTACCATATCCATGCCTGCACTGTGCCCAGGACTGGTGTGGTGGCCAGGGCTGCTAAACACCTCTATAGTAGCACAATGCTGGCATAGGTGTGGGAGTGTGTGTCTGTCTATCCAGTGTGTGGTGGCTGCAAACACCTTCTACAGCCCACACTGCCAGCACTGTTGCCAGTACTGGCCTGCCAATGTGCATAATGAGGAGCAAGGTACCATGGGTATAGCCCGGACAGGGTGGCCTGGCCAGGATGCATCTGCACAGGGCATAGGGCACTGGCTGGGATATTGTAGACAGGGTGGCCACAGCATGTTCTGCTGGGAGATCACTCTCACCCTGACTGAGCAGTGACCATGGCATGGCTAGGCTCCCCCATAGTGCTCCTCTCATGTGTTATTTATGGGTTTTCTTTTGGGGCCCAATCACTGATTTATCTGCTTGGTGTGTATGCTAACATCCCAGTTCTGGGTACATGCATCTCTTCCAGGAACATGCCCTATGGACTAGCTATCAGACTGTCTGCGGCTAGTACGTGTCTTGCTGGAACACCTTGCAGGGTGCAGTGGCTGCAGGAGAATATCAGATTGTGGTGGGGTGCAGCTGAGTATTTCTGGGCCTAATGTCTGTCTGCTATTGTTTTATAGATGTGTACAGAGTTGCATTGACTGCCCTATAGGGTGTCTGTTCCCCAGCAGGACTGAGGTTGGTGGTCCCCTCTATTGCTGCCATTGCAGGGATGTAAAATGTGGATCTGTCTGTGGGAGACCCTGTTTCCCACCCACAGCCCCAGAGGGTGGGTGGTGGTACATAATCTGCCTATAGGTCCATAAGGGTCAAACCTGACTGAGAAATACAGATGTATCCAAAGTGTGTCTGCAGGAATTACCTATCTCACACACTAGCACTGCTGGGGACCTACAGCATGGCCTATTTTTGCCATGGAAGGTGCTGTGGACCTGGTGCTGGGCACCCCACCGCACCCTCAGGGTAAGCACAGTACCCGCACAATGTGACGGTGTGTAGCTACTCTGTGCCAGTAACACACATGGTCAGTTCCCCCTACCAGGCCGAGGTGCTGTGGGGGTGCATACCCCATCTTGTGTTCATCTGTAGACGGCTGATTTGCATGTGTAGTGCATCATGGGTACGGGTGGGCTAACCCTATCCTGGTGACCACAGCAGACTGTTTGTGTGATGATGTGTAGTCCTTCTGCAGCCAGCCAGGGCCTTGCTAGCAGCTATAGAGCTGTAGCCCACTGGTTACTTCACTGCCTGTGGAGCCAGGGGTCATGGTTTCAAAACCACCGTGGGGTTATTTGGTCAGGCTGTCCAAAGCATTATCTATTTTTAATGTACATTACTGCTGCCAGCAAAACCACCCTCAGCGTACTGTACCCATAAGGTGCCTCAGAGGGCGCCCTATAGGGCACCTTATGGTTACCGTCCATATAAGGTGCACTATACGGTATCCTATGGAGCGACTTATAGGGTGCCCTATAGGGGACATTATAGGGTGCCGTGGCGGACAGTGCACTTTATAATGTGCCCTATGGAGTGCCTTATAGGGTGCTTTATGCGGCACCTTAGGTTACGGGCACGTGAGGGTGTGTTTGCTGGCAGCAATTAATAAAATACAAATAAAGTGCGGCAGGAAACAATACTTACATGTCAAAGCTGATGCCCCAGCCAGCCTTAAGTATTAGGCACACTGAGGGTTCAAACTCATGACCCCTGTATCATCAGTCAGTCAGTGTATTAACCATTGTGCTACACCTCTGTTTTAGTGTTTGCATGTCTGGGCACCTACTTAGGATTACCGCGCGTTAACGCACTTAGCGCCGCCTCGCACGATCATGTGCGCAGCAGCGCGCGTTATCGCGCGATACTCCCATTTTGCTGCTTTAAGACTGAAACGCCCACTCCTTTTATGGCAGCCTGCACACTATCGCCGGGTGCACATTAAGACGGTTTAGTAAACATACCCCTAAATGTCAAAGGGCTTAATTCACTATTTAAGCGACAAAAATTGTATAAAGAAATAATATGCCAAAGGGCAGCAGTAGTGCTTTTACAAGAAACACACTTAACCAGAGCGACAGAGTACCTGGTCAAACCCAGGGGATATGGAGTCTGTGTATATGCTTCTAACATGGTGGAAAAGAAAAAAGGAGGGGTGGCTATTTTGATAGATACAAAGTTGAAGATGTTATTGCATACTGTGGTAAGGGATAAAGAGGGGAGATATGTGTTAATGCGGTTAAAGGTGGGAAATGAATGGTATTGTATAGTAAATGTATATGCACCCACAGGGGTGCAAAGTGACTTCTGGACAAAACTGAATGAGGAGATGGGGAAATTGGGGGAGGGAAAATTAATTTTTGGAGGAGATTTCAATTTAACATGGAATCCCGCAAGAGATGCCACAGGGAAAAGAGAGGGTAAGAGGGCAGATAGGAGGAGGTACCATAGTTTTGTCACACAACTTCGCTTGATCAATGTTTGGAGATTCCATCATCCAGGGAAGCGACAATTCTCTTATTTCTCACCAGTATATGGATCATACTCTAAAATAGATGCTATCTGGGTTTCAAGGGAGATGGGAGGAAGGATCAAGGGGCAGATATGGATTCGATTACATGGTCAGACCATGCATCTGTGCAGGTTTGATTGGCAATAGAGGAGGAGGAGAAAGGTACACAGTTCTGGAGACTTAATGAATCCTTATTAGAGGACGGGAAGGTAAAAGAGGAAATAGAGAGGGAAACCAGGGACTACTTTAAATGGAATGATAATGGAGAGATAGCATGGGGAAGAGTATGGGATGGGTATAAGGCAGTGGTGAGGGGAGTACTAATTAAATGGGGGGCATGAAAAAAGAAGGAAAGGGAGGGGAGAGAGAAGGAATTGCAAGAACAATTGTTGGAGCTCTAAGATTTAGATGCACAAAGTCGGTCAGGGGCCTTTAGAGGTCAGGTGCTAGCAGTAAGAGCACAGTTAAATGAAATGCAGGCCTCCAAGATTAGGTACCAAATGCAGCTTTTGAGACAGGACTTTTTCGAGGGTGGAAATAAGGTGGGAAGATACATGGCATAGAAACTGAAGCAGAGGAAATTGCGCTCCCACCTTTTGAAAATTCGGAAACCGGGAGGGGGGCTGGTTTATAAGGATAGGGAGATTAGGGAAGCATTTAGGGGATATTATCAGGGGCTGTATAAAGCAAGGGACTCTCCTCAGAGGGAGAGAATACAGAGTTATCTTGACTCATTGAAGTTGTCGAAATTAGACAGCTTCAATGACAGTACGTAACAGGAGGGCTGGAAGGGGAGCTAATGACCTATATTGGAGGGGATGTCAGGAGAGAGGGGATTGGTTGCATATGTGGTGGAAGTGTGAATGCATACAAGCTTACTGGATCGAGATTTTAGACATGATTTATAACATGACAGGATACGCTTGCAAAGGAAACCAGAGATCTGCTTACTGCATCAACTAGAGGAGGACATTGCAAAAAGAGATAGTGGTGTGCTTCACCATTGTATTGTAGCAGCATGCTGTGAGATAGCACAGCACTGGGTGGGGTCGGGTGTACCACATTAGGCAGGCTTTGTTAGAAGGGTGACAGAGGTGTGTTTGATGCACCGATTGATGGAGATGAGGAGGGGAAAAGGGGGGGACAAGTGTGGCACAATGGCAGAGAGTGGGTAAGTGGTTAGAATCATGGAAGGCGGAGAGAGGGGGAGGGCAGCAGAGGAAGGGGGAGGGGATAAAGATACAGGCTATCAGACAGACTGAATGGTGATTGGCTGAAATGGGAGGTGATACTGACATAGGAATGGTTGAGCGTGAGAAGAACGGATGACTACAGAGTGAGAGGGGGATGGGAGGGGGAAGGGGAGGGAAGGGGGAGGGAGAGGGGAGTGGAGGGAAAAGGAGGGCACAAAGGAGGGGAGTAAGCAAAGAAACAAACAGGGACGATATATGGTAGCATATGGAAATGTTATGGAAATTGTATAAAGTTGGCAATGCAGAGATATGTAACTTCTTTGAAAAGGTTAATAAAAATGTAAAATGGGAAAAAAAAAAGAAAAAGCTCTGCTGAACGTGGAGCTGTTTCTAAAATACAGAATTAGAAGATAAAGGAGTGGACCTGTATGTGCTGATACATGGAGCCGGAGGAGCCATTTATCAAATTCACTTGTCGGAAAAATCAAAAGGACAAGCATGGTCACCATATACCTGCATGTGTCATATTTCACAGCTCACATGTGTCAGTGGGAATTAGATTTAGCTCATGCTTCTTCTCAGGTGTTCAAGGCAACTTATATTCAGGCATTTTTCTGTCCCCAAAGGGCTTATGATCTAAGCTTGAGGGGTTACTGTAAGTGACTTGCCCAGGATCACAAGGAGCAGTAGGGGGATCTGAACCCTGATTTCACAGGTTCTGGGGTGCTGCGTATGGTAGTTATTTTGCAAGCCTACACATATAACTGCTGCTGATTAACAACAGATGCTGCTATCTCTATCTAATTTAACTTTTGAGGAGGGGGGATAAACAATGCAAGATTAAAGAGGATAACCCCCTTAAGTCCTCCTGTAAAAAGTTGGTAAAATCTAAACAGCAGGTGTAAATTCCGAAGTGGACATTTGCATTTATATTCATGTATTCCCTATACAAAATGTGGAATGCGTGTGAATTTTTGATTCATGCAGGTCACTTCCTAACCATGCTCCTTACATGCCCCCTTGCAATTTCTATGTAGTAAAGACATGTATGTGTAAACTGAGCCCTTTCAGCAGTGGTGATCAGTGCCTTTAAAGCCCCTGGCCATTGCTTCTTTAAATAAAACCTATCCAGTGTTTGATGCTGAATATTCAGTTGCACTGGTCAGAGGTTTTTCTATCTAATTAGTGGTGATATTTCAGCAAAACCACCGAGGTAGGACAGCCATTGACCTGTCCTAACCTTATGCAGCCTAGCTATCGGGTTAGCAGCTGAACATTGCCACTGACTGGGTAGCTGTCGGTACTATCCCTGCTCCACCCACAGACTGCCTCAAAATTCACCAAAGTCAGTGGCACTATCCAGACTGCAGCACCCAATATTCCATGCATTAACTACGCAACCCATAAGAACATAAGATATGCCATACTGGGTCAGACCAAGGTCCATCAAGCCCAGTATCCTGTTTCCAACAGTGGCCAATCTAGGTCATACATACCTAGCAGTTTCCCCAAGAGACACAGGTTCCGCAATGCTTGTATTGGGTCAAGCAGTGAAATCCCGTGTCACTTTTAATAATGGTTTATGGACCTTTCCTCCAGGAACTTGTCCAAACCTTTTTTAAGCCCAGTTACACTAACAGCCTTTACTACATCCTCCAGTAACAAATTCCAGAGTTTGATTACACGTTGAGTGAAAAAATATTTTCTCTTATTAGTCTTAAATAGGTTACCCTGTAGCTTCATTACATGTCCCCTGGTCTTTATATATTCTAATGACCTAAACAATCGATCTACGTTTACCCATTCCACTCCGTTCATTAATTTATAGACTTCTATCATATCTCCCCTCAGCCCTCTCTTTTCCAGGTTAAAGAGCCCTAACCTTTTTAGCCTTTTTTCATAGGGGTATCCTTCCATCCCCTTTACCATTTTGGTGGCTCTTCTCTGTACCTTTTCTAATAACGCTATATCTTTTTTAAGATACGGTGACCAGAATTGTACACAATATTCAAGGTGCAGTCGCACCATGGAATGATACAGAGGCATTATAATATCCTTTGTTTTATTTTCCATTCCTTTCCTTATGATACCTAGCATTCTATTTGCTCTCTTGGCCACTGCTGCACACTGGGTGGAGGGTTTTAACATGTTATCCACGATGACGCCTAAATATTTTTCCTGGGTGGTGGTTCCCAATGTGGAATTTTGCATCGTGTAACCGTAGTTTGGGTTGTTCTTTCCTAGGTGCATAAATCTGCACTTGTCCACATTAAATTTCATCTGCCATTTTGATGCCCAGTCTTCTATGGTTCTAACAACTTTAAATAGTTTTGTGTCATCTTCAAATTTGATAACCTCACTCATTATTTCCTTTTCCAGTAGAGAAATGATCTGGTTGAGGTGAAGTGGAGAAACTACCTTATAGGCAGAAAGGAGGGGACAGTCCGTAAGGTAATGTCATTCCTAGAAAACATGAGATAAGGAGGTCGACACAACAGGACCTGAAGCTCAAAAACACTGCAAGCTGAAGTAATGGCTATTAAGGCTGTTTTGAATGAGAGGTTGCTTAGGGTAATGTCCTTGAGAGGCTCAAACAGGGGCCGCATAAGGCTTCTAAGAACCATGGAAATATCCCAGGAGGGAACAACCGAGCGCAGCGGAAGACACGGAGTGTACGCCCCGAAGAAAACTGCTGACATCTACATGGGAGACCATCGATCACCTGGCAATGGGCCCTCAAAAACATGTAAGTGCCGCAACCTGCACACGCAAGGAGTTGAGCGCCAACCCCTTATCAAATCCATCCTGCAGAAAGGCCAGGATGTCGGGGATGGAAGAGCGCCATGGTGAAACTCAATGACAAGAGCACCAGCATTCAACTCCAACATTTCCACAGGTCTTATAAAAATTTCCCTCACAGGGTCTGATTGTGGCCACTGGGTTTCAACCTCAGCCAGTGGCCATAATGGGATGGGAAGTGCTTAACGTGCAGTACAGTGCTATACATTTACTGTTAAGGCAGCAGATAAAGTGGAGCAGTTGGCACCACCTCAATAGCTGGCATTAAGTGCATCCATGTTATCTGCAATGCAGTGAATACATAAAAAGTGTACTGACACTGCATTAACTGGGTGGGAACATGCTGGGCACACCCTAAATGGTTAATGTAGATGCTTTGCAGATACCGTGTGTTAATTTTGGCCATTAATGCATGGCAACTGCAAAATTTTAATGTAGTTTAGTTAAAGACTCCTCTATCTCTTTCCCTCTCAAAGTTTAAATAGTGATCTCTAAATACATAACCACTTAGCATTGTGGTTCTGTGCAGTGACCCTTGCCATTTTTCCACTCTGTACTTATTCATTTCATCTCTTATACAAACAAATTAGGACAAAGAAAAACCATGACAAATCAAGTTCCTAAGAAATATAAAGAATTGTCCCAGCCCAGTAGTCCTCCAGTAGATAGGAGATCCAAGTTCACGAAATAAGCTAAGACAAGAAAAACAAAGCAGTGGAAAAACTGAGCAGAAATTTCAGCATATCATTACAAAAATAGTTTATTAAGAAAAGCCATAAGCCCAGCATCCTGTCTCCCACAGCCACAAGACTCAGCTGATCCCAAAAAGTAGAGCTGTTTCTCATAGCTCATTTCCAGAGATGAGCAATGGTTTTCTCAAATCTACCTAATACATTTTTGTGGACTTTTTCTCTAGGAAATCGTTCAGACTTCTTTCGAACTCCACTATGTTAGTGATTTTTTTTTTTTATTAAGCATTTACAGTGAATACACACCAAATCAGAAAAGGAAAATAATACAGATTAGTACAAATACACATTATACAAGTAGCAAGAAACATAATACAATATATAGTCCACATCAAGCGGTGCAGGCAAACTAACAATGAGGAAAAAATATAACACAGAAAACCAGGCTAAAAGCCTACCCTACTGGAGGACCTATTATCTATTTACCAGACTTATTTCCAGATCCAGCACCTGAGCGGTCATTCACAAATTTCTCTAAGTGGGTTATGTCCATGAAAACATAAGAGGCCCCCTCAAAGCCAATCAAACATTTACATGGAAAACGAAGGAAAAAAGTGGCCCCTAAGGCCAATATCTTAGGCTTGAGAGCCAGAAATTGCCTCCTTCGAAGTTGAGTCTCACGGGAAACGTCGGGGAAAATGTTAAGAGCCTGCCCGCAAAAGGGGACAGACTTCTTTTTAAAGAAAGCGCGAAGTATCCGCTGCTTAACCTCGATGGAGGCAAAAGTAACTAATAAAGTAGAACGTGAGGAAATATTGTCAGTAGAGTCTTTTAAAAAAGCAGATAGATTTGACATAGTCGGTACTATTTCATCCATCCCCCCCTCCTGAGGGTTAACATTTTTACTACTAGCAAGAATATAATAAGCGTGCAAAACAACAATCAGTTCTGAAATATTAAGAACTTCTTTGAAATACTTTTCTAAAAGTATTCCAGGAGCTAACAAGGAAGTATGTGGGAAATTAAGAAACCGAAGATTGCATGCTCGAAAGGAGTTCTCAAGGGCCTCTACCCGGGAATATAAAACCAAAGAATTTTTAACTCCAACCGTATGTGCTGCCATAAGGGGAGGAACCTGAGAATTCATATGCTGAACAGATTTATCAAGAATGTTAACCTTCTCATCAAGCTGCTGAAAGGTTAAGACAGCCTCTTGTGAGAAGGTACAAAGCGCATTTAAGGTAGAAGAAACTTTCTTATCAATAGTTAATAAAACAGACCAAATATCTTTTAGTGTTATATCACCGTCAGGAGAGGTTGGAGAAATATCAGAAACAACATTCAAAGTTAACGATTTTACAGGAACAGATAGAACCAAAGGTAACTTAGCTGTACTTGCAACATCAGATGACCTAACCGACAGGTCCAGAGACTGCAAAGGTGCAGGTATTGGAGGCGGAGATCTCCCACTGGAATTAAGGGAGACTCCGTCTGGTGATGACTGCGCAAGAGGGACAGGTAAAAAATGCCTGTCCAACGGACCAGTCTGTTTCTCTCCAGGGGCCTTATCCACATTCTTAGCCTTCCGCTTCCCCATTTCTAAACCGATAAGGAAACAACAAAGAAAGGCCGCAGTATCGCCAAAGGAGCGCCAAAGGAGCCGGACCTGCTCCTTTCACCACGCTCCTTCGAGCCACGCCCCGCGGACACACTCCGCGGTAGAGGCAGTAGACCAAATATATAGCAAGGTCCCCACTGAGAAGAAGGTGCCCGGGGCCCGCCTGCCCGATCTTCTGAGGCACAAGGGGAAAAACGCTGAAGCCGAGCACCGGCTGCAGCAGTCCAGGCAGTCCAGGAGCTTTTCTGCCCCAATCCTCCGTGTCTCTCTACCTGCACAAGGAGCCACTGCAGGGAAGCTGTTCTTAAAGGAGGAAGTCCCCGCCAACAAAAAGGTGCCCGGGGCCCGCCTGCCCGATCTTCTGAGGCACAAGGGGAAAAATGCTGAAGCCGAGCACCGGCTGCAGCAGTCCAGGCAGTCCAGGAGCTGTTGTTCTGCCCCAATCCTCCGCGTCTCTCTACCGGCACAAAGAGCCACTGCAGGGAAGCTGTTCTTAAAGGAGGAAGTCCCCGCCAACAAAAAGGTGCCCGGGGCCCGCCTGCCCGATCTTCTGAGGCACAAGGGGAAAAACGCTGAAGCCGAGCACTGGCTGCAGAAGTCCAGGCAGTCCAGGAGCTGTTGTTCTGCCCCAATCCGACTATGTTAGTGATTTTAACAATAGCCTATAACAACAGATTCCACAGCTTAATTGTAAGCTGTGTGAAAAAATATTTTCTACAATTAGTTTTAAATCTGCTACCTGGTTCTTTCACAAACTGTTCCCTCTTCCTAATGCAATTTGAAAGCATAAATAATTATTCCCTTTTAACATCTTTCACCCCATCCTATCATATCCTTCTCAGCCATCTCACTTCCAAGATGAGTAGCCTCTCTTTACGGGGCAGTTGTTCCATCATATTACTACTACTTCTTATCACTTGTATAGTGCTACAATGAATACACAACACTGTATACATACACATGACAGACAGTCCCTGCTCAATAGAGCTCACAATCTATGCAAGGCAGATAAAGCAGTACCTGCTTGTAGTGTGTGTAAACTGCTCTGATGCCCTTCAGCCTGGGCGGTCTGTCAAGAAATTGCATAAACATAAACATAAACAAAATACAACAAACTGGGGAAAAGAGGGAATGGTTATAACACACATGGGTAGGAGAATAAGGGGGTCAGGATCCAAAAGCAGCTTCAAAGAGGTGGGTTTCTAGCCTAGATTTGAAGAAGATCAGGGATAGACCCTATCATATCGACTTGGGTAGTCTGTTTCAGACATATGGTGCAAGAAGGTGGAATGAAAGAAGTTGGCAATGGAAGACAAGGACACAGATAAAAGTGATTTGCTTGATAAGCAGAGTTTCCAAAGAGGGGTGTAAGGAGAGATAATAGAGGAGAGGTAATGAGGAACCACAGAGTGACTGCACTTGTAGGTCAGTAGGAAACAGATCAGGAACCAGGGAAGTGGTCTGAGAAGAGGAGTTGCATGAGTATAGTGACACTGGGGAAGATTAGCTGTGCCGCTAAAGTTTGAATAGATTGAAGAGGAAAGAGCTGATTCAGGAGGAGATCAGCAAAGAGCAGGTTGCAATAGTCTAAACCGGAGGTGACTAGAGAGTGGATGATGGTCTTGGTAGTGTGTGCAGAAAGGAGGGGAAGGTTTTGCTGCAGTATCACTTATAAGAATGTTAAAAAGAATTGGACCAAGGACCGATCTTAGAGCACATCACTGGTAATGTAATTATCCTAGAATGAACTCCATTCACTAGTACTTGTGGAACTAAAGGCCTTTACTCAATCTTCTTCCTTCTTGACCTTTCTGCTGCTTTTGACACTATTGACCATGATTGCCTCTTCGATACCTTGTCCTCACTTGGTTTTAAGGGCTCTGTTCTATCCTAGTTCTCTTCTTATCTCTCCCACTGCATCTTTAGTGTTTGTACTGGTGGATCCTCCTCTATTGCTATCCTGTTCTCAGTTGGTGTACTGCAAGGGTCAGCCTTGGGCCCACTCCTTTTCTCTCTCTAAACCCAGTCCCTTGGTACACTCATCTCCTCTCATGGTTTTCAGTACCATCTTTACGCTGATTACTCTCAGATCTACATATCTACACCTGAAATCTCTCTGGGAATCCAGGCCCATATCTCTACCTGCCGATTTGACATTGCTGTCTGGATGTCTCACTGCCATTTGAAATTGAACATGGCCAAAAGTGAGCTTCTTATCTTTCCCCCTAAACCCACCTCCCTTTTCCTCCTTTTTCTGTTTCTGTGGATAATTCTTTACTCCTCCTATTTCCTCTGCTCATAACCTCAGGGTGATCTTTGACTCCTCCCTCTCTATCTCGACAAACATCCAACTGATAACTAAAACCTGCTATTTCATAGCCTAGTGGTTAGAGCATTGGCTTGGAATTTAGAGACCAGTGTTTTATTCCTGGTAGCCTTGGGAAAGTCACTTATTCTTCCATTGCATTGGAAGAAAGGCCTGACAATCTACTTCTAGTTACACTGTCAAGAAAACCTAGGAGCTGCTGAGTTGCCAGGAGTCAGCATTGACTTGAAGGCACATATTGCATTTTTTACAACATCCTTTCTGAACACTTATTCACTCTTTAGTCACCTTCCATATAGACTATTGCAACCTTCTCCTTGCTGGTCTCCCTCTGAATCATCTCTTTCCCCTTCAATCTGTTAAAAAATCAGCTGTACGGCTAATCATCTGCCAGTCTCACTATGCTCATAGAACCCCTCTTCTCAAGTTACTTCATTGGCTCCCTATTCATTTCCATATTTATTTATTTTATTTATTTAACTGTATTTATATACCGCTTTTCACTGGGTCAAAGCGGTGTAACATATAACAAGGGGGGGGGGGGTCAATTCTTTATAGGGAGGGGCCATCACCAGGGGGGCAACATTAATGATTTGGGGTGGACATAGACATGTACGCTTTTGCAGTATCTAAGCATTAGTTCTTGAGGATGGGGTGGGTTTCTGTTCAGAGATGTTCACAGAATAGGATTGTTTTCAGCTGTTTCTTGAATGATGTGATGTCAGCGTTGTTCCTGATGTGGGTTGGCAGAGAGTTCCAGAGGGATGGGGCATAGAGTTCGAAGGCTTTGTTGCAGGTCCGTTGTGTGGATTTGGTTCTTTTGTGGGGGACGATGATGGAGTTATTGGAGGATTGTCTGGTTGGTCTGTTGTGAGTCGGGCGGGGTAGTAGAGTGTGGAGTGCGGTGTTCCGTGTTTGGTGGATAGTCTTGTGGGTGAGTAGAATAGCTTTGTACTTAATTCTTGCTTCGATTGGAAGGATGTGGAGGTCTCTTAAGATTGGGGTGATGTGATCCCGTTTTTTCGCATTCTGGATAATCCTTGCCGTAGTATTTAAGGCAGTTCGGAGGGGGTTGGTACACCATATCCAGTTCAAACTTCTCCTACTGACCTATGAGCGCATTTATTCTGCTGCTCCTCACTACCTTTCTACTACTACTACTACTATTGAGCTGTACAGACATGTAAGAGAGACAGTCCCTGCTCGTCAGAGCTTACAATCTAGTTAAGACAAAACATACAGAGCAACAGTCTAGTTGGGGCAAAAAACACAAACACGGCACTTATAATCTAGTCAAGACAAAATACAGAAGTCAAGATCTGAAAGCAACAGTGAAGAGGTGCGTTTTCAACCTGGATTTGAAGAGGGCTAGGGAGGGTGCCTGGCGTATAGACACAGGTAGATTGTTCCAGGCGTAAGGTGCAGCAAGGTGAAAGGAGCGAAGTCTAGAGTTAGCAGTATGAGTGGAGAGCATAGAGAGAAGTAGTTTGTTGGAAGAGCAAAGTTCCTGAGAGGGGATGTAGGGAGAGATAAGAGATGAAAGGTACTGAGGAGCCAAAGAGTGAATGCATTTATAAGTCAGGAGGAGAAGTTTGAATTGGATGTGGAAACGGATAGGGAGCCAGTGAAGTGAACTGAGAAGAGGAGTAATGTGGGTATGGTGAGGCTGGTGGAAAATTAGTCGAGCAGCAGAATGTTGAATAG
Source organism: Ichthyophis bannanicus (assembly GCA_033557465.1). Taxonomy (NCBI): domain Eukaryota; kingdom Metazoa; phylum Chordata; class Amphibia; order Gymnophiona; family Ichthyophiidae; genus Ichthyophis; species Ichthyophis bannanicus. The sequence continues at coordinate 811,401,077 of CM066033.1, read as the reverse complement.
ATTGAAGGGGAAGGAGATGGTTTGCAGGGAGACCAGCAAGGAGTAGGTTGCAGTAGTCAAGGCAGGAGGTGATTAAGGAGTGGATAAGCATTTTGGTAGTGTGTTCAGAAAGGAAAGGGTGGATTTTGCTAATGTTATAGAGAAATAAACGGCAGATCTTAGCTATGAGCTGGATATGTGTGGAGAAGGAGAGAGAGGAGTCAAAGATAACCACCAGATTGTGGGCTGAGGAAACAGGAAGGATTACGGAGTTATCCACAGAGACTGAGAAAGGAGGAAGAGGAGGGGAGGTGTTGGGGGGGGGGGAGATAAGGAGTTCGGTCTTTGCCATGTTCAATTTCAAGCAGCGGTAAGACATCCAGGTAGCAATGTCAGAAAGGCAGGCAGAGATCTTGGTCTAGATTGCCGGAGAGATTTCAGGCATAGAGAGGTAGATTTTGGAGTCATCAGCATAGAGATGGTACTGAAAGCCATGGGAAGAGATAAGCACACCAAGGCATTGGGTATAGAGAGAGAAAAGGAGCGGACCCAGGACGGATCTCTGGGGTACACCAACTGGGAGCGGGGTAGGAGAGGAGGAGGAGCCACCAGAGCACACACTGAAGGAGCGATGGGAGAGGTAGGAGGAGAACCAGGATAGTACAGAGTCCCTAAAGCCAAGTGAGGACAGGTTATTGAGGAGAAGGTTGTGGTCAACAGTCAAAAGCAGCAGAGAGGTCAAGAAGGATGTGGACAGAGTAGAGGCCCTGAGATTTTGCCAGGAACAAGTCACTGGAGACCTTGGTAAGAGCCATTTCAGTAGAGTGTAAGGGTTGGAAGCCAGACTGTAAAGGATCCAGAAGGGCATGAGAGGAGAGGAAGTTGAGGCAGCGGCAGCGGACTGCGCGTTCAAGTAGTTTAGATATGAAGGGAAGGAGAAAGATGGGTCGATAGTTAGAAGGACAGGTGGAATCAAGTGAGGGGTTTTTGAGGCGGGGTGTGACCACAGCATGCTTGAAGTCTGTGGGGAAGGTTGCAGTGGAGAGCGATAGGTTGAGAATATGAGAGATGGAAGGGACAACGGTGGAGGAGATGGGGCTTAAGAGATGGGTAGGGATAGGATCAGAGGAACAGGTGGTGGGTATGGAGGAAGAAAGAAGGAGTGTGGTTTCCTCTTCAGAGATCACAGGGAAGGAGGAGAGGGTGGCAGAAGTAGCAGGGATGGGGGGGGGGGAGAAATGGGAGTGAAGAGGGGGAGGAGGGGAGTAGTTGAAGAAGAAGTGGGAAATTGGAGGGTGATCTTGTGGATTTTGTCATGGAAGTAATCGGCCAGGGTTTGAGCAGGAAGGGAGGGAGGGACCAAAGGCGGAGGCACCTTGAGGAGAGAACTTAGGGTATTAAAGAGACGGTGAGAATCAGAGGCAAGAGAGTTAGTCAGGTGGACGTAGTAGTCTTGTTTGGCCAGAGCTATGGCTGACTGGAAAGAGCCAAGCATAAATTTGAAGTGTAGAAAGTCTTCCGGGGAGCGGGATTTGAGCCAAGCACGTTCAGCAGAACGTAGATAGCGTAGATAGCGGGTAGTGGATGAAAGCCAGGGCTGGGGTGCAGAACATCTCACAGGATGTGGAGTGGGTGGGGCGAGGGCATCCAGGGCCGAGGAGAGTGTAGCATTATAGGAGGTTACTGCCTCATCGACGGACTTTGAAGACATAGTGGAAGAAAGAGATGGGGAAATGGTGGAGGAGAGAGTCAAGGGATCAATAGTATGAAGGTTTCTAAATAGGTTGGAGGAGATGGGATGAGGTTGAGGCAGCTGGAGATGGAGATTAAAGCTTAAAAGGTGATGGTCAGATAAGGGAAGAACTGAGCTATGGAAGTTCAAGGGAGAGGAATTAGAGGAGAGTATCAGGTCAAGGCAGTGGCCATGCTGGTGGGTGGGTGCAGTGGAACAAAGTTGGAGGTCAATTGAGGAGACAAGGGCGAGGAGCTTTAAAGCATGGGGATCAGAGGGGTTATCGATGTGGATGTTAAAATCACCAAGAATGAGAGCGGGGGAGGAGGAATCCAGAAAGATGGAGAGACAGGAGTCAAAGTCAGTAAGGAAGGCAGAAGCAGACTTGTCAGGAGGGCAATAAATAACAGCTACTTGGAGAGGAAGTGGTGTGAAGAGGCGAATGGAGTGGACTTCAAATGAGAGAAAGGAGTGAGACTGAGGCAGCAGGAGGGGGTTGGAATTAGCAAGAAGGAGAAAGTAGAAGCCCAACACCACCACCACCGCAGCCAGTGGAATGAGGTGTATGGGAGAACTGATAGCCCCCATGACAGAGAGCAGCAGTAGATGCGGTATCATCTGGGAGGAGCCAGGTCTCAGTTAGGGCAAGAAGATATAGAGCGTTAGAGATAAAGAGATCATGAGTGAAAGCAAGTTTATTAGAGACTGAGTATGCATTCCACAAGGCACATGAGAAGGGGAGAGTGGAAGGCGAAAGGAGAGGGATATGGATGACATTAGACAAATTACATGAGGATCTCTTTTCAGAGTGAGACAGACATCCAGGGGGGCCAGGGTTGGGGTTGATTTCCCTAGGTAAGTGTGTTTTCCGTAAGGCATATGAGGGAGGGAGAGTGGAAGGGGAAAGGAGAGAGATATGGATGAGATTACACAAGTTACATGAGGATCTCATCTCAGAGTGAGACAGAAATCTAGAGGGGCCAGGGTTGGGGTTGATGTCTCTGGGTGAGTGTGCATTCCATAAGGCACATGAGGAAGGGAGAGTGGAAGGGGAAGAGGAGAGGGATATGTATGAGATTAGACAAGTTATGTGTGGATCGCTTCTCAGAGTGAGATGGAAGTCGAGGGGGGGCCATGGTTGGGGTTGATATTACCTGATGAGAGAAGAAGAAGGAGTAGTAGAGAGCGGGGTAGAGAGGAGACAGTATGGCAGAAGCGAGGGTGGGGTTGCCTTAGAGATAGAGGGGATGGTTGCATGAGAGGGAGAGTGTGATGAAGCTCAAGAGCTGATGATAGGTTAGAAGACAGGATGGAGGGAGAAGTGAGGAAGGTAGAGGGGGAATATGGGGGGAAGAAATGAGGGTGCTGGTAGGAGGGGAAGCAGTTGGGGAGTATGAAGAAAAGAAGGACAATGTGATGTGGGGCCATAGAAGAGGAATAGTGGGGCTATGCAGCGTATGTTATCTTACAAGCAATGAGGTGGCAGTGAGGTAGCAATGGATTCTACACACTATGCAATGAGGTAGTGGAGTCTATACACTGTGCAGTATATGTTAAGTTCCAGGCAATGAGGTAGTGGAGTCTACACACTATGCAGTATATGTGATGTTCCAGGCAATGAGGTAGACGAGTCTACACACTCTGCAGTATATGTTAAGTTCCAAGCAGTGCTACGCAGTGTATGATGTTTTACAAGCAGTGAGGTAACGATGAAGTCTACAGGCTATGCAGCAGATGTATTTTCAAGAAGTGAGGTAGCAGTGAAGTCCACATGCTAAGCATGAGATGCCAACAAAGAACTTATCCTGGAATCAACAATCCCACTAATAACCTCAACAGCACACAACCCAGACGAACTAGTCTCCAACTGGAATGAGATACTCAGCTCAATAGCTGTTCGCCCAGCAATAAACAGACCTCAAGGGAAACGACACACAGCAACATGGTACTCTACTGAGCTGAAAGCCTCACTCGCGACACTAAGAAAACTTGAGAGACGATGGCGCCGCTCACGCTCAGAAGTAGACCAAAGTGCATACAACCTACAGCTCACAGCGCACCGTACCGCAGTAACTGAAACCATGAAACGTTACCACGCTGACACCTTAAAGAGATCCCTCAACAAACCTCGTGACCTGTTTGCCCTTGTTAAGCGACTTACAACAGAACCTGCATCAGAACAAGCAAATGGAATCCATCCTCAAATATATGCAGACTATCTACAAACCAAACTATGTCAGATAAACAACAACTCTGCGTCCAATACTATCCTTCAGCCTTACAACCAAACATCACTCACTACCTTCATGACCCCATCCAAACAATGCATCGAAAACACCATAGCAGCTATCAACACGACTACAGCACAATCTGATCCATGCCCAGCATTCTGGATCAAAGAACTACGAACAGACCTCAGTCCCATCATAGCCAGACTCATGCAACAATCGTTCACAACAGGTGATTTCCCACGCACCCTCAAACACACATCAATAAGACCTCTACTAAAAAACAACAAACTCGACCAACAGAAACCGGAATCCTACAGACCTATAGCAAGCATACCGATGCTAGCAAAAATAATGGAAAAGGAAGTTCAGAGACAAATACAAGACCACATTGACTCCAATGCACCACTGGATCCATGCCAACACGGATTCAGAGAAGCACACGGGGTTGAGACCCTTCTTACCACACTCTTCAGCAGCATAATATCAGGCATCAACAATACCCGCCAAGGCTTTGTCCTTGTCTTCCTTGACATCGCGGCGGCATTTGATTCCGTGAACCATGAACGCCTCTTAGAACGCCTCAAAGAAAAAGGAATCTCCGGTAAAGCGCTCGAGTGGTGCAGGTCCTACCTCTCTGACAGATGGCAGCAGGTTCGATCCAAAGACACATCTTCAGAACCATTCCACCAAAGCCAAGGTGTCCCACAAGGATCCTCCCTCTCTGCCTTGCTGTTCAATATATACATGCAACCTCTCTGCAACCTTATCCGGTCCTTCAACGTGAACTGCATGATATACGCAGATGACGTGCTATTATACATGCCTTTTGCAACAGAAAACCCAGACCTCTCACCAATAACATGCTGCATAAATGAAATATCCAACTGGCTACAATCTCAAAACCTCCGGATTCAATACAAAAAGACGGAGGTCATGTTCATTACAAGAAATCGTAACTTCACTGCGCCTACAGTACTAAAGGTGAAGGAAGCTGACCTCCAGATCAAATCCGCGATCAGATACCTTGGCGTCACACTAGACCAGAACCTAAATATGCAGGCGCATATAAGTAACACTGTAAGGGCAGTATACCATAAAATCAGATCCCTCAGATACCTACGATCGCTGCTGCAGCCTGACGATTTCAGGACCATCTTTCAAGCACTAATAATTCCGCATTTCGATTATGCGAATGCAATACTGCAAGGACTCCCCCAAACCACTCTGAACCCACTGCAAATGGCAATGAACACCGCAGCAAGAGTATTACACGGAGCATCCAGGAAAGACCATGTCACACCCATTATGAAACAGCTCCACTGGCTCCCGATTCAAGGTAGGATTACATTCAAGACCTTGCTACTCACCTTCAAAGCCACCAACGGTCTCTCGTCAACATCACTATCAGAGATAGTCCAGAAGACACCCCACAATAGGGACAGAAGGTCAGTAGCACAAAACACCTTGATAGTCCCAAGATCAATGACTCAATGCACCAAGTCAACATCCAGCAGGGCATTCAAACTTTATGCACCAATGATCTGGAACAGCCTCCCTCACAACATCCGAACAATCCCAGACATATTCCAATTCAGGAAGGCTGTGAAACACTACCTCTTCCTCCTACATTACCCAGAAACCAATGAAAGCTCAGCACCAATTACCGAGACCTCACAAATCTCCTCTGTCTGAAACCATAAGAACACATGACCAGCCTGTAAATTGTATATATTGTTATTGTATATAGTTACCCTGTTAGCCAAGTTGTTCTCCTGTTCATATGTAAACACAAAGTACTATTGGAAATGTGTATGTTCGTTGTTTATTGTAAACCGCACTGATGCTGAATAGCGCGGTATAAAAGAGACTAAATAAATAAATAAATAAATAAATAAAATTTGCAAGCAGTGATGTAGCAGAGGTGGTGGTAGTGCAGTAGAGGTGGGGTCTACACGCCATGCAGCATGTGTTATATTTACCAGCAGTGTATGGGTGTAGGAGCTGTTGATTCTTCTATGTGGAGTCCTCTTTCGTTGTTGCAATATGTTGTGAGCTTGTGAGGTTCTAGTTGTACCTGGTATGCTCCCGCAACAGGACTCCCACCGAAGGGCCAAGCCAAAGGGCCCTCTGGTGAGGCCCTCCGGCGCAGGCCCGCCAGACGTGGGCATGCCGGGTCTCTGAAGAATTTAAATATCCTGCTGGAGGGGTTTCTTCGGCCTGATTGGCCTTGGTAGAGGGGTGCAGGGAGCAGCTTACCTTCCTGCTCCCTTGTGCCAACGCCGATCGGGTCACTGTGCAGCAGCTGTTCCTGCACTGGGTCTCCGAAGAATATAAATGTCCTGCTGGAGGGGTTTCTTTGGCCTGATTGGCCTTGGTAGAGGGGTGCAGGGAGGAGCTTACCTTCCTGCTCCCTTGTGCCAATGCTGATCGAGTCGCTGTGCAGCGACTGTTCCCGTGCCTCTCTTCTCTCCCTACACCCCTCCTCGGGAACTCTGCTGTTCTGTCAGATCACTTCTATCTGTGCCCTTCTCTTCCACTGCTTACTCCAAACTTTGAACTTTTCACCTTTTTGCTCCTTATGCCTGGAACAAACTGAGTCAATATGTCAGGCTTCATCTCTAGTTCTTTTCAAATCCAGGCTAAAATCTCACCTCTTTGAGGCTCCTTTTAGATCCTAATCTGTGTAGTCTCCTGCTCTCCAACTATGTTTCCTTACCATTCCCCTAGACATATCCTAGCCAACAGCTGTTGTGTTGTCTTTCTTGACTAGATTGTAAGCTCTGATGAGCAGGGAGTGTCTCTTACATGACTCTGTGCAATGCTGCGTATGCCTTGTAGCGCTATACAAATGATCATTAGTAGTAGTTGTTGCAGTAGTAGTAGTACCCCTTGTTGCCTTCCACTCAACTAGTTTCTACCCCAGTCAGTCACTTTAGGGTCCATCCCTAGGGTGCTCAATTTATTTATAAATTGTCTGTGTGGAACCGTGCCAAAAGCTTTACTGAAATTTAAGTGCACCACATCTAGTGCTCTCCCTCAGTCCAACTCTCTGGTAACCAGTCAAAGAAATTAATCAGATTTGTCTGACAAGCACCTTTCTCCAGTCCACTGAGACCACTCCCAATTTAAAAAAAAAACATTGAAAGTTCAAACAACGGAGCTGCTAGAACTTCCCAAAGTCCCTTAGGTACTCTTAGGTGTGTCCTATCTGGTTCCATCACTTTGCTTACTTTTAGCTTAATAAACTGCTTACCAACACAGTCTTCCGAAAATTGTTCAAGAAATGCCTCACTTTCATTTCTTTTTCATATGTTTTCTGAGGTCCCAATTTTGGCCTTTCATCTGTGAACACAAAAGAGAAATACCTGTTAACCAATTCTGCTTTATCCTCTTCAGCTTCTACATATTCCTCCCCTTCATCCTTGAAGCTGAAAATACTAGTACTACTACTTCTACTACTACAGTATTAATAATTTACATAGCACTACAAGGCATACACAGCACTATACAGACACATATAATAAGATGGTGCCTGCTCATCTGAGCTTACAATCTAATTAAGACAGACAGCACAATAGAGGAGAACGATGGTATAATGGGAAAGAGTAAGGAGATAGGAGAACAAAGAATTAAGAACCAAAAGCAGCGTGAAAGAGGTGAGCTTTTAGCATGGATTTGAAAAGGTGGAGAGATGAAATCTGACGTAAAGATACAGGTAGTTTGTTCCAAACAGGTCCAGCAGCTCCCAGCTCTCCCTTCTTCACTCACCTGTTCATTGCCTTTCCTCGGTACTCTATCTAATGTTAGGACTACATCTGTTTCTATGTCTCACAGGTCATGCATGTCATCCTGAAGCACCTTGCAGCCCTTAGGGCACACTAACCTAGGGCACCGTAACCTTGTTAGGCCAACTTAACCTATGGTTCCATAACCCAGGGTGCCTTCTAAGGTGCCTTGTCCAAGGGTGCCTAATACGGTGCTTAGCCTAAGGAGCCTATAGGGCGCCTTACAAAGCACCTTATGAGGCACCTTACAAGGCACCTTATAAGGCACATTACAAGGCAGCTAACAAGGCACCTTAGAAGGCACCTTAGAAGGCACCTAACAAGGCACCTTATAAGGCACTTAACAAAGCACCTTACTTATAAGGCACCTTACAAGGCGCCTTGTTATGTGCCTTGTAAGGTGCCTTATAAGGCGCCTTGTAACGCGCATTAGTCTAAGGTGCCTTGTAATGCGCGTTAGCTGATATGGCTTGCCGTAGCGATGCAATGCCCACGCCTTTATATGGGCATCTGTACCATTACTGCGGAACCTAACGCGGGTAACATACCCCATTATCTTCCTAGCATGTCCTACCATGACACTGACCCAGTCGATACCGGGGTAATTGAAATCACCCATTATTATTACTGTGCTGTAACTTTTGTTAGCTTCCCTGATTTCTTTGAGCATTTCATCATCCATTTGTTCATTCTGGCCAGGCGGTCATTAGTACACCCCCACTGCCATTGCCTTCCCCTTCCCCTTTTTTTCATGGAATTTCAATCCAAATAGATTCTACAGTGAATTTTGTTTCCTGAAAATCTTGAATCCTTTGTGACTCAATGCCCTCTGTAATATAGAGTTCAACCCAACCACCAATTTGATCTGCTCTGTCATTACAATATAGTTAGTACCCAGGTATCACAGTGCCACACTGGTTGTCCTCCTTCCACCATGTCTCTGAGATACCAATCACTGATTAAAGACCACTGAGCATTTTAATAAATGCTCTTTGGACCGACTCCACATTGTTTATATCCTTTTCAAGGTATGATCCCAAAAATTGTGCACAGTACTCCAAATGACTAGAGACTTATACAAAGGCAATATTACCTCCTTTGTCTTCTTGGCCATTCCTCTCCCTATGCATCCAAGAATCTTGGATTTTACTGTTGTCTTTTCTACTGTTTGGCCACTTTAAGATCATTCAATATGATCATCCCCAAATCCTACTCATGCTACTTCACCCCTTTACTGTACCACTCCTTTGTATTTTTTAGCATTAGCTCTTAGCTGCTAAATTCTCGACCATTCTTCAAGCTTCATTATATCCCTCCTTATGTGATCAACACCTTCCAGGGGGTCTACCCTGTTGCATATTTTGATATTATCCACATGGAGACATACCTCTCCTGACATAACTTCTACAATTTCACTTATAAAAAGTTTTAAAAGAACAGGACTAAGGACCGATCCCTGAGGCATGCCACTTGTAACATCCCTAACTTCAGAGTGAACTCCATTTATTACTACCCTCTGGTGCCTCCTACTCAACCATTTTCTTACCCAGTCAGTCACATTAGTATCCATCACAAGGACATTCAGTTTGTTTTTAAGATGCCAGAGGTGTCAAAGGCCTTGATAAAATCTAAGTATACCACATCTTGTGCCCCACCCCCCTAATCCAATAGTCTGACCATGCAGTCACAGAAATCAATCAGATTTGTCTGAGAAGACCCATCTTTACTATAAATTTAGGGGTATGTTTACTAAACTGCGGTAACGTAGCAGCGGCTACGTTAACGCGTGCTATGTAACGTTAACACGCGCTATGTAATGTTAATGCGCGTTAACGTTACCTAAGGAGCGTTAGCGTTCCCAGCCCTGGTAAACACCGCAGAGGGTGGAGAAAGGGCGGAGAGAAGGGGTCAATGGGCGGGGAGTGGGCGGGAGAGGCTCCTTTTACACTAACATGGGGAACTGAAGGGTTGAAAAGTACCAGGAATGAAAACCTGTCATTAGATGCACATTGGCAGGAGAGAGAAACCATGTAAATGTCAGCAATGTACAACATAGGCAGGGAGCCCAAAAACAGCGATAGTAGTGCTCCATTTGCAGCAACAGCATAGTGCCCAAGTATGAAGGGGTATAGGGGGCTGCAGGTGGGACATGTAGTGGGGCAGCTGGGGCACAGGGTGGACTAGGCAGGCGCCTCAGTGGAACATAGGAACATAGAAACCGGAAATCAGCAAGACAGCAGCTGACAAAGGCCAAACACAATCTACCTACATCTACCTGGTCCACCCGAGCTAACAGTTGCCAGGGAACTGACCTGACATCCCCCCAGCCAACCCTCCCCCCAAGCAGAAGGGACATACTATTGGTAGGCGGTGATGGGGGGGATGTGAGGATGCTCATGTATGCCCCCCACCCCAGACCCTGCTCCCTAGGCGACCCGCTACCCACACAGTGGATAGTCTGGGACTGCACACTACCCGCACCGACAGCAAATGGTCATGTCAGCATGGCAGGGATGTGTGTGCCCGTGCTGGAGGGGGCAGTGGCACCTGCCTGTAGTGGACCTAGGCCATGCCCTGTACCAGTACGTGGTGTGCAGCGCAACATCAAAGGTCTGGCTGAGCAAAAGTATAGGTAGCCCCAGGGACTACCATGCATGTGTGGTGCAATACACCCAGCCAGTGTGTCCAGAAGCAGAGGGTCACAGGTTCATGTCCCAGCTGTGGATCCTGCAGAGCATGTCCCTATGTTTTACCCTACAATGCAGATACAACAGCAACATTTGCAAAGCCCAAAGCAGCGGCGAACAGGGGTACAAACACCCACTCACACAGGCTCTACAATCCAAAGCTGCATGAAGAGTCAGGCTGTTGGCCCCAGCATTGAGCTGCAGTTATCACCAGAGCACTACTACTACCTCCTGCACAGTTTATCAATGTCGGCACTGTGATCAGGACCAGTGTGGCAGGCAGGGTTGCCAACCACCCCTATCTTTGCACAATGCTGCAATAGGAGTGTGTGTGTGTGTGTGTGTGTGTGTGTATGTGTGTGTCTATCCATTGTTATGTGGCTGCCCACACCTCACTTGGCCCACAATGTCCCACTGTTACCAGCGTTAGTCTGAATATGTGCATAATGAGGAGTAAGGTATTGTAGGTATGGGCCCGAAAACAGGGCGGATTGGCCAGGGTGAATCTTCACAGGGTGTGGGGCAATGGTCAGAGGAACAGGTAGTACGTTTAGGGGAGAAAGGAAGATGAGAGATTTCCTCTTGGAGATCTTATAAAAAGAAGAAAGGGTAACAGAGATTGAAGGGAAAAGTTGGTATTGAAAAGGGGGAAGAGGAGATGAAGCTGATTTTGAGCGGAATTGGTGTGTAATCTTGTGGACTTTAATACTTTAATAACACTTTTGCACTTCTTCCTGTCATTTCCATATCTAAAAAATGTCTTGTCTCCCCATTTTACCTGAATTGGATAGTTTTTCTTCCATGTGCATTTTTGGTTTTCTGACTACTTTCCCAACTTTATCTAGCTTTTACAAATATTGTCATTTGTCTTCCTCTTTCTGTGATCTCTTGTATTTTATGAGGACCACTTTCTATTGCCCAAAACTCTTCAGCCTGCATGATCTCATAGACATCTAGACAAAAGCATATCAGCCCAGTCCTGAAAGAGTTACATCGGCTGCCCATCCAAGCACACATAAAATAAAAATCAGTCATGACCACATTTAAGGGGCATGTTTACTAAACTGTCTTAATGTGTGCTCTCTGGATTCCCCTCCCCCTCCCCCCTCCCCCTCCACTTCTCCCCCCCCTCTCCCTCCTCTCCCCCTCCCCCATCCTCCCCCCCTCTCCCCCTCCTCCTCCCCCCTCTCCCCCTCCCCCTCCCCCTCCCCCCTCCCCCTCCCCCCTCCCCTCCCCCCTCCTCCTCCCCCCTCCCCTCCCCTCCCCCCTCTCCTCCCCCTCCCCCCTCTCCTCCCCCCTCTCCTCCCCCACCTCTCCTCCCCCCTCTCCTCCCCCTCCCCCTCTCCTCCCCCACCTCTCCTCCCCCACCTCTCCTCCCCCTCTCCTCCCCCCTCCCCCCTCTCCTCCCCTCCCCTCCCTCCTCCCTCCTCCCTCCCCCCTCCTCCCCCTCTCCTCCCCCTCCCCACTCCTCCCTCCTCCCCTTCCCCCTTCCCCTCCTCCCCCCTCTCCCCTCTCCCTCTCCCCTCTCCCTCCCCCTCCCCCCTCTCTTCCCTCCCCCTCCCCCTCCCCCCTCCCCTCCCCCCTCTCCTCCCCCCTCTCCTCCCCCTCTCCTCCCCCCTCCTCCCCCCCTCCCCCATCCCCCCTCTCCTCCCTCTCCCCCTCCCTCCTCCCCCCTCTCCTCCCCCCCTCCTCCTCCCCCCTCTCCTCCCCCCTCCCCCTCCCCCTCTCCTCCCCCTCCCCCCCTACTCCCCCCTCCTCCTCCCCCCTCTCCTCCCCCTCCCCCTCCCTCCTCCCTCCTTCCCCTCCCCCCTCCTCCCTCCTCTCCTCCCCCTCCTCCCCTCTCCCCCCTCCTCCCCCCCCTCCTCCCCCCTCCTCCCCTTCCCCCTCCCCCCTCCCCCCTCTCCCTCCCCCCTCTCCTCCCCCTCCCCCTCCCCCTTCCCCTCTTCCCCCCTCCCTCTCCCCTCCCCCTCTCCTCCCCCCCTCCTCCCCCTCTCCTCCCCCCCTCCCCTCCCCCTCCTCCCCCTCCCTCCTCCCCCTCCTCCCTCCCCTCCTCCCCCTCCCTCCTCCCCCCCTCTCCTCCCCCCCTCTCCTCTCCCCTCTCCTCCCCCTCCCTCCTCCCCCCTCCCCCTCCCCCTCCCCCTCCCCCTCCTCTCCTCCCCCCTCCTCCCCTTCCCCTCCCCCTTCTCCCTCCCCCTCCCCCCTCCCCCTTCCCCCCCTCCCCCTCTCCCCTTCCCCCCTCTCCTCCCCCCTCTCCCTTCCCTTCTCCCTCTCCCATCCCCCTCTCCCCCTCTCCCATCCCCCTTTCCCCTCTCATCCCCCTCTCCCTCCCCTCTCCCCCTCTCATCCCCCTCATCCCCCTCATCCTCCCCTCTCATCCCCCTCTCCCTCCCCTCACATCATGTAACCATGGCACCAACACAGGATATGCACTATTCTGGGTGCATCATAGCCCATAAGGGCTAGACATGACTGAGAAATACAAAAGGACACAGATGTAACCTAAGTGTGGCTGCAGAAACTACCTATCACACACAGTAGCACTGATGGGGACCTACAGCATGGCGTATTTCAGCCATGCAAGGTGCTGTGGACCTGGTGCTTGGCGCCCCACCTCACTCTCAGGGTGAGCACAGTACCCGCACAATGTGACGGTCTGTGGCTACTCTGTGCCAGTACCACACATGGTCAGTTCCCCCTACCAGGCCGAGGTGCTGTGGGGGTGCATACCCCATCTTGTGCCCATCTGTCGACTGCTGATTTGCATGTGCAGTGCATCATGGGTATGGGTGGGTTAACCCTATCCTGGTAACCACAGCAGACAGTTTGTGTGGTGATGTGCAGTCCTTCTGCAGCCAGCCAGGGGTTTGTTAGCAGCTGTAGCCCACTGGTTACTTCACTGCCTGTGAAGCCAGAGGTCATGGGTTTAAACCCATGGTGGTGTTATTTGATAGGGCTGTCTGAGGCATTGTCTATTTTTAATGTACATTAGTGCTGCCAGCAAAAACACCCTCAGAGTACTGTAACCTTAAGGTGCCTCATAAGGCGCCCCATAAGGCACCTTATAGGGCGCCTTATAAGGCGCCCTATCAAGCGCCTTATAAGGTGCCTTATAAGGTGTCCTATAGGGGACATTATAGGGTGCCTTGGCAGACAGTGCACTTTGTAATGTGCCCTATGGAGTGCGTTATGGGGTGCCTTATGCGGCACCTTAGGTTACAGCACGTGAGGGTGTGTTTGCTGGCAGCAATAATTAAAATACAAAGAAACAATACTTACATGTCAAAGCTGATGTCTCAGCCAGCCTTATGCATTAGGCACACTGGGGGATCAAACTCATGACCTCTGTATTATCAGTCAGTGTATTAACCATTATGCTACACCTCTGTTTCTATGTTTGTATGTCTGGGCACCTACTTAAGATTACCGCGCGTTAACGCGCTTAGCGGCGCTTCGCCCGATAATATGCGCAGCAGCATGTGTTATCGCACGATAATCCCGTTTTGCTACTTTAAGACTGAAATGCCCACTCCTTTTATGGCAGCCTGCACACTATCGCCGGGCGCACGTTAAGACGGTTTAGTAAACATACCCCTAAGTGTATAAACAACTTAATCACAGACTGCTTACGGTCACTCATTCACACAACCTCAGACAGCAGACCAAGAAGAAACCAAACCACAAACCTTCTTAAAATCCCCAAGATGAAAACATCCAGCACACAAGAAACATGCCAACACACTTTCTCCATCTATGGACCAAGCTTATGGAATTCCCTTCCAAGCAATATGAAAGCAATAAAAGACCTGAAGGAATTTGGCAAGAAGCTTAAAACACACATTTTCCAAGAATGTTAGACACTTAATATACCTACCCCACAGCCAAATGACCTCTACTTACACTCAGTACTAGATCTACTGTTGATTCACACTGTAAACAGTTAACTGTATTCGGTTTAACCAATTCTTTCTCTCCACTATTACCTGGATAATTATAATTAATCATTGTTAACATGTATCCTTGTACTTCTACCTGTTCTATATAACATAAGTTCAGATGTGTTCAATGTAAACCATCTTGATACCCTGAAAGGCGGTACATAGGAAATGTTAAATAAATAAATATTTATCTATTTTGAGAACCATAGTAGCCTCCAGTTTTCTTTCACATTTATTTACTTTCTTAACAAAAAAGTTTATTGCCCTTAAAATATCCCCTTTAAGTTTTGCCCATTGCTTTTATACATCCCTCAGCAGTTCCCATCCGATAACCCCCATCTCGACAAAATTACCTTCACTTTTGAATGAACCATCTTTGCCCTTTTCCTAATACTGAACCACACAATTTGTTGATTACTGGATGGGAGATGACCACCCATTATAATATTTGTAAGCACCATGTTCAGTATGGTCCCCTCCTATTACTAGAATAGTTCTTCCTGTAGAGAATCCAATATCTCCTTACTAGATGACACTCAGGGCCAACCCATCCACTTGGCCAGCTGCAGACCTCTGTGGGCAGGATGATGCTGAAAAGCAGGCCATGTGCTTCTGCACACATGGTCTACCACTTCTGACCCTCCTCTAATACAGGGGGAGTCAGGAGCCTGCAATGGGCCACTGTGTTGACCTACCTCCACAATCAGCAGCAGCAGGGATCAGCACAGCCAGCTGTTTTGTACTCCTTTATTATTTTAGTCAAATCAGTTTACATTGTAACTTAAACTTGGTAATTTACAGGGGCATTGATAACTTGGAATTTTCTGAGACAATGGAGAGTTAAGTGACTTGCCCAAGGCAACAGGGAGTGCTAGTGGGAATTGAGCCCTGGGCTCATGATTTCCAAGCCAGTGCTTTAACCATTAGGCTACTCCTCCACCCCACATTAAAATCACCTATCAGTAGCACTTCACCTTTCATAGCAATACTGTGAATGTCTTCAATTAAATCTCTGTCCACTTCTGCCTGTGAAAAAGGTCTATATATCATATCATTGTAAATGGATGTGCCATTCCCTCTTTCCACATTAACCCACACTGTTTCTTCTGTACCTTATAAACCCTGCTGTTCTATTGCTTAAATATGTTTCATTTGCCACTCCTCTTTCCTTTCTTTCTACCCTATCCCAGTCATGGTTCTCCATTACATATCTCCATTACCACAAAGCCAGCCTCTTCCATTAAAGCCTCAAGATCCTAAACTCTGGGTATTAGTATACATCACTTTCCAGATGTTGCCCCTTTTTTCTATTTCTACAGAGGTATTTAATGTTTTACTTTTCTGAGGTTTTTAATTTTTCTGAGGATTTTGTTAATCCACCACTGATAAACATGTTTTAAAACCCTTTTCAGTAGGTTAGCCAGTCAGCTATGGAAGACACTATGACCCTTGCCTGGATACGTGGATACCTTCTCTGCTCAGTAGCTCTTGGAAAATCATCCCATGGTCCAAGAAATAAAAATGCTCTTGCTGACACCATCCACATAGCCATGCATTCATTGCCAATGTGAGCTTCCCTGCCTTGGCTTTTACTCTCAGTAGAGAGGATTGGGTAGACCATCTCCTGCACACTTATCTGCTTCACCCTTTCTCCCAGAGCATGAAGTTCCTCTTGATATTCTTGGAGGGATACCTAATCGTATCATTTGTGCCAACATAAATGAGAAGTAGCAGATTATGATCAGTGGGCTTGATGAGTCTTGGCAGACTCTCCATAATATCTTGGATTTTCACACCTGGCACATCATGTTTGGTCAGCAGAGACACCAGCCATTGCTACCTTGTGGTCACTCATTTGGCAACTTTATTTATTTAACAGGTTTTATATACTGCTTTATCATTTCAATCAAAGTGGTTTACATTGAAACTTAAACTTGGTAATGTACATTACACAGAGGGATTGCTGACTTGGATTTTTCTGAGGCAATGGAGGGTTAAGTGATTTGCCCAAGGCAACAAGGAGTGCTAATGAGAATTGAACTTGGTTTCTGGGTTCTCAAGCCAGTGTTCTTAACCATTAGGCTACTCCTCCACTCCACTTCAAAGCTTTTGAGCTCTGGTTAGATACAAATAGTGGCTTCTGTAGTTAAGTAGCAGTAGCTACATGTTTATGTTTGCAAATTGGTTCAGCTGCACGTGCAAGTGCCGACATTCACACGTTCAAGTTGTGAAATGCCAGCATTTGCACATGTAAGTTGGCAAGTTTCCTCGGTGGCTTTTTTTCCCGCATGTAAATTTACAAAATGATTACTTCCACTGCACATGGATACATATTTTAGAATCAGCTCCACATTTTGTAGAGCCATTTCTAAAACAAAGTGAAATATGAGTACACCCAGAACGTGACATCTCCTTACCGATTTGTGTATTCTACATATATCATGTGCCTTAAAATAAGTAGGTTGTATTGTACTGTTTTGTGGACAGAGACATTTTCCCATTCTCTGTCTTTATTAGAACATTCAGTACTGTATTTTAATACAGGAATCCGGTGCTTCAAGGTTTACTGATGCATGACAAATGAAGCTAAGATATGGGTTCAGGCTGTCTTTCCATTAAGTTAAAATATGTTTTGATATCTGATTCATCAGTGATTAAAAATGTCATACTATTTTCATAAATCTATATTCATAACATAGCAAAGGGTATCACTGAACATTATCTTAATTCAAATGACATCATAATTCATATACCAGTAGATTCTTATTTTAATGATTACATGTGATCTATGAAGATGTATGTTACTCCTTAAGCATTCCTGCTGATATAACAATGTGATTCAGCATGTAATTCTTGGCAATGCCTTTCTGAAATTTGGTTCTTCTACTATTAAATTTTGCTGCTGTGTTAACAATATGCTAGTTTTATACTGGTGCAGAATTATTATCAGGGATGTAAGCACTGACCTTATTCTCTTGCATTATGATGAAAATATTCATCGACAGCAATAAAAGAAAGCAGGAATGAGATTTAGTTACCACAACCCAATATAAGAAACTAAGGGGTATGTTTACTAAACTGCAGTAATGTCACCTGCGTTAGATTCCGCGGTAAAGGTACAGATGCCCATATAAAGGCATGGGTGGTGCATCGCTACAGCAAGCCGTATCAGCTAATGCGCGTTACAAGGCGCCTTATAAGGCACCTTACAAGGCACATTACAAGGCACCCGGTAAATAAAATAAATAAATCAGGCACAGGCGAGGCAAGCACAATGAGACGCAATGCAGGAAAGGGTAGCAGTGCAGGACATGGGGTGGCAGCATGCACAGGCAGACAGGACTCAACACAGCTGACAGACGCAGATAGACGGACCGAAGGAATGCTGGCAATTGTGGTGAGGGTATTATGGGCTGGCAGCACAGCTCTGCAAAAATATGACTGTTATAGGCATGCAAACTATTTGAGTAGGACAGGCATGAAAGGAGGGAACAATGAGGAATTGAACTCGTGAACACTGCTGAGAATGGCATTGTACTAAACAGTAGGCTATACCTCTGTAGTGTATGGTACTAAGCAGTGGCTGGGTACAGAAGGACTACAGGTCACCACACAAACTGTCTGCTCTGAGTGCCAGGATAGGGTAACCCCACCAGTACCCATGATGCAATGCACATGCTGAATAGCTGTCTACAGCTGATCACCAAATGGGGTCTTCACCTCTCCGGTACCTCAGCTTGGAAAGACGAACTGACAGTGTGGGATACTGGCACAGAGTATCTACAGACCATGCCATTGTGCAGGTTCTGTGTTCACCCTCCTTTCACGTCTACACGATGCTGGTCTTTCCGGCACCGTGCTTCATTGGTTTCGGTCTTTTCTCTCAGGTCATTCTTTCTGCGTTTCCTCTGGTCCCTTATCTTCACCTTCTACCCCCCCTCCCCTGCGGTGTCCCACAGGGGTCAGTCCCCTCCTGTTTAACGTCTTTCTCGCCCCTCTCGCTCTCTTAGTTCAACAACAGGGTATATCTGCACATTACTACGCCAATGATATTTTTCTGCTCTACCACACTGACTCTGCTTCCCCTGACATTACGCCTCTCAATAACTGTCTCTCCACCGTGGCTTCCTGGCTTTCCTCTAATTTCCTGCACGTTAATCTCTCTAAGACCTCAGCCATATGATTCACCGCTGGCAGTCCCGTTCCCCCTTTTCTTCCTTTGCTTTCCTCTTCTCCCATCCCTCTTGTCTCGTCTTTACGATACCTTGGCGTCACCCTTGACTCATCCTTATCTTTCAAAGCCCATATTTCCTCCGTCGTTCAACGCTGCTTCTCTACTCTACGACAACTTCGCTCTGTTCGCCTTTTTCTCTCCTTCTCATCTATGACCACCCTTCTCCTCTCACTCATTGTCACCCGTCTTGATTACTGCAATGCCTCCCTGGCTGGTCTTCCCCAGTCCCAACTACAGCGCCTTCAGAGAGTTCACAACACTGCAGCCCGCATCCTCACCTGCTCCTCTCGCTTCGATCACATCACTCCACTTCTCATACGATTGCACTGGCTTCCTATTCCCTTCCGTATACAATACAAGGTCCTCACTTTTGCCCACAAATCCATTCACACGCGTACTCCTCTCTATCTCGCTGACCAGATTCACCTTCACACTCCCTACCGTTCTCTCCATTCCATCCACGCTAACCGTCTGACCCTCCCCTCCCCTTCACAAGCCCAACTCGAATCCACCCGCTCCTCTGTCTTTTACTTCCTTGGGCCCCGTCTCTGGAATTCGCTTCCCCCGGACCTCCGCCTGGAACCCTCCCTGAAAACCTTCAAGACCCGCCTGAAGACTTACCTCTTTTGCCTTGCGTTTGATCTTCTCCAACCTCCTTCTCCTCTCTCCCCTCCCCCTCGCTGATTTCTTATAGCCCCTATTTGTTACCTGACCCTTCTCTATAGCTCTTTTCTTCTCTTTTATCTATCCTATCACACATTTGGCATTCCTTTCCTTTTTCCTTGCAGCTTTTTTGTACTTTGTGCACCGCTCTGACGCAATTGCATTGAGCGGTATATTAGGCCTCAAATAAAGATAAATGATAAAGAAAGATAAAGAGAGAATTTGAGAAGGAGCTTGTTGTGGAAGCAAAAACATGCAATAAACACTTTTTCAAGTACATTTGTAGCAAAAGAAAAAAAACCGTGAGAGAGTCAGTTGGACCATTAGATGATAGAGGCCATAGCGGAGGGATTGAATGAATTCTATGCTTCGGTCTTTACTGAGATGTAGGGATGTTACACATTACTGAAATGACATTTAAAGGTGATGTCTCAGAAGAATTGAAAGAAATATTGATATACTGGGAAGATGTGTTACAATTATTTGATAAACTGAAGAGTACCAAATTACCTGAACTAGATGGTATACATCCAAGGGTGTTGAAAGAACTGAAAATATGAGATTGCAGATCTGTAATCTGTGAACTATCATTGAAATCATCTGTAATACCTGAAGATTGTAGGATGGCCAATATAACGCCAATTATTAAAAAGGATTTCAGGGGTGATCTGGAAAACTGCCGATCGATGAGCCTGATGTCTGTACCTGGAAAAATGGTAGAAACCATTATAAAGAACAAAATTACTGAACATGGCTTAATGGGAGACAGCCAACATGGCTTTAGCCAAGGAAGGTCTTGTCTCACTAATCTTTATGTTTTTTTGAAAGTCTGAATAAACAGGTAGACAAAGGTGAATCAGTTGCTATATCATATCTTGATTTTCAGAAAACCTTTGACAGGGTCTCTCATAAGAGACTCTTAGCGAAATTAAAAAGTCATGGGATAGGAGGCAGTAAACTATTGTGGATCAGGAACTGGTGGAGTACTCCAGGGATATGTGCTGGGTCTGCTGCTGAAAATGGGAAAAATGAGTGAGATAATCAAATTTACAAATGACATAAAATTATTCAAAGTTGTTAAAACCCATGAGGATTGTGAAAAATTGAAAAAGGACCTTGATATATTTGTAGATTAAATTTAATATGGACAAGTGCAAAGTTATGCACCTAGAAAAGGACAACCAGGTTACACGATACAAGGTTCCACATTATGAACCACCACCCAGGAAAAATGCTAGGAATCAGAAGGAATGGAATGGAGAATAAAACAAAGGATATTATAATGCCTCTGTATCGTTCCATGGTGTGACTGCACCTTGAATATTGTGTGCAATTCTGGTCGCCGTATCTTAAAAAAGATATAGCATTATTAGAAAAGGTACAGAGAAGAGCCACCAAAATGGTAACGGGGATGGAAGGATACAGCTATGAAGAGAGGCTAAAAAGGTTAGGGGTCTTGAACCTGGAAAAGAGATGGCTGAGGGTAGATATGATAATGTCTATAAATTAATGAATGGAGTAGAATGGGTAAACGTAGATCAATTTGTTTACGCCATCAAAATATAGAAAGACTAGGGGACGTGCAATGAAGTTACAGTATAACCTATTTAAGACTAATAAGAGAAAATATTTTTTTCACTCAAAGTGTAATCAAACTCTGGGATTTGTTAATGAAGGATGTAGTAAAAGCTGTTAGTGTAGCTGGATTTTAAAAAGGTTGAAGTTCCTGTTGGAAATGTCCATAAACCATTATTAAAGGGGACCTGGGAAATCTACTGCTTGCCCCAGTACAAGCATTGTGGAACCTGTGTCTTTTGGGGAAACTGCTAGGTACTTGTGATCAAGATTGGCCACCACTGGAAACAGGATACTGGACTTGATGGACCTTGGTAAGACTCAGTATGGCATATCTTATGTTCTTAGTGTGCAGCCATGGCCAAGAAAGCGAATAGAATGCTAGGAATCATAAGGAAAGGAATAGTGAATACAACCAAGGATATTATAATACATCTGTATCACTCTGTGGTGCGACTACACCTTAAATATTGGGTGCAGTTCTGGTCACCATATCTTAAAAAAAAAAAATAGCATAATTGGAAAAGGTACAGAGACAAGAGCAACCAAAATGGTAAAGGGGATGAAAGGATACTCCTAAGAGGAAAAGCTTAAAAAATTAGATCTCCTCAACTTGGAAAACAGAACGACTGAGGGGAGATATGATATAAGACTATAAAATAATGAATGGAGTGGAACAGATTGTTTACTCCTTCAAAGAGTAGAAAGACTAAGGAGTATATTTACTAAACTGTGGTAATCTCACCTGCGTTAGGTTCCACGGTAAAAATACAGATGCCCATATAAAGGCGTGGGCGGTGCATCATTACAGCAAGCCATATCAGCTAACGCACGTTACAAGGCACCTTAGACTAACGCGCGTTACAAGGCACTTTATAAGGCACATTACAAGGTGCCTTGTAAGGTACCTTATAAGTAAGTTGCCTTTAAGGTGCCTTCTTAGGTGCCTTGTAAGGTGCCTTGTAAGTAAGGTGCCTTATAAGGTGCCTTGTTAGGTGCCCTATAAGGTGCTTTATAAGATGCCTCGTTAGGTGCCCTATAAGGTGCCTTAGAAGGTGCCTTGTAAGGTGCCTTAGAAGGCGCCTTGTTAGGTGCCTTATAAGGTGCCTTGTAAGGTGCCTCGTAAGGTGCCTTGTAAGGCACCCTATAGGGCTCCTTAGGCTAAGTGCCGTATTAGGCACCCCTGGAGAACGCACCGTAGAAGTCACCCTGGGATATGGAACCATAGGTTAAGGTGGCGTAACAAGGTTACGGTGCCCTAGGTTAGTGTGCCCTAAGGGCTGCAAGGTGCTTCAGGATGACATGCATGACCTGTGAGGCACAGAGACAGATGTAGCCCGAACATTAGATGGAGCACTGAGGAAAGGCAATGAACAGGTGAGTGAAGGAGGGAGAGCTGGGAGCTGCTGGACTTGCCATATCTGCGGGCATCCCATGTGACAGCCAGTACTGTTGACAAACATGGTGGGGGCAACTATACCACAGCACAGGGTGTTGGCAATGTAAAGCACTGGAAAGACAGTTGGTGGAAGACGATGGGAATACGTGTCCCCCAGTGGAGGCTGAGGTGGCAGGATAGTTACAATGATGGGTGGTCAGAGGAGTGGTGGTGCCATGCAGATCAGGCACAGGCGAGGGAAGCATGAAGAGGCGCAGTGCAGGAAAGGGTAGCAGCGCAGGACATGGGGTGGCAGCCTGCACAGGAAGACAGGACTCTACACAGCTGACAGACGCAGAAAGATGGACAGACGCAGAAGGATTGTTGGCAAGGGTGGTGAGGGTAATATGAGTTGGACAGGCATGAAAAGAGAGAACAACGAGGACTCAAACCCATAACCACTGTTTAAAATGTCATTGTACTAACCAGTAGACTATACCTCTATAGCTTGTTGCACAGCAATGACAGGGTACAGAAGGACTGCAGGTCACCGCACAAACTGTCTGCCCCATGTGCCAGGATAGGGTAACCCCACCAGCACCCATGATGCAATGCACATGCAGAACAGAGGTCTACAGCTGATCACCAGATGGGGTCTGCACCTCTCTGGTACTGCACAGTGGTAAGACGGACTGACAGTGCATGAAACTGGCACAGAATAGCTACAGACCTTGCCATTGTGCAGGTTCTGTGTTCACCCTGAGGGTTAGGATGGGCACCCAGCACTAGGTCCGCAGTACATGTGGTGCTAAAGATAGGCCCTGCTTCACATCTCCAACACTGCCAGTGTGTGCCAGTTGTTCCTAGCACTGCAGTAAAAAGTACATCTGTGTTCTGCAGTCACCACCCAGATTGGTGCATGACCAGTGTTAGGGTCTGGCTGCCATGGGCACCTCTTATCAGGGCAGAGGGGTGTCTAGATTTGCCTGAGGTGGATGTAGCACTGTCTCTACGGGTCAAAGTGGTATACACTATATACCCCAAAGGACCCACAATCACCCATTTTGTAGGTGAGGGAGTGGAGGGACAGGTGCCTGAGCCCTGGCTGTAGGACAAGCAACCACAATCCTGCTGACAGAGAACAGTCCTCCAGGGCTGGTAGGCTAGAGCCATACTTATAACAGTGGCAGACCAGCAGTAATGCTTGGGAGAAGCCAGGGAAACATCAACTGCCCCACACCACAGTCAGACTGTAGCTGAAGCACCCCTACAAGGTGTTTCAACCACACACAGACTAACTGCAGACAATCCACTAGCCAGCCCATAGTGCATGCTCACAAGGGAACCCTGTGCACCCAAAGATGGGATGCACAACACAGATACTAAGCAGGCATCTCAGTGATTGGGCCCAAAAACCTCAAACACACAGGTATATTTGAAGACAAATGGTGTTGAGCACTAAGTGGGAGCACAGACATGCCATGGTCACTGCATGGTCAGGGTGAGAGTGACCTCACAGCATGCCATGCTGTGGCCACCCTGTCCATGTAGGTGGTGGTCAGGCACTACAGTGTCCCAGCCATTGCCCTACACCCTGTGCAGATGCATCCTGCCAATCCACCCTGTCTGGGCCATACCCACAATACCTTGCTCCTCATTATGCACATTTGCAGGCTAATGCTGGTAACAGTGGGACATTGTGGGCCCAGAGTGGTGTAGGCAGCCACAAAACAATTGATAGACATACACACACACACACACACACCCTTATTGCAGCATTGTTTAATGATAGGGGTGGTTGGCAATCCTGCTTGCCACACTGGTCCTGATCACAGTGCCAGCATTTCTAAACTGTTCAGGGGGTAGTAGTAGTGCTCTGCTGATAACTGCAGCTCCGTGCTGGGGCCAACAGCCTGACTCTCCATGAAGCTTTTGATAGTGGAGCCTGTGTGAGTGGGTGTTTTGACCCCTGTTTGACGCAGCTTTGGGGTTTGTACATGTTGATGTTGTATCTGCATTGTAGGGTAAAAGGTGGGGAGATGCTCTGTAGGAGCCACAGCTGGGTCTTGAACCTGTGACTCTGTGTTTCTGGATATATTGGCTGTGTGTACTGCACCACACTATTGCCACAGAGGAGTAATGGTCCCTGGGGCTACCCTTACTTTCCTCAGGCAGACCTTTCTGTTGCTCTGCACACCATGAACTGGTACAGGGCATGGCCTAGGTCCACTGCAGGTGGGTGGCACTGCTCCCTCCAGCACAAACACACACCCCCTGCCATGCCAACATGAGCATATGCTGTCGGTGCTGGTCGTGCGTGGTTCCAGGACATCCACTGTGCAGGTAGGTGGGTGCCTAGGGTGCGGGGTCTGGGGTGGTGAGGCATACATGAACATCCACACATCCCCCCCATCACTGCCTACCAATGTTATGTCCCTTCCACATGGGGGTGTGATGGCTGGGGGGATGTCAGGCTGGTGCTCTAGCAACTATTGGGTAGGGTAGACCGGGTAGATGTGGGTGGAGTGTGTTGTTACTGCCGACTGTGGACAGGCTAGGGTATGCACGTCAGGTACGGTGTACCCAGTTTGGCCTACTGGGTGTATATATGTTTCCGACAATATATGGGCACACCCTGCAATTCCTTACTAGGGGCTGCCGTAAAGTGTGCTCAGTTAGCTGGGTCTACGAACTGTTTGGAACCCATCCTGGGTGTGGTCTATGGACCCTTGTTAGTGTGGTCCCCAGATGTGCACTGCTTGCCCTATTACAAGCATAGTGGTACCTGTGTGACTTTTGGGGTACTTGCTGGGTAATGTCCCCCGGATGGGACACTGTAGAACATGGACTACTGGGCATGTTTGGCCCAGGTCAGCTGCTGTTCTGCTGATTTCCAGTTTCTATGTGCCATCTGGGCAACGGCCTAGTTCACCCTGTGCCCCAACTGCCCCCACTGCATGTCCCGCCTGCAGTCTCCCTATGCCCAATTTGCACCATCAACATAGTGGCCTTTCATAATTGGCCGCTATACTGTTGCTGCAGATGGAGCACTACTATCACCTTTCTTGGGCTCCCTGCCTAGGCTGTACATTGCTGACACTTAAATGGTTTCTCTCTCCTGCAAATGTGCATCTAACGCCAGGTTTTCACTCACGGTAGTTTCCAGCCCTTCAGTTCCCCACGTTGGTGTCGTGGGAGCCTCTCCCCGCCCACTCCCCGCCCATTGACCCCTTCTCTCCGCCCTCTCTCCACCCTCTGCAGTGTTTACCGCAGCTGGGAACGCTAATGCGCGTTAGGTTATGTTAACGTGCGTTAACGTAACGTTAACGCACAGTAACGTTACATAGCGTGCATTAATGTTACCTAACGCGCGTTAACGTAGCCGCAGCTATGTTACCGCAGTTTAGTAAACATACCCCTAAGGACACACAATGAAGCCAGAAATGTGACTAATTGTAGAAAATATTTTTTCACTCAGCACATAATCAAACTCTGGAATTCATTACCAAAGAATGTAGTAAAAGCTATTAGTGTAGCTGGGTTCAAAACAGGTTTGTACGAGTTCTTGGAGAAGAAGTCCTTATACCATTATTAAAGAGGGCTGGGGAAATCCACTGCTTACCCCTGGACAAGCAGCATGGAATCTGTGTACCTTTTGGGAACCCAGCAGGTTCTTAAGACCTGGAATGGCCACTGTTGGAAACAGGATACTGGGCTTGATGGACCCTTGGTCTGTCCCAATATAGCATATCTTATATTATTATAGTCTTATCATAAGGCATTTGGGGATAGGCTTAAAGATCTCAATATTTATTCTCTGGAGGAAAAATGGGAAAGGGATGATACAGAAAGATATTTAAATATCTCCATGGAATAAATGCACAGAAGGTGACCCTCTTCCAGTTAAAAGGAAGCTCTGGAATGAAGGGTCATATGATTAAGGTGAAAGGAAATAGACGGGAGCAATCTGAGAAAATATTTCTTTACAGAAAGGGTGGTGGATGCGTGAATGACAACTGTGTCTGAATTCAAAAAGCATTCCGCAAAGGCAGAGGATCTCAGAGGGAAAGGAAAGGATTGTAGAACTTAGTAGTTCTTATGGATGGGCAGACTGGATAGGCTGAATAGTGCTTACCTGCCATCATTTTCTCTGTTGTAAGTAGTTCTTGGCGGCTATTTTGAACCCAGGAAGTACATTGTACAGGTGTGCATAGTCATTTTTGGATTTCATTTTATTTTTTATTTCTTCTTTTCTCTCCTTTTTTGGTTAGGGTTTTTTTTTTAAATTTATTTTAAACAATAATATAACAAAAGGCAAATAATATTTAAAAAAGAAACAAAAAATGATCTAAATAAAGTTGCGTCCCCAAGAACCCCCAAACTAACAAAAAAAGCACACCCAAGCCCCCACCTGAAGTATCCCATCCCATCTGGTCCCTTCTGGGCCCTCTTACCCTAATGAAGAATTTTCTTGAGGCAGGAGTGGAATACGGAAGAAATAAATAATACTGCTGGCCTCAGTCTGTCAGCTTCATTTGTAATTGTAGCATCGGCAGGGCAAGAGTGACTGAGGATCGCTTCTGCCTCACAAAGATTTCTCATTAGGTTGAGGGTCTGTGAAAGAGAGGATGGAAGGGCCTGGGAGTCATTTTTTATGCAATTGAGAAGGCCTTCTATTTTCTTCAAACAAAATGAACTAAACAAAAATTTGTTCTTTTTTTTAATTTCATTTTAAAAATGAATTGAGATAAAAAAGAAAATTGTGTTCACATTTTTCGTTTTCTTTCAAATGAATACACATCTCCAGAGCTGCAAGCTCATTTTCAAAGGATAAGCCAAGGTAATCTGCTGCCTGAAGTGAATGATGAATTGGCACCCCTCAAGGCATCCCAAAAGGGGACCTCCTTGGGAGGGGATCTTTCACTCAGAACACCAGCCAGGTGGTTGCCACAAGAAAAAAATAAAGCAATTTATTTTCCTGGGCTATATACTTTAAAACTATCTTTTCAATTGCTGGTTTAACTCAACAAAAATAGTAGCAGTTTATTTATGTAGCTTGGGACTGTAATATAAAAAATACCGACCCTGAGACTGCACACTGAACTGTTATGGTGTTAAATATAAACGCATATACATCCATAGAAACCCCTGTGGCCCCCTCCCCCAAGAATGGGTGCTTTATTCACCCCTGCCTCAAGAGGCCTACATTTGATCCCTTAGGGGTATGTTTACTAAACAGCGCTAATGTCGCAGCGGTGACATTATCGCGCAATGCGTAATGTTATCACGCAATAAGTTACGTTTCGCGCGATAACGTCTCCGACGGCGTTAAGGCACACAGAGGGTGGAGTAAGTCTTTCCAGAGGGAAAGCTCACATTCATTCAAGAACATGGTTCAGAGTGAAACATCTTCGAAGGATGCTATCAAAACAGAAAGGTTAGGGCAATAGAGAAGTTGCAATAAAGTGAAAAGCAGCCCAAAGTGCTCTTAGGTAAAGAGCAGGCAGAACTGAAAAATTGCAAGAAAGTTATCAATATTAATAAAAACATACTTTGAAATAGTTGTATACAAATGCTAGAAGCCCCAAAAAAAGGATGAGAGAGCAGGAATACATAGCGGTATGTTTACTAAACGGCGCTAATGGCGCAGCAGAGATGTTATCGCGTGATACGTGACGTTATCGCATGATAATGGCACATTACCATGTGAGAACATCACGTATCGCGCGATAATGTCTCTGGCAGCATTAAGGTGCGCAGAGGGTGGAGTAAGGCTCCCCAGGGGTGGAGAAAAGGGGTCAATGGGCGGAGAGTGGGTGGGGAGGGGCTCCAGGCACACTAACGCTGTGAAATGAAGGTCAGAAAATTAATGCCAGTGAAAACCTCGCGTTAAAGACACATTTGCAAGAGAGAGAAACAGTTCAGTCAGCAATGTACAGCAAAGGCAGGGAGACCCAGAAAAGTGATAGTAGTGATACATGTGCAGCAACAGCATAGTGCCCAAGTACGAAAGGGCACTATGGTGAGTCTGCAAATGGGGTACAGGGGGCTGCAGGTGGGATATTCAGTGGGGCAGCTGTGGCACAGGGTGAGCTAGGCATATGCCTAGGTGCCACATAGGAAGGCAGAAACGAAAAATCAGCATGACGTTATCGCGTGATAATGGCGCATTACCATGCGAGAACATCACGTATCACGAGATAATGTCTCCGGCGGCATTAAGGTGCACAGAGGGTGGAGTAAGGCTCCCCAGGGGTGGAGAAAAGGGGTCAGTGGGCGGAGAGTGGGCAGGGAGAGGCTCCAGGCACACTAACGATGTGAAATGAAGGTCAGAAAATTAATGCCAGTGAAAACCTCGCGTTAGAGACACATTTGCAGGAGAGAGAAATAGTTCAGTCAGCAATGTACATCAAAGGGACGGAGACCCAGAAAAGTGATAGTAGTGATACATGTGCAGCAACAGCATAGTGCCCAAGTACGAAAGGGCACTATGGTGAGTTTGCAAATGGGGTACAGGGGGCTGCAGGCGGGATATGCAGTGGGGAAGCTGTGGCACAGGGTGAGCTAGGCATATGCCTAGGTGCCACATAGGAAGGCAGAAACGAAAAATCAGCATGACAGCAACTGACCAAGGGAAAACATATCGATGAATGTGTGTCCCCCAGTGCCAAAGGACATTACCCAGCAGGTACCCCAAAGGGCACATTGGCAGACGATGCCGGGGGGAAGCATGGATGTCTATGTAGGCACCCCTACCCCAGATACCACACCTTAGGCAGCCGCCTACCATCACACTGGATGGCCTGGGACTGCACACCACCAGCACCACTAGTAGAAGGGCATGTCAGCATAGTAGCGGAGGAGTGCTGGTGGTGGAGGGGGCAGTGGCATCTGCCCAGAGCAGACCAAGGCCAAGCCCTATTTAGGTGGGTGTCGTGCAGTGCAACAGTCAAGGTCTGTCTGAAGAACAGTCATGGTATCCCCAGGAAATGACTTGCCTCTGCCACAACAGTTTG
The DNA here is from genome assembly GCA_033557465.1 of Ichthyophis bannanicus. Taxonomy (NCBI): domain Eukaryota; kingdom Metazoa; phylum Chordata; class Amphibia; order Gymnophiona; family Ichthyophiidae; genus Ichthyophis; species Ichthyophis bannanicus. Next base: position 811,371,862 of record CM066033.1, on the reverse strand, counting down.
GTGCAGTACACACAGCCAGTGTGTTCAGGGGCAGAAGGCCACAGGTTCAAGTCCCAGCTGTGGCTTCTGCAGACCTTGTCCCTATATTTTACCCTACAGAACACATACACCATAAACATGTGTGCACCCTAGAGCAGCGGCCAACAGGGGCACAAACACCCACACCCACAAGCCCCACCATCCATATTCTCATGGAGAGCCAGGCCCTTGGGCCCTGCACAGAGCAGCAGCCACCACCACCACCACCACCACCACCTGCATACCCTAGCAATGCCATCATAAACATGGAAACACTCTCCATATATATCAAAAGATTGCTATGATAACAGATCCTACATTAAACACAAATTGTTAACAGAGATTCATCATAGCAACCTTTCTGATATATGTGGAGTGTGTTTCCTTTCTGTTTGTTTTCTGACAGTGTTTACCACCCCGGAGAGTGACCATAACAGTATTGAGTACCTTAGCAATGCCTGCACTGTGCCAAGGACTGGTGCCAGAGCTGCCAACCACCTCTATCTTTGCACAATGCTGAAATAGGTGAGGAAGTGTGAGTATGTCTATCCAGTGTTTTGTGGTTGCCTACACCTTACTGAGCCCACAATGTTTACACTGTTTCCAGCGTTAGCCTGCCAAGGTGCATAATGAGGAGCAAGGTATTGTGGAAATGGCCCAGACAGGGCAGTCTGGGCAGGATGCATCTGCACAGGGCATAGGGCAATGTCTGGGATATTGTAGTGCCCAACCACCACCTGCACGGACAGGGTGGCCACAGCATGTCATGCTGGGAGGTCAGTCACACCCTGACTGAGCAGTGACCATGGCATGCCTAGGTTCCCACATAGTGCTATGTAATGTCACTCTCAAGTGATATTTATGGGGGTGGGTTTGGGGCCTAATTGCTGACATACTTGCTTGGTGTGTATGTGCTTGCATCCCACTTTTGGGTGCATACAGTTCCTCCAGGAGCATGCACTATTGCAGGGTGCGGTGGGTGAATGTCAGATTGTGGTGGTGTGGCAGCTGAGCTTTTCCAGGCTTACTGCCAGTGCCCTATGTGATAAGTACAGATCTGCATTGACTCCCCTGGAGGGTGCCTATTCCCCAGCAGGACTGGGGTGGTGGTCTCCTCTACTGTCTCTGATGTAGAGGGTGGATCTGTTGGTGGGAGATCCTGTCAAACACCACCCTTCTCCTATAACAAGTGACCATGGCAATCACACAGGATATGCACTATTCTGGGTGCATCATAGTCCACAAGGGCTAGACGTAACTGGGAAATGCAGATGGACACAGGTGCAGCCTAGGTGTGTCTGTAGGGACTACCTGTCACTCACTGGCACTGATGGGGACCTGCAGCACAGTCTACTTCAGCCAAGCCAGGTGCTGCGGACCTGGTGCTGGGCGCCCCACCTCACACTCAGGGTGAGCACATGAACCACACAATGTCATGGTCTGTAGCTACTCTGTGCCAGTGATACACATGGTCAGTTCCCCCTACCAAGCCAAGGTGCTGTGGAGGCACATACCCCATCTTGTGATCAGACGTAGACTGCTGATCTGCATGTGCAGTGCATCATGGGTACAGGTGAGTTTACCCTATCCTGGTAACCACAGCAGACAGTTTGTATGGTGACCTGCAGTCTTTCTGTAGCCAGCCAGTGCTGTGTTAGAAGCTATAGAGATGTAGCCCACTGGTTACAGCAATGACTGTGGAGGTCATGAGCTCTATCCTGCAGTGGTGTTCTTTAAAAAGGCTGTCTGAGGGATTTCCTTTTAATTTAAATCAGTGCTGCCAGCAAAAACACCCTCACAGTGCCGTAACCTAAGGTGCCTTATAAGGTGCCCTATAAAGCGCCCCATAGGGCACGTTATAAGGTGCCTTGGCGGATAGGGCACTTTATAATGCTACCTCATGCTACCACCATTTCAGTGCAGTCATGCTCTAAACGTCTTGGCATGTATATGGATTCTGAGATTTCCTTCAATACGCAAATTGATCAGCTTTCCAAATCCGCTTTTCAGCACTTTGCCACTTCCGTGCTTTGTGTCCCCTCCTAGATCCTCCTGCACAAACATCCACTCTGCTTAGTACTATGATAGCATGTCCTGATTTTTGTAATGCAATCTTCTCTGGTTTACTGAATTATCAACTGAAGAGACTTCAAGCTATTCAAAATACCACCAAGCATCATGCTAAGAAATATGATCACAGGACTCACAGGAATCTAGCATCATTGCTCCCACAAGGTCCTCTGATAATTACCCCGCCCCCCCAATCTGGACTCATCATTCCCTATGCCCCTCCCCCCCCACGATGTTTATGTTCCCTCCATGAAAATATGATCATTCCTTCCCTTCCAGTGTTAAATATGAGAGTACAAGGCTTTCTGCCTATTCTTTTGTTGCCCCGGCCCTCTGGAACTGCTTACCCTCTCATATCCGCTTGGAACCCACATTCAAGAAATTCAAGTCCTTCTTAAAGACGCATCTACTTGAGCACGCTTTCAGAATTTAGCTGAACCCGGAGGGTTGATGTTGCATTTCTAGTAATTTTTTTTTTCTTACCTCCCTCCTCACCTACTACACACTCACTGTCCTGCCTGTCCTGTCCACCCTCTTTTTCTTTAAGATTGGAGTTCCTTTCTGTATTTTATTTTGAGTTGTAAATTGCTCTGTATGTTCCCCACAAAGGGCAGGATATCAAAATTAATAACTATAACTATAAACAAAAAAAATCTGATTTTAATATAGCCTCAGTAACAGAACATAAACCCTCTCTATTACCAGGGCATATTGTGAAACAATACACAACTTTACAAAAGACTTGTAGAGCAAATCTACTATATCATAACAGCATTAACTTAAAAAGGTCACAAAACAAAGAGCTGTTAAATAAAATATTGCAGTGGGCCTTGGAACATCAGTACACTTATTTGGAAACCGAACAAGCTGGATTACTATAGATCCTTACATAAAAATCCCATGCTAACAGAACACCTAACATCAGTCACACATGCAGATAGATCCTCACCAAGAACAGAATTAGTGACCACAAACTTGCAAAAGAAATATATAGAGAGAAATTAAATGGAAACCCCAAGAAGCCATATTCTACATATAGCACAACACCAAAGAAATATAAAACAACAATATATTCTCCTTGCACTCTACAAAACACAAAGTCAGCAGATGTAAATTCCCAAAACTTACATGTTCCCATCACTAGCATAAAAATAGCATTCTTTATTATACTTTGTTGTCTGGCCATTTTATGTTCTGATTGTGTTTCTGCTTTCCAGACCAGTGTCCCCCTATTCCCTTATTCCTCCTGCTATGCCCAGCAACTTCCCTTTGTCTTCTTACTCCCCACAATGGCAGATCTCCCCTCTGTTGTCTTTCCTCACCCTGGGCTCAGCATTTTGCCTGTCACCCCACCCACCTGGTGTTAAGCATCCCTTATTTGTGTCCCTATGTCCCTTACCATGTCTACAATCTCCCCCCTCTTTCTTCATCCTATCTCCAAATGTTCAACATTTCTCCTGTCTTCCTATTCTTCCCATGTGCAGCACTTCCTTTCTCTGTCCCGATCACCTTCCTATGTTCAGCATCTTCTTCTCTCTTCCTATACCTCCATTGTCCAGAATTTCCACTTCACCCTCCCCCAGTATCCCTCTGTGTATCCTTCCTTTGAGCCTTCATCCCCTGTTCTGTCCATTATTTCCCCCTCACCCCATTCCAGCATTTTCCTTCTATCACCCTCTGCTCAGCAAATTTTCTCTTTCTGTCTCTCTCTCTCTCTATCCCCCCCCCCCCACACACCCTTTCCCAAGCATCTTCTCTTTCTCTCTTTCTCACACTTTGTTCAGCATCCCCTTTCTCTTTCCCATCCTTCATCTAGCACTGTCTCTCTCTGCCTCCCCACCCTTCATTTAGCACTATCTTTCTCTTTTTTTCACTCTCTCACTCTTTGTCCAGCCCCTTCTCTCTCTCTCTCTCTCTCTCTCTCTCTCTCTCTCTCTCTCTCTCTCTCTCTCTCTCTCGCTTTTCCCTCTCTCTCCCTCACCTTTTTTCCACCATCTTATATTAATCCCCTTCCATCCATCATATGTTCTCCCCCCCCCCCCCCTTTCTCTCTCTCTCTCCTCCTCTTCTTCTTTAAAGCCCAATGGAGCTGATTCACTCAAATGCTTTTTGGCTAAAGGAAAGGTGGATAGCAGAAAAACATTAATCTCACCTGTTGTAAAAAAATATATATTAGGGAAATACTGGGCTTAAAAAGAAAAGAAAAAATGTATTTTTCATGGCCTAAAATATTTGCAGTGCCCAGGAAAATGAACCACTTACATAAACATGTTTGCCAAGAATTATTTATCCAAATAGCACATGTTGTATGAGCCTCTGGCAGTCCTGAAACTGAAATAAATGTATTCCATCTTAAGCTGACATCACTCTGGCAGGAGCATAGCTGCACCTGCATAGTCCTCATTAAAATATATGCAAGAAGGTGCTTAACTCTTGTAAATCTCAATTCCCTTTTTTTACAAACAGCAGCTGTATTGTTCAGTTTAAAAATGCTCTTACTGCTGCAACTAGTCGTGATTTTCCAGGTAATAGACAGTGTGCCAGTCTGGATGAAATTCCATGTCTTCCAACATACTCAGTGCCAGCAGGGACATTTTAGTCCAGTCCTGGATTTCTGTCAACCCTATCCTGAAACATAGGATAAGCTGGGTTGATTTCAATGGATAGAAATCAGGGATTACTTATATTACACTGCACTGGGCAGGTAAATTAAAAACCAGCATTGACTTAAAATGTCCCAGTTAGGAATGGGTAAGCTGACAGCTGTTCAGCTCTATTCATTAAGTACTTTGTTTTTTGTTTGCTTTTTTAAAATCTTCTTAATTAAAACCACCGATCTCATCACCATTATCTATTACATATACCTCTTCAACACACTACAAATTTAAATTTAGAAAACCACAATCAACCCCGCACTCTAAAATGTGCCCTCATTAATGCTCGCTCTCTTCGTAAAAAATGGCCAGTTGTCACTGACATAATAACATCTCACAACCTAGACATCCTTATGGTCACCGAAACATGGTTGTCTCCTGAAGATAATATAATTCTCAATCAGCTCCTCCCCAATAACTTCGTAGTTTCACCAGCAGCAGACAAAATAGAAGAGGAGGAGGGGTACTAATCCTCGCCAAGACAGAACTCCAGTTCAAAATGGACGACTCTACTAGCAACAACCACCTGGAAACCGTCTCTATCTCTAATAACCTCTGTTCTATAAACTTACTATACAGAGCTCCATCATCCTCCCCAGATGAATTGTCAGCTATTATAAACCTCGCCTCCAACACACTGAACCCAAATAGACCCAACTGGATTCTAGGAGACATTAACTTACCATCCCTACAAGACAACCAATCATATGCCTTTATAGATGCCCTGGAAATCCTAGGATACAAGCAAGTAGTACAACAATCCACGCACGTAAAAGGCAATATTCTTGACCTCATATTTGTCCCACAATCAGTTCATAATCAACTTCAAAACATACTGTTATCAATTACAGCGGTCCCATGGTCAGACCATAAGCTCATTATGTTCCAGATTCCCACTCAAAACAAACAACATTCAAGCGACACGGACCTAAACAAACACACAAACACTACAGTCAGATTCTTCCAACCTTTTAATAGGGAACGTATCCTGGCCGAAACTGATGCACTCTTCAAAGACACCACCCTAAACTTGGAAGAGATTATCACCTGTTGGAACAACAGACTCAACTTCATTGCCCCGCGCCCATCTAAGAATAGGTCCTCAAGGAAAAAAGCGACAGCCCCATGGTTCACATTAGAGCTGAAAGAATCTCTAAAATTACTACGAAAGCTTGAGAAGAGATGGAGGAGGTCACACACCAACAGCAACCAGACTGCATACATGCAACATCTTGATGCTCACCGCAAATCCATTTCAGAAAAAATGAAACAGTACCACACAGACACCCTGAGACGTGCTCTAAATAAACCCCATGACCTGTTTAGTCTAGTCAAGAAACTAGCCAAGGAACCGTCACCTGAGCACCAGTGTGAAATCAACCCGCAAGAATATGCTACTTACATACAATCTAAGATGTGCTGCACAAATAAAATTGCAATACCCTCTGCCCCAATTATTCAAGGGCACCCAACTCCTTTAGTATCATTCACTACTCCCTCTTTGAAGCTGATTGAAGACATTATCTCATCTCTCAACTTGTCCACAGCACACACTGATCCTTGCCCAGCCTTCTGGATAAAGGATCTTCGCAAAGATCTCGCTCCAATAATATCCAAGATTATAAAGCTATCATTTGACACCGGCTCATTCCCTACTGCTCTCAAACAGACATCTATCAGACCATTACTGAAAAACCTCAAGTTAGATCCACAAAAAACAGACTCATACAGACCCATTTCCAGCATACCCACGCTTGCAAAAATAATTGAAAAAATAGTCTACAGGCAGCTGCAAGACCACATTGACGCTGAAGCGCCGTTGGATACTTGTCAACATGGATTCAGAGAATCTCATGGGGTCGAGACGCTCCTTACCACCCTCCTCAATAGCCTAAACTCTGGTATTGACAACATCCGACAGGGTTTTGTTCTCATCTTTTTGGATATTGCGGCTGCTTTTGATTCGGTTTGTCACGAGCTTCTTATTATCCGCCTAAAAGAGAAGGGCCTCTGTGGAAACGCACTCGAATGGTGTAACTCTTACCTGTCAGGTAGATGGCAGCATGTGCGATCAAATGGGGAAACATCAGATCCGTTTCATCAAGGACAAGGAGTCCCGCAAGGATCCTCTCTATCATCATTACTATTTAACATATACATGCAACCTATATGTAACATCATCAGATCTTTTAATGTCAACTGTATGATATATGCTGATGACGTGTTATTATACATGCCATTCTGCATAGATAAGATGGACCTCACCCCCTTAATCAACTGTTTTAATTCCATATCAAATTGGCTACTGACTCAAAATCTCAGAATCCAACATAAAAATACGGAAGTTCTCTTTATCTCAAGGAACACGAATTTCATGCCACCTACATTCCTGGATGTTCAAGATGCCAAGCTTCAAGTAAAATCCCATATCCGATACATAGGAGTGACTCTGGATCAAAATCTGGACATGAAAACTCACATATCCAACACAGTAAGGGCAGTTTATTTCAAGATCCGCTCCCTCAGACATCTCCGGCAACTGATTGATCCGGATGATTTCCGTACTGTTTACCAGGCTCTAATCATTCCCCATTTTGACTACTCAAACTCCATACTACAAGGGCTTCCTCAATCTACCTTAAACCCTCTTCAACTCGCCTTGAACAGTGCAGCAAGAGTGCTTTTTGGAGTACCCAAAGAGAACATGTAACACCCCTTCTAAAACAACTACATTGGCTTCCTATTCAAGCGAGAATCACTTTCAAGACTCTGCTCCTGGCCTTTAAAGCATACAAAGGTCTCGCCCCCACCTCATTATCGGAGATGATCCAACCAATCACACCCAACAGACTAAGAAGAACCGCGGAACTAAATATGCTAATTGTACCAAAGGAAATTTTAAGATACAACTCTACAACAGCAAGCCAAGCCTTCAGTTTATGTGCTCCAAAACTTTGGAACACCCTTCCAGCACACATTAGGGCCATCTCTGATCTCATCCAGTTCAAGAAGGCCCTGAAACATCACCTTTTCCTCAAATACTTCCCAGAGAACAAAGAAATACAGTTACACCCAAATAGCAATAATTACCTTCCGACCACATAATCTTCCCTGACTCAACAACACATTACACTACTTTACCAGATTAATAGTACACTTTTCAGACAATATGACACTTGTATGTAAATAGTTGCTCTTGTTGTTGTTTTGTTGTAAATAGTTGCTCCTGTTATCCAAGTTAATTTTCCTGTTTTATGTAATAACCAGATAAATGTAACTTGTCTGAAGTTTTCTTGTTCCATGTAAACCACGCTGATAATGAATAGTGCAGTATATAAAAAATGTTAATAAATAAATAAATAAATAACCAATAAAGACAGATAAGCATCAATATTACAATAATCCAGAACTTCCAACAGCCAGCGCCAGTCATTAGCAAATAACATTCCATACCATATGAAAGCTTTCTGTGCCTCCCCCTCCTTGTGAACTGATAAATAAAAGAAAGTCCCCTTCCTCCACCAACCCTGTTATTATCCCTCATATGAACCCTTTCCCCTGAGGACCACCCAAAAGCATAGAGAACCCAGAAATACCCAGACACAAATTCAGCCCCTCCATATCCACAAGAGAGCTTTAGTAATTTAGCACCTAATTCTGAACCTGGTGATGTAGGCTGTCCCAAAAAAACTTCTCAAATCTTCCAAAAGGTTACTCATTGCCCCGAATCCTTGCATTTCACTTTCAACCTTTATATTGACATTAAATTAAATAATAGATTTCTCATTGCATCACACTACTCCTACTATTTAGCACTTATATAGCGCCGCGCACTCAGCGCTGTACAGGCAAAAATGCAAGAGTCATGCTCTTACGAGCTTACAATTAAGTTGAGACAATACAGAGCCTTGGTCAATGTTGTGCAATACAGAGCATTGGTCAATTAGGTGCAAAGCCCGATATGGTCGTAACAATTCGGTCATGAAAATTGATGGGAGTCAGGTTGAGATAAAGGATAGACGTCAAGATCTGAAAGCGATATTGAAGAGGTGGGTCTTCAATCTGGATTTGAAGAGGGCCAGGGAGGGTGCTTGGCGTAAAGACAGAGGTAGGCTGTTCCAGGCGTAAGGTGCAGCAAGGTGAAAGGAGCGACGTCGGGAGTTAACATTGCGAGTGAAAGGCCTGGATAGAAGTAATTTGTTAGTGGAGCGAAGTTCCCGGGAGGGGATGTAAGGGGAGATAAGGGATGAGAGGTATTGAGGCTCTGAGGCTCCACATTACATCACATCCTCAGTTGATTGGTCCTTTCTCTGTTTTCTTCATTCTATCTTCTGCTGTCTCTTTTGTGAATAATTGGCGTTCTTATCTGTTTCCCCAGTAGCCTTTGTTTTATTGTACACCGCTGTATGCCTTTCGGTCCAGGCGGTATAATAAGTTTTAAAATAAAGATAAAGATAAAGACAACACTCTCAGGGGCGGCCCAAGGGGGGTGCGGGGCCATGTGCGGAGACTCGGTGCGGGGCCTCATTTGCATAAGGTACCTCATTTGCATAAATATTTGCATAATGTTACCATACACAAACTTTTAGTAAACATGCCTCTTAATGAGTGTATGAATAAAGAAAGACTAAAAGACTTCTACATTACTATAATCCAGTGCCAACCGCCAGACACATTAGGAACTACTACAAACACTGCCCATTTAGAACCCATAGCAAACCCGCCGTATCCTAACAGCACTACCAGGACTCATAAAGCACCATACCCTAACTATCAAAAGGAAACGCTGCAAATATTAAACCAATACATTTCAGAGAACAACAATACATGACCTACTGGGGAAAGAGAACAAGTGGCAATGTCAAATAGGAATTACATAAACAGAATACCTCAGCTCAGTTACACATGCAGAACATAGACCGTCACCAAACAAGGAATCACAATTTAGAAACAGGAAGACAATAATTAAACTGGGAATCCCAAAAGCCAAACTTGGAATGTACAACACTGTAGAAATAAAACTATACATTAATTTGCTCTTGTACTAAACAAAGCGCAGACGTTAATGATGCACATTTCCCAGAGCTGACATATTCCAATTAATAAATTCAAAATAAAGAGATATTTTTCTACCTTTTGTGCATTTTTTTTCAGCTGCAATTGCTCCAGCCACTTTCTTCTGGTTTCTTCGTGTCTTCCGCTAACTCTTCATCGTCTGCTGTCCATTTGTCTTTTCTTCTCTCTTCTAGTTTTTTTCCATTCTCTCTCTACATCTGCTTTAACATACTAATCTTTCTCCTTTTGCTCTTTCCTCATTCCTATTTCATCCACTCGAATTTTACCCCTCCATCCTCAATCCCCACTTACTCTGCCAATATCCGGACAATTGTAGATTTGTCTTCCCTCCCACACAAAATATTTTTTCCCTCTCCATTTCACTCTCCCAGCTCCATCCCATTCTAATCCTCCCCCAACATCAGCTCCATTCTAGTTCCAGTCCCACCCAGCATCCGCTCCCTTCTAGTCCCCGCATCAGCCCATTTCCAGTCCTAGCCCCCCATAAGCCCATTTCCAGTCCTAGCTCCCCCATCTATTTGCAGTCCCATCCGAGTCCCTCCATCAGCTCATTTCCAATCCCAGCCCCCCATGAGCCCATTTCTAGTCCTTTCCTAGCCCCACCATCAGCCCATGTCAAATCCTAGCTCCCCTCCACTCAGCCCATTTCCAATCCAAGCCCCCCATGAGCCTACTTCCAGTTCTAGCCCCTTCATGAGTCCATTTCAATCCAACCCCCCACCACAGCCCATTTCCAATCTTAGCACCCCCCAACAGCCAATTTCCAGTCCTATTCTAGCCCCTCCCTCAGCCCATTTCCTGTCCTAGCTCCCCCCCACTCACCCATTTCCAGTCCTAGCTCCCTCCCCCTCACAACCCTTTTCCATTCCAAGCCCCTGTCCCCATCAGCTATTTGCAGTTCAAGCCCTCCTTCCACTCAGCCCATTTCCAGTCCTAGCCTCCTCATAGCCCATTACTAGTCCTAACCCCCCATCAGCCCATTACGTCCTAACCCCCATCACCCTATTTCCAGTCCTAGCCCCCCCCATCAGCCTATTTCCAGTCTTAGCCCCCCCATAGCCAATTACCAGTCCTACCCCCCCATCAGCCCATTTCCAGTCTTAGCCACCCCATAGCCCATTACCAGTCCTAACCCCCCCATCACCCTATTTCCAGTTCTAGCCCCCCCATCAGCCTATTTCCAGTCTTAGCCCCCCCCCATAGCCAATTACCAGTCCTACCCCCCCCATCAGCCCATTTCCAGTCTTAGCCCCCCATAGCCCATTACCAGTCCTAACCCCCCCCCATCACCCTATTTCCAGTCCTAGCCCCATCAGCCTATTTCCAGTCTTAGCCCCCCCCCATAGCCAATTACCAGTCCTACCCCCCCATCAGCCCATTTCCAGTCTTAGCCCCCCCATAGCCCATTACCAGTCCTAACCCCCCCCATCAGCCCATTACCAGTCCTAACCCCCCCATCAGCCCATTACCAGTCCTAACCCCCCATGGCCCATTACCAGTCCTAAGCACCCCCCCATGGCCCATTACCAGTCCTAACCACCACCCCCCCCCCATCAGCCCACTTCCAGTTTAGCCTCCCCCCTCCCATAGCCCATTACCAGTCCTAAACCCCCTTCCCCCCTATCATCCCAAATTAAAACACAAAAAAACCCCAAACCGGCTGCTGCTTCTGCCGCGGCAGCATCAAGAGCTCTGCCGCGGGGCCCCCCCCTGCCCGGCAGAGCCTCCCTGCATCATCAGCTTTCTTCAAGTCCCAAAACGCGGGCTTCTTTCAGAGCCGCGAGAGTTTCCTTTCTCGCGGCTCTGTTAATCCCACCGAGGGTGATGGAAAATCCCATCAGCCCCGGCGGGATTAACAGAGCCGCGAGAAAAGAAACTCTCGCGGCTCTGAAAGAAACCCGCGTTTTGGGACTTGAAGAAAGCTGATGATGCAGGGAGGCTCTGCCGGGCAGGGTGGGGGCCCGCGGCAGAGCTCTTGATGCTGCCGCGGCAGAAGCAGCCGGTTTGTTGTTTTTTTTTTAAACTTGGGATGCTGAAGAATGTTTTTTGCGTGGGGCCCCCTGAAACGCGGGGCCCTGTGCAAAAAACATTCTTGCTCAATGGACGGGCCGGCCCTGATCACTCTGAGGCTCCACATCACATCAGTTCACAAATATGCACTTACGTGCCAGCAACAGTGCCTTACCTAAAAACAGTTTCTCACCCTTCCCCACCCCACTCAAATCAGTCAAAACAGCCAACAAAACCAAAGATTCATTCAACCCACGCTCCATGCCATAAGTTAATGCATATTACTATTACTAATCATGTGTATAGTGCTACAAGGGAATTCCTAGACTTGGCTTGCAGCTTGTTGTGCTGTGAGGGCTAGTGTGCATCAGTAATGCTGAGAACTAAGCTATCAGTAGCTTAACTACTGGCAGGGTCTCCCAAGATGGACTGGTCTCAGCTGAGGTGCCAGACTAAGACAAACCACCCAGCTGGGCAGCAGCAGAATGGGAAGGTGTTGGCAGCGGAGGATCACATTTCTGTGACAACGGCAACAACACTAGCATTACCTGTGTGGAAGAAAGGACTGGCAATCTCCTTCCGTATCTTGCCATGAAACCCTAGTGGATATCACCACAAAGCAAATTGCACTATCGTGCTGGAAGATGAGACCTTCAGGTTGGAAGTCACTCAACTGGCTACTGGGGATGAGCTGAAGACTTTTCAGAGTAAAGCCAGCATTTATAATGTGGTTGGATCAAAGCTCTCGGGGTATCTGACTGCTGATGTAGCTGCATATGAAATGAAAGTCAGAAGCTGCAAATATGTCTTATACTGGGACATGGAACATATGAAGCATGAACCAAGGAAAGCTGGAGGTGGTCAAGAATAAATTGGAATGAAGGTTGTGGCAGGGCATGGAAAGATGGTGGCTGAGGCAGATGTAGTAAAGTTGCTCTACCCTGAACGAATGGGCAGGAGGAAAGCAAAAACTTGAGTTGATCCAGCCAAGTCCAAGGGCTTGGGGACTGGAGCAACATCAGTGTCAGTGCAGACTTCCATCACCTCCTATGTTGTTCAGGAGACCTCCTCACCAATAACCGCTGGTGGTGCCTTGCTGGGGACTGTGAGGCAATTGGAGATGTATTTGGACTCCTTAGAGTTGGTTTCACTCTCTCCCAGGAAGAGGATGCCTGCCAGGGTTTCTGCGATGAGTTCTTCACTGGTCGCAGCTCACTGCTCATTGGGGTCATGAACCCGGAAGTCAGCAGGAGCACGGCAAGGAAGCTATTGGACAGAGGAGCAGCAGAGGCTATCCTGGACATACAGGGTCCCACGGATCAGCGAGATGGAGAGTCTAAGGCTATGACAGTCAGGGGCGGCCCAAGAGGGGTGCGGGGCCATGTGCGGAGACTCGGTGTGGGGCCATATTTGCATAAATATTTGAATAATGTTACCATACACTAACTTTTAGTAAACATGCCTCATAATGAGTGTATGGATAAAGAAAGACTAAAAGATTTCTACATTACTATAATCCAGTGCCAACCGCCAGGCACATTAGGAACAAACAAACACTGCCCATTTAGAACCCATAGCAAACCCGTCGTATCGTAACAGCACTACCAGGACTCACAAAGCACCAGACCCTACCTATCAAAAGGAAACACTGCAAATATTAAACCAATACATTTCAGAAAATAACAATACATGACCTACTGGGGAAAGAGAACAAGTGGCAATATCAAATAGGAATTATATAAATAGAATACCTCAGCTCAGTAACACATGCAGAACATAGACCATCACCAAACAAGGAATCACAATTTAGAAACAGGAAGACAATAATTAAACTGGGAACCCCAAAAGCCAAACTTGGAATGTAAAACAACACTGTAGAAATAAAACTATAAATTAATTTCCTCTTGCACTAAACAAAGCGCAGACGTAAATGATGCACATTTCCCAGAGCTGACATATTCCAGTTAATAAATTCAAAATACCTTTTGTGCATTTTTTTTCAATTGCAATTGCTCCAGCTACTTTCTTCTGGTTTCTTCGTGTCTTATGCTAACTCTCCATCATCTGCTGTCCATTTGTCCTTTCTTCTATCTTCTAGTTTTTTCCATTCTCTCTCTACATCTACTTTAACATACTAATCTTTCTCCTTTTGCTCTTTCCTCTTTCCTATTTCATCCACTCAAATTTTACCCCTCTATCCTCAATCCTCACTTACTCTCCCAATACCTGGCCAATTGTAGATTTTTCTTCCCTCCCACACAAAATATTTTTCCCCTCTCTATTTCACTCTCCCAGCCCCATCCCACTCTAATCCTCCCCCAACATCAGCTCCCTTCTAGTTCCAGCCCCACCCAGCATCCGCTCCCTTCTAGCCCCCGCATCAGCCCATTTCCAGTCCTAGCCCCCCATAAGCCCATTTCCAGTCCTAGCTCCCCCATCCATTTCCAGTTCTATCCGAGTCCCTCCATCAGCTCAATTCCAATCCCAGCCCCCCATCAGCCCATTTCTAGTCCTTTCCTAGCCCAACCATCAGCCCATGTCAAATCCTAGCTCCCCTCTACTCAGCCAATTTCCAATCCAAGACCCCCATGAGCCTACTTCCAGTTCTAGCCCCTCCATGAGTCCATTTCAATCCAAGCCCCCACCAAAGCCCATTTCCAATCTTAGCTCCCCCAACAGCCCATTTCCAGTCCTATCCTAGCCCCTCCATCAGCCCATTTCCTGTCCTAGCTCCCCCCCACTCAGCCCATTTTCAGTCCTAGCTCCCTCCCCTCACAGCCCATTTCCATTCCAAGCCCCCCTCCCCATCAGCTATTTGCAGTTCAAGCCCCCCCTTCCACTCAGCCCATTTCCATTCCAAACCCCCCTTCCCCATCAGCTATTTGCAGGTCAAGCCCCCCCCCTTCCATTCAGCCCATTTCTAGTCCTAGAACCCCCAACCCATTAGCAGTCCTTGCACCCCCCATAGCCCATTACCAGTCCTAAGCCCCCCATCAGCCCATTTCCAGTCCTAACCCCCATCACCCCATTTTCAGTCTTAGCCTCCCCATAGCCCATTACCAGTCCTAACCCCCCCCCCATAGCCCACTACCAGTCCTAATCCCCCCATCAGCCCACAGCCCATTATAGTCCTAACCCCATCATCCCACTTCAAGTCCTAACCCCCCATCAACCCATTTCCAGTCCTAGTCCCCCCATCACCCCATTTTCAGTCTTAGCTCCCCCCATAGCCCACTACCAGTCCTTACCCCCCCCCCATCAGCCCACAGCCCATTACCAGTCCTAACCCCCTACCCCCATCAGCCCAGGGAAAGTTTAAAATTTAAAATAAAAGCTGGCTGGCTGCTGCCGCCAATCAAGTGTCCCACGGCCCCCCCTCCACCCAGAAGAGCCCTCCCTCCCTGCATCAGTACCTTTGGCACGGCTTTCAGAGCTACAAAGAGAGAGTTTCTCCCTCGCAGCTCTGTTAAGCCCGTCGAGGCTGATGGGAAACGGGCATTTCCTGTTTCCCATCAGCCCTGGCAGGCTTAACAGAGTCGCGAAATTGAAATTCTCCGTTCACAGCTCGGAAAGCCGCGCAGAAGGGACTGAGGGAGGGAGGACTCTGCCGGGCGGAGGGGGGGCCACAGGACACACAATTCTGCCGCTGCCACGGCGGCAGCGGCAGCAGTCAGCCAGCAAGCTTTTTTTTTTTTTTTAATTTACTTTTAAAGCAGAATGTTGTTTGCGCGGGGCCCTGTGCAAAAAACAATCTCGCTCAATGGACGGGCCGGCCCTGATGAAAGAACCTAAAGAAAGACTGTATTACCTGCAAGAACTGTATTACCTGCAAGAACTGTGAGTGCTATACCTACAGGGTAGCCCAAAAAAAGTGAGAACATCTCGTAGCATATAAGTTATTTAAAAATTCAAAAAGACAGATGTAAACGATTGACAAATTTAAAAAAAAAAAAGATGGCGACCGGAAATTGTCGAAATAAAGATGTTGTATAGCTAAAAAAGGTAAATAAGTAAACTATTTAAGCTTTTAATTTACGAGATGTTCTCACTTTTTTTGGGCCACCCTGTATTTCACTTGAGGCTTCCTCCTCTACAGGGCAGGATTCTGGACAACTGTCTTTAATTAGTCTTGCTACTTTGTGGGACACCATTCAGGGACTGCCGTTACAGTATATGAGTTCTATCATGCAAGTTCTATCTCAACATATAGTACTACTACGATTTCTGCCAAGCTTTTGCAGTGCCGTTTAGATATGAATTCCCTCCAGGAGAAGCTATCTGGTCAGGAGACCAGACCAAAGTTTTGGAATCTCATAACTCTGCTTTAATGAAGGACAATATGGCAATGCAATTGAAGATTGAGAATTTAGAAAATGCTGATCGGCGCAGGAAGTCTTCATCTGTTAAATTTCCCTAAGCTGAGTTCTACTTCCTCCTATGATCTGTTTCAGAAATATTTAATGGATGTGATGAAAATTCCAGAGTCCTCTGTTTCTCCTACAATTAAATTTTATTATATTCCGCAAGGAGAACTTTTCATCTGAAGTTGTGCAACAGGGGTCTGGTTTTAATGTATTAAATATCTCGGAGTCTCTTGAAAAATCTGGTGAGGAAGTATTAAGGTGTTCTACCTTAATGCTGGAGGCTTTTGAAAATGTTCTTAAAGTTTTGAGATGTCTGTTTATGAATTGTAAGATTCATATATTTCTGGTCATTGCTAGAACCACTCAGAAGCAGAGGAAACAGATTTTAAATCTAAGGGCCATTTTTCATCTACTTGTAAGTGTCTTGTGATATATCAAGGAAACAAGATTATTTTCTTTGAACCATCCCACTTATCTGCATTTATTTCTGTGAATAACCCTTTCTCCCTCTCCTATATAATGGGTTGTACTTCCTCTTAGTAGTAGGGCCTGGTGGGGTGTGCTTGTATTCCCTTGTTTTAACATTAATTGTTCCTTTTTTTTATTTTTGGCTCCGTTTTGATACCATGCTTCCCAAATTTTGTGGACTAAAGTACCATTCTTTCATATTTTCTTTGTTATAAAATAATCCTGGTTTTTTTTCTTCTTTTAGGCTATTTCTGTAAAGCTATTGTCTTGCTGATATGTTTGAAATTTATAAATAAACAATTTTAAAAAAGAATGAAATGGAACGTGTACAACTCGATCTGTTGGGTGTCAGTGAGTTGCAATGGTCTGGCATCAGGCACTTTGCATTTGATGATCACATGGTATACTATGCTGGAAATGAAAGACAAAGAAGAAGTGCCATTGCATTTGTAATTAAAAAAAAACTTGCAAGAACTGTAAAAAAATACAATGTAAACAATGAACGCTTAATTTCTATTCGTCTATGAGAAATGATCAATACAGCTATCATTCGGTTATATGCCCCAACAACAGCTGTAGATGAGAAAGAATTTGAGTTCTATGAACAAATACGAGCTGAAATTGACTGGAAAGCAAAAGTTTGCAACAAAGAAGAAGGCAAAGTGGTTGGAAAATATGGACTTAGCAACAGAAGAAGTCAAAGCAGCATTGAAATCCTTATCAAAGAACAAAGAACCGGGCATTGATGGCACTTCCATTGAAGAATTACAGCAATTAGATTCAGTTGCTACAATACTTACAAGAACCATTGGTGATGAAAGAAGAAGTAGAAGCAGCATTGAGAGCATTATCAAAGAACAAAGCACTGGCATTGATGGCATTCCCACGGAAGTTCTACATTGATCAAGAAGCACATGTATTGTATATTTGCGATATCTACAAACACTGATTTTCCACAGACACAAGAATATTCAAAACAAATTTATTATGATAATACTTATGCATCAGGTTAAAAAAATGGTGTGAAGAGTGTGGAGGATCCAAGATGGTGCCGTGAACGGATGTACTGGCTTGTTGCGCTGAAGTTGCCTTAGTTCTTACCAGCGGGTAACTTCTCCCCAGACATGAGTAAGCAGAAGGGGAAGGGAAAGGCTGTATCCCTGGATCGCACCTCTTCTCAGCCTCTCTGACAAGCGACGTTGGACGCCTTCCGTGCTCTGGCTGACTCTCCACCATTGCTCTCCTTGGGTCAGCCTGTTGGGCATGTAACGGGCAGCAGCAAAGGGGCCTCATTGAGCCCCATTCTGCGTACTTCACCCCTGAGGCCCGGAACTTTGCAGACAGCTGGAGCTTTGGAGGTCTTGTGTCCTGAGATATTCAGTGTAGCCCTTCTTCCAGGAGACTCTCCAGCAGCCATGTCCTCCCCTCTTGGTGAAAGTAATCCCGTTGAGAACTTAGGACTCTCGCAAACTGTGAGAGTGATTGCGCAGGGGAGGGGAGAATACACGTCCGGGCTGTTTCAGCTGTAGGCAGTGAAATCAGGTACGGTAACAACTGAGTCACTTTGAGATGCCATTCAAAGTCTTAGCACCTTTAAGCAAGATTTTTCTCTTCGCTTAGTAGATGATTTGAGGATTGTGTCACAAGCAGTGATGGAACAATCTCAAATATTGGTAACTTTGGTTTCAAGATATGAAGTTGTAGATAGCCGCCTCACTATTGTGCTGGGGAAGACTATGGTAAAGGACAGTAATCTTACCCATTGTCGGTTGGAACACTTGGAAAACGAAGTACATAAAAAAAACTTAAGGTTTCTGAACTTTCCTAGGTCACCTCTCATTGCCCTAATTGATATGGTGAATAAATATTTAATGGAGGTTCTTAATATGTCATCTGATGCTCTTCCGTCTCTGGTTAAGGCTCATTACCTGCCTCCTGGGAGATCTGTTCCTCCGGGCTTGCAGGGGAACTCTGAGGGGTTTAACCTGACTGAGTTGCTTGAGCCATCGCTAGAGGTGCTAACTCAGAGATCAACTTTGATTGCCACCTTTGCGCATGAGTTTGATCATGCTGCTGTACTTTGTATGTATTTTCGCAGTATTGATAAGTTGTTTTTTGGATCGAAAGTTTATGTTTTCCCAGATATTTCTAGATATATGCAAAAAAGGGTCCAGGAATTCCTGGCCCTGAGACCAGTAGGTATGTTTACTAAACCGTCTTAATGTTACCGGCGCTAGTTGCAGCATTAATGTGAAGAATGCCATATGAGGTAGTGGGCATTCTGGCATCAAGGTAGGAAGAATCTGTATCGCGCAATAGTAGGCGCCATGGCATGTTAACGTGCGTTAACCCTACATTCATGCCAGCGCAGTGATAGAAGCTCTAAAGATGTAGCAAACTGGTTACTGCAATGACTGGGGAACCAGAGGTCATGTGTTTGATGCTGCAGTGGTGTTATGTAAGAAGGCTGTCTGAGGCATTTCCATTTTTTAATTTAAATCAGTGCTGTCTGAGGCATTTCCTTTTTAATTTAAATCAGTGCTGCCAGCAAAAACACCTTCACAGTGCCGTAACCTAAGGTGACGTATAAGGCACCCTATAAGGCACTCCATAGGGCACATTATAAAGTGCCCTGTCTGCCAAGGCACCTTATAATGTGCCCTATAGGGTGCTTTAAAGGGTGCCCTATAGGGCGCTTTATGAGGCACCTTAGGCTACAGCACTGTGAGGGTGTCTTTGCTGACAGCACTGATCTAAATTAAAAGGAAAAGCCTCAGACAGCCCTATTACATAACACCACTGTGGGATCAAACCCATAACCTCGCTACTTCTGCAGTTACTGAAGTAACCAGTGGGCTACATCTCTAGAGCATCTAACACACCGGTGGCTGACTACAGAAAGACTGCAGGTCCCCACACAAACTGTCTGCTGTGGTTACCAGGATAGGGAAGACCCACCCGTACCCATGATGCACTGCACATGCAGATCAGCAGCCTACATCTGATCACAAGATGGGGTATGCGCCTCTATAGCATCCCGGCCTGGTAGGGGAAACTGACCGTGTGTGTTACTGGCACAGAGTAGCTACAGACCGTGACAGTGTGCGGTTCCTGTGCTCACCCTGAGGGTGAAGTGGGGCGCCCAGCACCAGGTCCGCAGCACCTGGCTTGGCTGAAGTAGGCTGTGCTGCAGGTCCCCATCAGTGCCAGTGTGTGATAGGTAGTCCTTGCAGACACACCTAGGATACGCCTGTGTCTATCTGTATTTCCCAGTCACATCTATCCCTTGTGGATTATTATGCACCCAGAATAGTGCATATCCCGTGTGGTTGCCATGATCACATTTTATAAGAGAAGGGTAGTGTTTGAGCCTAAAAGCAGATTATTTAGCACCAGTGTGTCAGGGTGGGGGATAGGATCTCCCACCAACACATCCACATTCTGCATCTCTGCAATGGTGGCAGTAGAGGGGACCAACAACCCCAGTCCTGCTAGAGAATAGGGCAGTCAATATAGATCTGCATGCATTGCATAGGGCACTGGCAGCCAGGAAGTAGGCCTGGAAAAGCTCAACTCCCCCCCCACTACTCTCTGACATTCACCAGCAGAGGGCACAGTCAGTCTCTACCCACTGCATGGTGCTCCAGCTATGCACATGCTAACTACAGACAATCTGCTAGCTAGTACATGTTCCTGGAGGAACTGTGTGCACCCAGAACCGGGATGTGAGCGCACACACACACACGCTATGGTATGCAATACTGTTGGGGGTCACTCCCCGGGGTGGTAAACACTGTCAGAAACAAAAACTGAAACACACTCAACAGATATCAGAAAGGTTGCTATGCTGAATCTCTTTCAACAAATTGTGTTTAACTTAGGATTTGTTATCTGACATTAATCATAGCAACCTTTTGATATATGTGGAACGTGTTCCCAAGTTTAGGGCGGCATTGCTAAGGTATGCAGGTGCTAGTATTGGGAGATGCTGCTCCGCACAAGGCCCAGCAACCTGACTCTCCATGAGGCTTTGCATAGTGGAGCCTGTAGGTGTGGGTGTTTGTGCCCCTGTTGGCCGCTGCTCTAGGGCAGAGGTTCCCAACTCTGGTCCTGGTGGGCCAAACATGGTTCAGGTTTTTGTGCTGTCCCTAATGAATATGCATGAGATGCATTTGCATACAATGGGGGCAGTGCATACAAATGCAGCACAGGCATATTTATTAAGGACAGCATGAAACCTGAATTGTGTTTGGCCCTTCAGGACTGCAGTTGGGAAACTCTGCTCTAGGAATTGCACATGTTTATGGTGTCTGTGCTCCGTAGGGTAAAATATAGGCGTTTATGGCATGTTTATTTTATCTGCAATAAAGGTTCCGTCTTTATTACCACGGTTTAGTACTGGGTAAAATATAGGGACATGGTTTGCAAGAGCCACTGCTGGGACTTGAACCTGTGACCTTCTGCCCCTGAATATGCTGGCTGTGTGTACTGCACCAAAGTGTTGCCACAAAGTTAGCTCATTCCCTGCGGATACCATGACTGTTCGTCAGATAGACCTTGTCTGTTGCAGTGCACGGCACCCACCTAAATGGGGCTTGGCCGTGGTTTGCTGTGGGAAGATGCCACTGCCACCATGCTGACATACCCTTGTGCCGGTGGTGCTAGTGGTGCGCCGTCCCAGGCCATCCAGTGTGCCGGTAGGCGGCTGCCTATGGTGCATGATATGGGGTAGGGGTGCCTGCATAGACATCCATGCTTCCTCCCGGCACCGCCTGCCAATGTTATGTGCCCTTTGGAGTACTTGCTGGGTACTGTTCCCTGGGACACTGTGGGACACACACTCGTGGACATATTTGCCCTTGGTCAGTTGCTGTCTTGCTGGTTTTACGCTTCTACATTCCTATGTGTCACTTAGGCATCCGCTTAGTCCATCCTGTGCCCCAGCTGTCCCACTGCATGTCCCTCCTGCAGCCCCCTTTATCCCATTTGCAGCCTCACCGTAGTGCCCTCTCGTACTGGGGTACTATGATGTTGCTGCACATGTATCACTACTATCACTTTTCTTGGTTTCCGTGCCTTTGCTGCACATTGCTGACTGAAATGGTCTCTCTCCCCTGCAAATGTGCCTCTAGCGCGAGGTTTTCGCTGGCGATAATTTTCAGACCTTCATTTCATGGCGTTAGTGTGCCTGGAGCCTCTCCCCGCCCACTCTCTGCCCATTGACCCCTTATCTCCACCCTCTGCACACCTTAACGCCGCCGGAGGCGTTATAGCGCAATACGTGATGTTCTCGCACAGTAATGCACCATTATCGTGTGATAACATCTCTTATCATGTGATAACGTCACCGCTGCGATGTTAGCTCTGTTTAGTAAACATACCCCCAAGGGTTTTGGCCCTAGGCCTCACTTTTGCACTTGAATTTCCTTGTTTATGCTTAGTAATATGTGAAGGAAATACCTTATGTTTTTTGATTCAGGACAACTGTCTTCTTTTTCTCATGCAAAGAAGGTTGTAAAGGTCCAGACTGGCACCCCTGAGGCAGCGCTGTAGGTCCACTGGAGATGTTTTGGGGGGTGGGGGGGGGGAGTGTTTGATTTTTAATTTATTCTTTTCCTTTCTGTTATTGCCTAATTCTTGGATCCAATTTCCTTTCTTGTGGGCTGTAGTGAATATGTTTTTTTTTCTTTAGAGTAATCTGCATGTGAAGGCTTTTTGTACCTTTGCAAATGTATTTCTGAATTTCAGATATCACTTTATTTTCTATTGAAGTATATGTATTAAATCACATAAATAAAAAATTAAAAAAAAAAATGGTGTGATACCACAGTGGCCAAAAGGTGGCAATATAATCTATTATAATAATAGTATCCTGTCACCTTGTGGCCATGTCACTTATTCCTCTTCAGATCAACCTTTGACATGGTAAGAGCACAAGGGCAAGGACTATAGCTAGCAAAAGCAGATAATGAATCAGCCTTCAGGTTTCTACTCTTACAACCTGGCAGTTTTCATCTGTTTTCATCTGTTGGGCTTCAACCTCAAGGCTCTTTATTATTATAATAAACATTTGCTCAGGGACTGTACTGTATCGTATGCCATCTTCTAAAAATTTAGTGCATATTGCATTGGGTTGTGGAACCGCACATATGCAAGAATAAAATACACAGTATTTAGATGATTTCCTCTTTATAGAGAGTGACTGTCGATGGTGTGAAAGGGACCTATTAGCATTTAAAGAAAGCAGAAGAACTTGATGTCCCACTAGCAAAAAACAAGACTGAAGACCCTGGACAAGTTTATCATTCTTCGTCATCAAAATGGATATAGTTGAAATGATAACCAGATTGCCAGTATCTAAGCTTTTGGCAATATAGGATTTGGTGCAACAAATTATCAGAGCTAAAAAAAGTCAGTCTAAAACAGATACAAATGCTAATAGGTTCTGCCCCTTTATTAGAAGGCTAGCGTTAGCTACTAGGGGTATTAAGAAGAGCTACAGGTATAGCACAGGACCATGACAGTTGGCACCACCAGATATGGACACTAACAGTCCATGGCACATTAGTGTTGCAAGTAGGAAGGTTAGCGGTGGAGAGTGGGCAAGATGAGGACCACACAGTCAGTGCACCTGTGCTACCTGCACATCAGGCAAATAGATGGCACTGTGTGCACCGCGCTGTTTCCATGCAATGGCAGGGCTGTGTGCACCACAGTAACTGCCAGAAACATACTTTCCATGCTCCCGGTAGTTAACGCCGTGGTATTGCCCTAATGCACCATAATTTTTGGCACACTCGGTGCAACACCCCAGCACCCTTTAGTAAAAGGGCCTCAAAGTCTTTTTATTAAATAGCCTTCATCTTGCAACCTAAGAAACCTGTTAGACAACAGAGGATAACTTTATAAGAGGGTGACCAGGTTTAGTGCTGCTGAAGGTACCAATTTTAAGCCTATGTTATAAAGACATGTAGGCACCTTATGGGTCTTTTTAAAATACTGGCACTAATCCTGCAGAAAGGATGCCTAGATTGACGGCATAGACATTATGCCTGCTCGAGAGTTGGTGTGAATATTAGCAAATACTTTAAAGTGCATATGTGCTAATTTTATAAAATAAATGCATAAATTAAAACTCCACCCATGCTCCGCACTAATTCCTCCCCTGAGAACACCTACTGCACAAGTATGTCATATTATACGGCAGGCATGATCTTATTAATTCATTTATTTGTATATTATTTTATGCCGCTTTATCTATAAATCAAAGCGGTTTACAGAGAACCAGGTGTATGACATTTTACATGGAACAGTAACATTGAACCACATAGCATGTAGTCATTACTTAGAACTGTTATTAAAAGCAAATGATTTAACAGAGGATGCAAACATACTAACTAAGAAGGATTGTTAAAGAGAACTCATCATCATGGGCGATCATTTCAGGTGAAGAGATGGAGTCAGTTGTGCTAATTTAAGAGCAGTGTGTTCCTTCAAAATGTTCTATGAATAGGTGTGTTTTTAGTTTTTTGTGGAACGTTGATAGATCAGGTACATTTTTTATTTTTTCAGGGAGGGAATTTCATATATTGGGTGCGTAGAGTGAGAATGTTCTTTTGCAGGTGGACTGGTTGCTCTTTATGAGTTCTGTGGATAATGTTAGTGTTCTGTGTACAGTATCTTCTTGTTCTGTTGTTCGGGGTAGTTTGTATGAGTGATTTTAAGTAATGTGCAGATAGATTGTGAAGGATTTTGAATGTATTTAGTAGGGTCTAATTTTATAAGAGGCTTTTTCCACATGGAAATGATTTATACAATTACTTCCACAGAAGGCAATTATGTATGTTTCTGGTTTCTGGGAGCCATTGTAGCTGACTATAGATTTGTAAGAATTTTTTTTCTTTTTGTAAGGTTGGCTGTCTGCAAGTGCTAACCACATAAGTCTTAAAAGAAAATCCTACCCGCAAATTCTTACATTTTGGCCAAATTAAGGGATATTGTCTATGGCCATTCATGGTGGGGCAGAGCAATTATAAGGAGAGTATAAAATTTCAGCCAGCTCTTATAACTTATGCCTCATGGCACTGCCATTTGTCCTTATAACTTTGTATGGATAAATTATCCGTTATCAGAGTTTTGTTTTGTATTAGCACATGAAGTGGTGATGTGATTTTGAATTTGTCGCCTCCCGCGAGTTCTCTCGATCCCTGTCATGCATCTTGGGCAAGGTTAGTTTGGGAAGAGTGTGTTTCTATTTTCAGAGATATGGTGAATCTTTCTCTGCAGTTGGGTACTGTGCTGGCAGCTTTTAAGCTGGTTCTGTTCGACCATTGCTTAAGAAGGGTACTCTTGATGCATTGTCGCCTGCTTGAGCGGTTGGTGTTGGTGCAGCTGTCAGAATTTCTGGAGTCGCAGCATGGTTTCCGTCAAAGCTATGATGTGGAAACATCATTATTATCATTGTTTCATACCCTGTGGTGCAGCTTGGATCAAGTGAAAACGGGGGGTTATGATGATATTTATTGATATTTCTGTGGCTTTTGATTGTTAATCATGTGTTGCTTTTGCAGTGTTTGCATTCATTGGGAGTTACAGGACAGGTGTTGCATCGGTTTGCATCGTATTTAACGGATCGGTTTTTGCAGGTTCAGGTAAGTTTGGGTGTATCTGACTGGATTCCTTTAGACTGTGGTGTGCTGCAGGGTTAAGCAATATCTGCTTTGTTGTTTAATTTATATATGGCTCCTGTGTGTGCCTTATTTTGGAGTTTTGGTGCTTTTTATCTTGCCTATGCTGATCTTTTAGTGTATATGCCATTTGATGTCTCTGTTGAGTATGTTTCTTTATCACTGTTGCATTGTTTAGAGGTTGGTTTCCTTGTGATTTGCCCAGCATAGTCTGTGTATTAATTATCGGAAGACAGAAGTTTGTTTGTGTCTTGTGATAGAGTTTTTGTCGCTCCTACAGAGTTGTTGTTAAACGGATATAAGTTAGTCAGGAGATAGTTTATCTGGGTGTGACTTTAGTTCACACTTGAACACGAGGGCTTATGTTGCTAAACTTGTCCGTTGTTCTTTCTTTCAGATCCGGCTTTTCACAGTCTGGCCGTTGCTTGCCTCTTCTGACTTTCGCTCTGTGTTTCAAGCAGTTTTGTCACTGACTTTTGACTCTGCCAATGTGGTGTTATTAGGTTTGCCCACTTCTACATTGTCAGCACTTCAATTAGCACAGAATGCTGAGGTGAGGGTCACTTAGGTAAGGCACATTTTGATCATATTACTCCTTGTTTGCATTCACTGCACTGGTTACCCATTCAGCAGCAGATTGTTTTTAAGGTTCTCTGTATAGTGCTGAAGCTTCGGGTGAGTTTCTCTGTGGCTTATTTAGTGGAATTGTTGTTTCGGCATTCTTCTTTGCGTCCGATTTGTCAAGGGGTTGATGACATCACTGGTCAACACTGAAATCGTTACTGACTTTAAAAGGCCCTAATTTGTAGTATCTTGGTGAGCTGAACACGAATATAACATTAAAATGTTTTTATTGGCTCTCATTTTGAAAATATTGCATGTAGTTCATTTTTGACGTTTCACCATGTAAATTTATCCAGTAGGACATCCCAAATAAGCCTTGAATGATGTAATATTGCATCACATTGCATAATACCAGCATGCACACATCATCCAGAGTTGATTACATCATTTTCTGATGCAATGCAATACTACTGCCAGACGGCTGCTGAAGCCATCTGACGTCAGCAGTGTACTATACGCAGTCGGAAAGGTTGAACATTTAAAATATTTCAGACTGTGTGCGAGACAGTTTAAGGTACTGTTACATGTAACGTTTATTAATCATATAATTTTAGCCATTTAGGTACAATACAAAACAGTAATTCCGCGAAAGTGCATTAATACCGTTGACAATTTCTGCTACATTTGTGGGGAAGTGACATTTGCCAACCAGAAGAAAAGTATCACTTCTCAACTGAAGAAGGCGTATCATCTTTACTTCGGATGCAAGATTGGTGACCAAGACAAGCCTTGGGTCCCGCATATATGCTGCACTACATGTACAACACAGCTTTCACAGTGGTTGAATTGCAAAAGACATCAATGCTGTTTACAGTCCTTATGGTGTGGAGAGAGCCAAGCAACCACATAAATGATTGCTACTTCTGCTTGGTTCCTCCTCTTTCCAGCAGAATAACGAAGAAAAAGAAGTCGAGCATAGTCTATCCAAACATTCCGTTTGCATTGAGACCAGTTCCACATGGTAAGGGACTTCCTATTCCAGAACCTCCATCAGAATATTCTCTTGATTCATCTGATGAGGACAAGGGTGAGCCGACCTGTTCTTCTTCTGGTCCATCAGCATGCAGTGACCCAGATTTTCACCGGGATGCATATCAACTCCACACAGAATAACACAGGAAGAACTAAATGACCTGGTTCGTGATTTGGACTTATCCAAGAACAAGGCAGAATTGCTAGGATCAAGACTCCAACAATAGAATCTTCTAGAAGAAGATGTCAACATTACTTCATATCAAAAGCGCCACCAGCAGTTGGAGCCTTTCTTCAGAAAGGAAAGTAATCTGATATTCTGTTCCGATATTGAAAGCCTCATGAATGCCTTAAAAATCACTCATGACCCACAAGACTGGAGACTATTTATAGACTCTTCGAAACTGAGTCTGAAGGCTGTCCTTTTGAACAATGGAAACCGTCTTCCATCTATTCCAGTAGCGCATGCCGTCCACATGAAAGAGACATACGATAACTTAAAGCATCTACTGAATTCCATTAACTATAACAAGTACAGCTGGCACCTCTGTGGTGACGTGAAGGTAGTTGCCCTTTTAATGGGACTGCAGCAGGGATATATAAAATACATGTGTTTCTTATGTGAGTG
Organism: Ichthyophis bannanicus; assembly: GCA_033557465.1. Classification (NCBI taxonomy): domain Eukaryota; kingdom Metazoa; phylum Chordata; class Amphibia; order Gymnophiona; family Ichthyophiidae; genus Ichthyophis; species Ichthyophis bannanicus. The sequence continues at coordinate 811,344,291 of CM066033.1, read as the reverse complement.
GGATAGCCGAGCAAGGGATTGGCACTACTTGCGGAAGGAATGGTATCACAGACAAAATGTAACAGTTGGAGAGAAGAATATCCAGCACCTAGCTCTGGTTGAGGCTCACAAAATCCTGCTACCACCCCTTCACATCAAACTAGGTTTGATGAAAAACTTTGTGAAAGCCATGGACCGCACTTCGCCAGCTTTCCGATACCTGCATGAAAAATTCCCTCGACTCAGCGAAGCAAAGATTAAAGAGGGAGTTTTTGTGGGTCCTCAGATTCAAGAGCTCTTCAAAGATGACCGGTTCAACAACTTGCTGCAGGGTGATGCGAAACAAGCATGGAATGCTTTTCGCCTAGTCTCAACAAACTTTCTCAGGAATGTTAGGGCAGAAAACTACAAGGAACTAGTAGAAGACATGCTGATGCAGAAACTTGACTGCAATATGTCTCTAAAGATCCATTTCCTTGATTCCCATCTCGATTTCTTTCCTGACAACTGTGGTATGGTTAGTGATGAACAGGGCAAACGTTTTCACCAGGATACCGCAACGATGGAGCAAAGATACCAGGGAATATGATCCACTACAATGCTGGCTGACTACTGCTGGACACTCCCGAGAGAAGCTCCCGAACAGCTGTACAAGAGACAGGCGAAAAAATCTAAGAAGTAGTCTATGACTTGGTTTTTTACAGGTATTAGCTGAAGGCCTGTTATATTTACTACTGACATGCATTTCGTGATATAAACATTAATTCTTGTAGATTACAAAAAACTAGAGCCAACTTTGCAATTCCACTGTCATATTCGTGTTCAGCATATAAAAATTGATAAGAAATGACTATTTTTATTTCAGTAACATGACTTTTGTAAAAATTTGTTGACCAGTCTATTCTTATTTTATCATCTTCTTTTCAGTCTAGTTTACATGTTACAGGGCTCATGCTTTTGCTTTGGCTGTGCCCATTTTGTGGAATCATTTGCCAGCCTTTTTATGTGGCTGTCAAGATTTGTTGTCTTTTCGTCGGTTCCTGAAGGGCCATTTGTTTTGTCATGTGTTTGGTGATCATGTGATTAGGTGGTTTATAAATGCTGTAAATAAATACATAAATAATAACATAGGCATTTACGCTCACCATCTATTTGCCCCCTCACACCCTACTGACACTGAAATAACACTCCCTTGGAGAGGTGCTTGGCAAAATATGACTGTAACTTTTATTAAACATCTAACTATTAACAGTAAGATCAAGAAATTGAGATCCATCAATCTTCACCACAGGGTTGAGCTAGATGGTGTCATCCTAGCCCCCGCTCCCTACTCCATATTTCCATACTCTCCTGTCCTGCTGACCACCCCCCAATCCCCAGCCTGCGGTGGCGCCAGACTGAGGCATGCTTCTACCCATGGGAGACTTAATGTAACTGGGACCCAACATGGCAGTGATGCTTATGCTGCAGGAAGCCCCCCAGTGCTCCCATCCCTGTCTTCCTCCCTGCCCTTCAAGGGGTCGGGGGAGGGATTAACCTGCCACCTCAAATTACGTCCCTAAGAAGCTACAAGAAAGCCCTCCCCAGTCACCCCCAAGACCTCTGATCCTCCTCAACCACTCCTAACCTGCCCAGCGCCCCCTTCCCGCACCCCCAGGACAAGTAGGGTGACCGAACCGGCCAACTCACACTCTCTGTCTCTGCTGTCTGAATGCACCAAAAAAACCCAGCCCTGGTGAGTCTGCACCGCTCCCTGCCTCCTCCTCAGTTTTTCCCACCGGCACCCCTGCCCATCCTCCCTCCATGTGAATGGACAACAGGCCTCCGCCATGTTATTTACTCTACTCTCCATTCGGCCAAAGAGCTGGAGCCATGGGCATTAACATAAACATTTGCATTCGCCCCCTCAAACTCTACTGACATTGAAATAACACTCCCTTGGAGAGGTGCTTGGCAAAATATTGTCCGCAGCTTTCATTAAACATCCAGCTATTAACATCAAGCAATTGAGATCCATCAATCTTCACCACAGGGTTGGGTTAGATGGTGTCATCCTAGCCCTCCCTACTCTATATTTCCATACTCTCCTCTCCTGCTGACCCCTCCCCCACCCCACTCCCCAGCCTGCAGTGGCGCCATGTTGAGGCATGCTTCTGCCCATGGGAAACTAATTGGGACCCAAACGGCGGTGACGCCCATGCTGCAGGAAGACCCCAGTGCTCCCATCCCTGTCCTCCTCCCCACTCTTCGAGGGGTCAGAGAGGAAGGAATTAACCCCAGGGGGGAAGGTCTGCCACCTCAAATTCTGCCACAAGCGGAGACTGCCCCTTGCATGTCTCCACCCCCCTCCTCTGCCACAGCCTGAAATGCCTTGCTGAACCCCCCAACACATCCTGAACTGAACTAAGAAAGATATCCTGACCAATATCTGACAAATGCACCTCATCCAGGTGAAAAAGCCCCGGGCAATCCACTGTAATTAAGTCATGAGCCATCACAAGCCCATGCAAGAAATGGACAAATGTAGAAACCTCAGCAGTCATCCTTCTCCACAAATGCTCCACCGTTTGCAGTCAGATGGCATCACATCAGGCATTATCTACAATCAAATGACCGTCACAGCCGGGAAATATCAACGGATCAAGAAAATGTCCTTCTTCATTTGTCTGATAACGTCCACCCCTTTTAAAGCACACAGGTCATTCCCCCCCCCCCCCAAATGAACCAAAATACAATGGGGTTGAATTCTGGTCACCGTATCTTAAAAAGGATATAGCGATTTTAGAAAAGGTTCAGAGAAGAGCCACCAAAATGGTAAAGGGGATGGAAGGATACTCCTATGAAGAAAGGCTAAAAAGGTTAGGGCTCTTTAACCTGGAAAAGAGACGGCTGAGGGGAGATATGATAGAAGTCTATAAATTAATGAATGGAGTGGAACGGATAAACGTAGATCGATTGTTTACCTTATCAGAATATAGAAAGACTAGGGGACATGCAATGAAGCTACAGGGTAAACTATTTAAGACTAATAAAAGAAAATATTTTTTCACTCAACGTGTAATCAAACTCTGGAATTTGTTACCGGAGGATGTAGTAAAGGCTGTTAGTGTAGCTGGGTTTTGAAGAAAACTCCGTGATCTGACCACAATACCACGGCTCTTTTTGTCTCTGGTCCATCAAGCAGTGAGAAACAGGCAGAGAGTAATACATAATACAATCACACACAAAGTGCTATTTTCTTTGAGCTCAGAGGGAAGATGGCAACAGACGGTCTATGGACATGCATAGTTTCACGCCTGCCGAATTCAAAGTCCCCCTCCTAAAAGCTCCTTTTTATTAGAGAAAAAGAGGAAGTAACAGTCATTTATTATAACCACGAAATAACACAAGGTGTCGCCAAAGTTCTTTTTACAGAGTAAGATCTGATTACAGTATATTAGATGAAATTTATAATTGCAAAAGTTGCAAAAATTATGTTGTGTCAGCAGGGACTTCCAGTTGACAGTACAATGAACTTTATGCTTGCACAGTTAATAGCCTATATTTACTCTTTATGCTTGCGTTAACACTGTTCCATCTATTTTAAAGATGGTTAAACAGAACTCATGATCATGACATCCTATTCTATTTAAAAGGAAGAAGGTGAGAAGTCAAATTTCTAAACACATTTTGTATCAAGAAATTCATCCATCTTCAATTACATATTGGGGATTCTGGTATCCCTTTATCTGTCCATGTCTACAGTCCTCCCTGTGATTCTAGAAAGAATCATTACAAAAGAACAGTAGCTGAAACATGTCCAATTCCAGAATAAATCTTCTACAATAGGCTTCATTTTGAAGATGTTCTTTCAAGGTCCTGGGCACATCTGGTCCATAGGTGAGCTCCATCTTGTTCATGGAAGAAATCATTATACAAAATCATGTGACATTGTTTACCTATGCTTAGCCTCAATAAAAATGTGTACAAAGAGCAAGACTTTACCAATTATTCTTGTAAGCACTACCTCATCCAGCAGTGGCCAACTGCTTCTCGTAGATCTAGCAATAATTCAGAGACACCAGTCATCACTCCAGATTCGTCAGCAGCATCCTTTCTCACCATGGGCTGTGTTATGCACATCTTAGATCAATCTTTTCCAGTGACCATCCACCCAGGCTTCACTGCTGCACATACATGAGTAGTTCCGCTGGAATCGCTGATCTTTATCAGGAGTCTCCATATTCAGTAGCATTTCATTCAGTCGTTTTCTTCCTCTTCGGCCCATTAGATTCAGTGCATACAATATATAATTTGTAAAAATCCAATTCTCCACTACAGCATCTCTCTTGATGCCATACAATTGCAAACAAGCACAATTATTCATCCCTAATGACAGTCTTAAATTGTTGAACAGAATTATATTATCTATTGTTAATTACAATACATCCATAGCTAGCACTAAACTATTACATAGCTAACCTGTAACATAGTTATCTTTTTCATCTGCTTCCTAAACTTATTCTGTCTACTTGCCAAATCAAATGTTAGCATGTGGCCTGATAGACACATTGCTTTTTCCTGTCAGGAACACAATTGTACATATTCATATCACTAATTATATCTGTGATGTATTCTCCAGCCTTAACAATATACAAGATATAGTCAATCTGGTTTATTCAAGGGGTAACAACATTAAAACATAACTAGCAGTTTATGACAAATAATTTAAACTCATTTCAATTGTTTGTCAACAATTATTAGGAAGGCTGTCTTATCTTAGGTGATGATTCAACTCACGTTACTTTAAACATTATCACCACATCCTGCACACACAAACACCCCAGTACCTCACTGGTCTTCTCCGCTTTCACATCCCTACACGTAGTCTTCATTCTCTTCACATTAATCAACTTCACTTCCCCCCACCATCTCGTGCACACTTACAGTCTAGGTAAAAAGGTTTGGACAAGTTCCCGGAGGAAAGGTCCATAAACCATTATTAAGAAGGGACCCAGGATATCAATGCTTGAACCAATACAAGCATTGTGGAACCTGTGTCCCTTGGGGAAACTGCTAGGTACATATGACCTAGATTGGCCACTGTTGGAAACAGAATACTGGGCTTGATGGACCTTGGTCTGACCCAGTATGGCATATCTTATGTTATGTTCTTATGTTCTCATATTGGCAAGTCTCCAGCAGCACGGGTAGCATTTGGAACCAGCTCATCCCTCTGAGGCCCATCCATTGCAGCAGTACTCCATAGTCTGTGAGGCCCAAATTCAGACTCCACTTGGATTCCACTGCTCTCTTCTGGACCCAGAACACAAGGGAATGTCCACACATCCATACTACAAACTCTCGCTGCCGCCATCCTGGGAACAAAACTGAAAGAATAGTAAGTGGTACTGGCAGGTGAAGAGGCTAGTTAACACACATATCTCTTATGCACACTAGATCACAATGACCCAAATGCTGAATCACTGGCACAGAGAAGCCCTGTGCTGCTGTGAACATCGCAGCCCCGATGCGGAATGAATATGTTCCATACACATGCGGTGGGAAACCTGCCAAGGTAAGACCCCGCTTCATAATAGCTGCAAACTGGAACTGGTCAGCGGATCCCCCCACTCATGGCACAACCAAAACAGGGTCCCCCAGGCCGCACCCACCAAAATAACCTAGCACAATGCACCAGGCAGGTGACCAAGCCTGGGACACTCCTCAACCGGACCCACGCTCCACATCCCTGCTGATCTGTCTTACGGCATCGAATCCACAGCTGCACCTCCTTCGTCCGGAGCACCACATTGTCTGGCAGGAGTCCCTGAATCCCCACCAAGGATTTGGAATCAGCCACCAACTCCCCCACTCTAAGCACCACAAAGAAAGCAAAGGTAAAAGCCACAATGAACAATCTCACCTCATATGGGGAATTACATACCCGAGGCAAGACTGCAAAAAGAGCCAACAACATCTTGTGGTGCAGGGGTTGCCTCTTTGGCCTTACAACCAAGATTGCACATGCTCTGGCAAAGCCTTTCACTAGCTTGTGAACCACAAAGGATGCTTTAGGGTCTGGAAACCAATGAATCTTCAACACAAAAGCCACACTTGCCAAAGCCACCGATGGAGCATGCGGTGACCAGCTGCACTCCATTGCCAATTCCAGAAAACACAAGATGTCACCCTGGGTAATCTGCCATCCTCCTAGGGGCACGAGAGTCACAAACCACCTCCAGCCAGCCATGTAAGCTTTCCATGTATTCTCCACCGAGGCTGTCCTCAACAATCAAGTGATGAGGAAGGATGTCCCTACAATCCCTCAGGATCCTGGAAGGAGCAGCATCCATGGCTGGTGCCAAAGCCCAAAACCGGGCCCACTGCAAACGAGATAAAGCATCTGCAATTGAATTACTACACCCGGCACATGCTTCACCTCAACCACATACTGAGCTGTAAGCACCACAGCACCAATCGATGGAGTAAACCGACCACCAAAGGGGAACTGGCAGACTGCCGGTTAATTGCAATCACCATTGCCATATTATCAGAGTGGAAGAGCACGGTCCGATTACATAGGCACTCATCCCACAGCAATAAAGCCACCCAGAATTGGAACAATTCCAAAAATGTAATGTTCCTGCACCAACCCCACTCTTTCCATGCGTCAGGCCAAGCCTCCGCACACAATGCCCCTCCAAAATATATTCAAAAAACGATCCCCCCATTGGCATCCGCATACAACTCCAAATCATGATTGGACACCGCTGGACATGGCTACATTCACACTCCATTGAAGTCTTGCAAAAATTCCCGCCAAATACCCAAGTCTGTCTTTACGCCGCTACTCAGCATAATAGTGATGTTTCCTCCGCACCCATCTAGTCAGGAATGCCAGTCGCCGCGTGAACGTCCTACCCATGGGAATCACCCGACAAGCAAAATTGAAGTGCCCCAACAGTTCCTGCACCTGCCTCATCGTCGACTTAGGGTGGGCTAGAGCCCACCAATTTGGCGACCTTCTCCACAGGCAACCACGATTCCATATGGATTGAATCGAGTTTGATGCCAAGAAATATGAAAGAGGTAGCGGGCCCCTCCGTCTTTTCCTCCGCCAATGGCACCCTGATGTTCCTCACCAACTGCTGGAAGACCCCCTAACAGGCCACACTCCAAGGACTCCACAGCAGCTACCACTAGGAAATCATCCAGATAGTGCACTATCACATCAGATCATGCCAGCATCTGAAATGCCCAATGGAGGAAGGAAGAAAAGACCTCAAAATAAGCACAAGCCACTGAACACCCCATGGGCATAGACTTGTCGATATAGTAGTGCCTTTATAAATGAAAACCCAATAGGTAGAAAGAGCTGGGATGGATAGGGAGCAGTCGAAATGTGGACTCCATATCTGCCTTTGCCATCAACTCCCCCTTCCCAACTCTCTGAAGAAGGTGTACGGGGAATCAAAGAATGTGTATTGCACCGAACACAGTGTCAGGTCAATAAAATCATTCACACCATGCCTCACTGGATAGGACAAGTTGTGAATGAGCAAATACTTGCTCGGCTCCTTCTTAGGCACCACTCCCAGTGGGGACATGACCAGATTAGGAAGAGATAAATACTCAAAGGGATCCGCAATCTTGCCCCGCTCCAGCTCCTTCTGCAATTTAGTGGCGACAATACCCTCTAGCTGTTTTACCAATGGAGCATTTCGGGCCTGGAACAAACTACCTGAGTCTGTACATCAAGCATCTTGATCATAGACCTCATCAATTTCATCTTCTTCTGCAGCTGTTGTTGGGGCATACACTTGTTGTGTTGATAGGCATTCCTCATAGACGAATAGAAATTAAGTGTTCACTGATTGCATTGTATTTCATTACAGTTCTTGCAAGTTTCTTCTTAATTATAAATGCAACACCATTTCTTCTTTGTCTTTCATTTCCTGCATAGTAGACCATGTGATCATCAGAAGCAAAGTGCCTGATGCCAGTCCATTACAGTTTGCTGACACCCAACAGATCGAGTTGTACACATTCCATTTCATTCTTGACCACCTTCAACTTCCCTTGGTTCATGCTTTGTATGTTCCATGTCCCAATATGTAAGACATCTTTGCAGCTTCTGACTCTCATTTCATGCACAGCTACATCAGCAGTCAGACGTCCCGAGGGCTTTAATCCAACCACATCATAAATGCTGGCTTTACTCTGAAAAGTCTTTAGCTCCTCCCCAGTAGCTAGTTGAGTGCCTTCCGACCCGGGGGTCTCATCTTCCAGCACTATAGTGCAATTTGTTTTGTTGTGACTATCCATTGGGTTTTCATGGCAAAATACAAAAGTAGATTGCCAGGCCTTTCTTCAGCACAGTTTAAATTTAGTGTTGTTGCCATTGTCACAGAAATGTGATCCTCCGCTGCCAACACCGTCCCAATCTGCTGCTGCCCAGATGGGTGGTTTGTCTTGGTCTGGCATCTCAGGACAGGTCTGGAAGGTCAGGGCAGGTCTGGCAGGGTCTATATCTTGGGAGACCCTGCCAGTAGTTAAGCTACTGATTGCTTAGCCCTCAACATCACTGATGCACACAACTCTCACAGCACGACAAGCTACTTTAGTTTCTTATCCATTTATCTTTAAACAGTTTTTCAGCGGCACTCAATTTAAACAAATACGGTGAGCTATCCTTAAGTTAAACAGGCATTATTTTGGCCAGATCTAAAATAACCCTACTCATGCCCCTTTATTAAGCTAATATGTTTGGTCATTTAGGGGCCTATTTATGATGCTGAATTTAGATTTTAATACAAGAATCACTGTTCACTAAAAGTTCATGCAGCATGTTAAACAGTCAACACACTAAATGCCAATTTGGGGCACTGAATGGGTGGGGAATTGGTGGAGACTATAATCTACAGTTAATATGTGGTTTTGCAGTTACTCTGTGTTAGATTTTGGAAAGTACTGCATGGCAACTGCACATTCTTATCACATTTCAATAAATGAACCCTTAAATGTTTAAATGACCAAAGTCAGGGCCGGCCCGTCCATTGAGCAAGAATGTTTTTTGCACAGGGCCCCGCGTTTCAGGGGGCCCCGCGCAAAGAACATTCTGCTTTTTTCAAAATTAAATTAAAAAAAAAAAAAGAAACACTGGCTGCTACCGCTGCCGCCGCAACAGAATGGACTGTCCCGCGGGGCCCCCTCTGCCCAGCTGAATCCCTCCCTCCCTCCGTGACGGCTGAGCCCCTCTGTGCCGGCTTTGAGAGTCGCGAAGGGAGAGTGTCTCCCTCGCGTCTCTGTTAAGCCTGCAGGGGCAGATGGGTAGCAGCCAGCATTTTTTTTAAATTTAATTTTACTTGAGCCGATGGGGGGGGGGGGGTTAGGACTGGTAATGGGCTATGGGGGGGCTAGGACTGGAAATGGGCTGGGGGGGTTAAGACTGGAGGTGGGCTGATGGGGTTAGGACTGGTAATGGGCTGTGGGCTGTTGGGGGGGTTAGAACTGGTAATGGGCTATGGGGGGGTTAAGACTGGTAATGGGCTGTGGGCTGATGGGGGCTGTCTGGTAATGGGCTATGGGGGGCTAGGACTGGAAATGGGCTGGGGGGGCTTAAGACTGGAGGTGGGCTGATGGGGTTAGGACTGGTAATGGGCGGTGGGCTGATGGGGGGTTAGGACTGGTAATGGGCTATGGGGAGTTAGGACTGATAATGGGCTATGGGGGTGCTAGGACAGGAAATGGGCTGATGGGGAGGGGTTAGGACTTGAGGTGGGCTGATGGGGTTAGGACTGGTAATGGGCTGTGGGCTGTTGGGGGGGGTTAGAACTGGTAATGGGCTATGGGGGGATTAAGACTGGTAATGGGCTGTGGGCTGATGGGGGCTGTCTGGTAATGGGCGATGGGGAGTTAGGACTGATAATGGGCTATGGGGGGCTAGGACAGGAAATGGGCTGATGGGGAGGGGTTAGGACTTGAGGTAGGCTGATGGGGTTAGGACTGGTAATAGGCTGTGGGCTGATGGGGGGGGGTTAGGACTGGCAATGGGCTATGGGGGGCTGACTGGAAATGGGTTGATGGGGTTAGCACTGGAAATGGGCTGATGGGGGGTTAGGACTGGTAATGGGTTATAGGGGGGCTTAAACTGAAAATGGGGTGATAGGGGGTTAGGACTGGAAGTGGGTTGATGGGGGGGCTAGGACTGGTATTGGGTTGGGAGGTTGCTAGGACTGGAAATGGGCTGATGGGTGGCTAGGACTGGAAATGGGCTGATGCAGGGACTAGAAGGGAATGGATGCTGGGTGAGGCTGGAACTAGAAGGGAGCTGATGTTGGGGGAGGATTAGAATGGGATGGGGCTGGAAAGGTAAAATGGAGAAGGGAAAAATATTTTGTGTGGGAGGGATAAAAAATCTACAATTGGCTGGGTATTGGGAGAGTAAGTGGGGATTGAGGATGGAGGGGTGAAATTTGAGTGGATGAAATAGGAATGAGGAAAGAGCAAAAGGAGAAAGATTAGTATGTTAAAGCAGATGTAGAGAGAGAATGGAAAAAAAACTAGAAGAGAGAAGAAAGGACAAATGGACAGCAGACGATGGAGAGTTAGCAGAAGACACGAAAAAACCAAAAGAAAGTTGCTGGAGCAATTGCAGCTGAAAAAAAATGCACAAAAGGTAGAAAAATATCTCTTTATTTTGAATTTATTAATTGGAATATGTCAGCTCCGGTAAATGTGCATCATTAACGTCTGCGCTTTGTTTAGTAGAAGAGCAAATTAATGTATAGTTTTATTTCTACAGTGTTGTACATTCCAAGTATGACTTTTGGGATTCTCAGTTTAATTATTGTCTTCCTGTTTCTAAATTGTGATTACTTGTTTGGTGATGGTCTATGTTCTGCATGTGTAACTGAGCTGAGGTGTTCTGTTTATATAATTCCTATTTGACATTGCCACTTGTTCTCTTTCCCCAGTAGGTCATGTATTCTTGTTCTCTGAAATGTATTGGTTTAATATTTGCAGTGTTGCCTTTTGATTGGTAGAGTATGGTGCTTTGTGAGTCCTGGTAGTGTTGTTAGGATACGGCGGGTTTGCTATGGGTTCTAAATGGGCAGTGTTTGTAGTAGTTCCTAATGTGTCTGGCAGTTGGCACTGGATTATAGTAATGGAGAAATCTTTTAGTCTTTCTTTATCCATACACTCATTAAGAGGCACGTTTACTAAAAGTTAGTATATGGTAACATTATGTAAATGTTTATGCAAATGAGTCTCCTTATGCAAATGAGGCCCCGCACCGAGTCTCCGCACATGGCCCCACACCCCCCTTGGGCCGCCCCTGACCAAAGTTGTCCATAAATGTGGCCTGGACTTTTTTTTAAAAAAGCACTACGTGCTTTTAAATAATAGGCCCAATGTGTCTTGTTTCAGGTATGACCCCAGTGCCCTAGCTGTAAACATTATATGGCAAAAGGTCCTACTGTATGTCTGAAATAGTTTGAGTGTATTAATTAGTGTGGCTGGGAGATAACTTGCCCTAGTCCCTATAGAAAGGTGTAATTCGTTAAGAATGTTCTAGCTGGCTTCTTAATAAATCAAGGAGAGGGCTTGGAGTGCATGCAGGGGGAGCATGTGGGAGTGTTGGAGTGGCAGGAGAGGGGGTCAAGGGTGTATGGACGGAGGGGAGGCAGGGTGTGGGTGCGGGCAAGGGTGGGTGAACAGAGTGGATAGGGGATCTGAGGGGGGGGGTGTGGGGAGGGATGTGATAGGTCAGCTGGAGGGGGACACAGATGATGATGAGGCAGTAGGAGGCCCAAGTTATGGAAGCTGGGTTGCCAGGAGGCAGTGGTGGTGCCAGCTCACATCAATGATGAGAGTGGTGATGCTGCGGAGGTGCTATCGCCCATGTCCTCATGGGAGTGGTGTGCCCATGTTGGTGGGCCATGTACCCACCCCTATCAGATGTGGAACCTGATGAGGGGACAATTGAAGACCCAAAGGGCATGCCAGCCCTGGCCCGCCTGAAGCGTGTGCTGGCACACAGCCTTGCACAGCTGCACAGGCCTCTCTCACACCTCTTGATGCATGTGGAAGGTCTTATGGGTGAGGTGCAGGGCCTGCGCCTGCTGCTGGAGGCCTATCTGCAGCCACACACACCACCCCCCAATCGCACAGCAGGCAGCCCTGCAGGGCACTGAGGGGGCCACGCCATCTGGGAGGTGCCCAGTGGCAGCAATAGCACTAAGCATCATGGTCCGCACCAGTGGCTGCTGGTGCAGTGACAGTCACCAGGGTGGACTGGCTGCCACTTTAAATGTCCTTGTAGGTGTGGCAAGCGTGGGGGTTTGTTGCCAAGGGACACACCTGCTGGCCCTATTATGTACCAAGACCATAAACTGTAACAATGACATATGTAAATGTATATATACTAAGACTTGTACTATAAATAACCGATAAGATCCAGACCTAACCATGCAGTTATACAGTGTGGTGCAATGGTCTAACATGTAAATAGTCACCCCAGTTAAAACTTATAATGGTCTAACATGTATATAGTTGCCCCAGTTACAACTCCAAGTTACCGTTCCTGTTCAATGTAAGCGCAAGGCAGATCTCCCCTGCCCTGTATAAGAATTGTTAACTGTGAACCGCACTGATATTAAAGAGCGTGGTATAGAAAAGCTTTTAAATAAATACATAAATAAATTCTTATCTTTGCCGCCCTTATCTTTGGACGTTTGGCTGTGGTGGGCCCTCTCTGTCTTTGCCTGCCTCGTCATACTGACATCTGTTAACACTGTGCTCATCCATATGGTCCAGATACCGGCTAGGCTTTCATGAACCACCTGCTCTGCTGCCGCCCAGACTAGCTCCATCCGGTGCACTCCTCAGAACAAACACACCCTCTCTCACTTTCTGTATAAGCAACATGATTCCACAGGGAGCTGCCCGGTACCTGTATATATCAGCTATGACATAACATATTCACATGAGGACCAGGGTTACATATCTACTCTCCTGTTTTCACCACAAAGGGTATCCTTTCTCTGTTCATATCCATAATCTCCCTAACTCTGCAGTCCCATCTATGTGCCTAGTTTTGTTGGCATCTCGTATATTATTTCCTTTGGCACATACAGCACATAGGTGCATGGCATGATTGGACACTGATATTCTTCTTTGTATCGTTGCACATCTGTTTAGTTATGTTTCTTTGCCCGACAACAGTCCCTCAGTTCTGCTCCCTGTACCTTCTGCATGCATCTTGTATTTGTCCATCTGCAGTGGCCCAACTTCAGACCTGTCCTGTCACATCCATTCACCTCTATGGGATGCATTGCAAGGCAGAGCTGATTTTTTTCTAATTCAGAGCTTTAACCTGTTTTCCAGATTACACCTCGTATCTACATGTCCCTTTCAATAATAAGCTTTCTATGTCTCGGCAGCTCACCACCCCCCTGTTCTGCCCTCTCCCGCCCACATTAACTGCCTATGCTAACGCCCAGGTCATGCATGTCAGCAGTGTTGCGGAATATGGTGGGGATGTATTTGTCACTTACATGTCCCCGCCGCACATGGGCAGTCCTTATTCATGTTCTAGAATGACCCCCATAGGCACCGATATGTCTCTGTAAAATACCAGCAAAAATCCTTTGGAAATCTTAGCTAAAATATGGTCATGTACAGTACAATATATTAAAACCAACTCAGGAGCAGGTGTAAATATATGTAGGTATATAGTTTATAGCCTACAGGCCCGATATCCAAGGCAATTACACAATTTTCAGACCTGCCACCGAGCTGGATATGGAGTGGCACTAATATGGCTAGTGCCTCTGAACAGCCATGTGTGCCACTATTGCATGCCCCAATGCTAACTGGTTGGAGCAGGCAGGGATATGAAGAGGTGAACCAACAACTCAAGAGGAGAACCAAGAATCCATACCCACAGGAGAACTAAGGAGCACCTGAAGAAAAGGACTGAAGAAGCCTTTGAGTAATGGAGAAATAAGAAAAGGAGAAGACATGAGAAGACCCAGGAGTTAAAATCCCAGTCTCTGAAAGGTGTCTGTTATTTTGATTTTTTTCTAATTTGTCATAAATGTACTGTCTGCGAAGTAAAAGATGAAATGTGACAGTTTTAACAACCAGCAAATTATATTTAGGGCTTCTGATTTTAGGTTTCAAAACACCCCAAGACAAAAATAAAATAAAAATAAAATAGGCATTTACTGAATAAACCCTGGAAAAATACCACTTCCCTTAATACTCTCTCACCCCTCTTCTGGAAGGCTTATCTTGTATTCTGAATTCAGGTTTTTGTGCCTTTTCTGCTTTATTGACTCCTAAGTAATGCAAACATACATATTTGCTCTCTTTCACCAGCTGGGGCTATATTGGCCTGGTAACTTTTTTTTTTTTTTTGAAAGATAGGCAAAAGAAGGTTGTCTTCAATGACCTAAAAATCTTCATGGAATTTCTTGCCCGTTTGGGGTTCTTTAAGACTGATTTTTCATCTATTGTATTTGCCATTGTTTCTTTCAAGGGGCATATCTCATCTTCTTTAGTACTCATGAACGTTATGGTAAACTGTGTTAACCAGTGGTTGCAAAGAAATACGTTGATCCTGAATGTAGTAAAAACTTAAGTGTTCTGGGTGAGTTGGTTCTTGCCTATTGCCTGAGCTTTGACCACTGTGGATTCTGAATGAATCATTGCTCTCGCGTACTTGTGTCAAAAGTCTAGGAATTTATTTTGACTCACAATTATCCTTGAAAGTTCGCCAGCTCTTTTTTCAATCTTCAGCTTGTGAGGAGTTTAAGGCATTATCTTGACATTAGTGAATTTTGTCAGGTCTTGTAGACCGTGCTTTTAAATGAACTTGAGTACAGCAATGTGCTGTTTTGGGGGTTGCTCTCAGTGACCTTGAAAGCTACAAGTACAAATGCTGCCAATCAGGTATTGACTGGTACAGGGAAAATGGATCATATCACTCTTCACTTGTTGTGTTTCATCTCCTAAATGACTACCTTCACTTCAGCAAGGAACTTAAGGTGAACATCTTTGTGTGTATTTTTAGCAGATAGAAATAAGGCAGGCATGCATTCAGATTGTTTTTATCTTAAATGCATGTTTTGGTTTTATGTTTTACATATTATTTTATGGGTCCTTCAATGTAATAGCTTAGGTCAGCTATTAACTGTACTGGTGGGTAATGAATGAATGCATGAATGAATATATAATTCCACTGGAAAAGATATGCAGCAAAAACACTTGTGGTAAAAAATAACAATAAACACATATTTTTTAATACACTCAAAGAACACCTACTTAGCTGGAAAATACACCTAAATTTATATGGGTCAATATTCAGCTGCAGGGGTCAGTGTGTTGTTTTTTTAAATGCTGGCTGAGGTGTTTAAAATTACACATATGTTCAACAATGTTATCCAGACACATATAGGGCCCTTTCTGGGAAAGCTAACGTAGGGACATGCCAGTGACCACGCACTAAAGGACACAGTGTGCATCGTATGATGGGATGGGGAATGGGAGACGTGTGGGCATGGAGAGCACATTACTGCTAGCGTGAGGGCAATTGCCATGTGCTCTGTAGCAATGTGACAGCACAGGCGTGTCATTAGGTGCACTCACATTAGTCTTTGCTATCTTGGGCTAACTGCCGGGAACATGCTGGGCATGCCCCCAACACTTAGCATATGAGGGATGCACGTCCCCAGGCCTACAGCCTTCACAGTGCCTGCCTCCATAACCAGTTACAGGGACGTTCATTTCTCAGGGTGGAGACAGAGCGATTCCAGAAGGCACTTATATACACCTCCCTCCACTGCTGCCACTCCCCCAGATTTTTGGATGTTCTGTTCAGGACGTTTCAGATTCTTACTAGACGTCCCTTCAAAAATGCCACTTTATATGCACACTGGAGCATTTTTGCATGTGTAAATCAGCTGCATGTGTGTTAATTCATAGGCATATGTGCATATAAGTGATTTGCATCCACTTTCATTTCTTAGATGCCAAAATGAACCGAATCAATGCTGATGAATACACACCCCTCTAGGCCAGGCAGTGGCAGGACGAGTGGTGAGACTGTAGCAGCAGATAGAATGGCTCTAACAGCAATATAGCAGGGCACCAAAGCTGAAAGTAGGCCAGAGAGCAGCAGGGCAGGCAATGATTCCGGTGGCAGTAGTGACCCAAGCAGAAGCAATTGCAGAAAGAGGCAGGAGAAGAGGAAGCTTTTCTGTTTTATGTTTCTGAATGTGGGGATAAAAATACTCACTGGTACTAGACAGCAGGGAATGACAACTCAAGTAGGAACTGGAAAAAAACAGAGCAAGGAACGATCAACAAAAAGAATTTCACAGAAAGGCAGCAGATCTCAATATTATCAAAAGGGGTGAAGGAGATAGAATGTGGGTTCCTGGGCATGCATTGGTTTGGTGGGGCTGTATATTTGAGTCCTCCTCCAAAGCTGCATGGAAATCAAGGGAAACCAAGAAGAGGGAGTCATGTATTTAGAAACACTAGCTTTCCCAACAAGTCTTAATGCCACTCAATGTGGACTCACAATATCAGCTGCCATCATCACTAAGCATGCTAGTTGGTGGGCAAGACAAGCAATGCTGGGCAGCCTTGATCAGGACTGACCAGACTGAAAACTTGTGTGTCAATACTAGGCATGTGCATTTTGAGCTCATTTAGATATTTGTTTGGGCACCTAAACATTTAGTGTGCATGCAACAGGGCCACTTCAAACCCTTATGGGACCCTGGGTAAATGTTTACGAATAGGCACCCACCCATTAGTGGTAAACCTTCCTAACACCACTGATGCCCCTTTTCAGCGATGGCAATACATTTAAAAAGGCACCATGGGTCCGGAGTTACTGCCTCTTCCTGCTAAATTGGAATTGGAGGGGGCAGGGGGTGGGGAAGTGCAAATGGCACCATAGTACCAGAAAAGAAGGTAACTCCGGAGCTGCGGCTGCACATTCTGAAAAGTGTCTGCAGCAGCGGTGGCAATGGGCGCAGGTGCAGCAGCAGGGCGGCGCTGGGAATGAGATTCACCTAGGGCCTCATATCCATGTGCTAGTCTTGAACAGCGATGCTTTTACAGATGGGCAGTTGGGCCCCCAATGTGTAGGGGCCTAGGTAGCTGCTCCTGTTTCCCATCGGTAAAAGCGGCCTCATATACCTATGAATTAATGCACACACAATGTATTTACACATGCAAAACAAAGAGTAGCACACAGAGTAGGCGTGCAATACTAGCAAATACAAAAGAAACATTTTTTTTCTTTTGAAGGAAAGGGCTTTTTTTTGGTCCTGAGCAAGCCTAGTCAATATGCCAAGGAGTCTGTGGTCATGGCATCAATGTACTCAAGCTAGCATGTCACAGAAATTCATGCAGTGATCCGCAGCAGAATAATAATATTCTCTGCCACTTATCATTGTAGTTAGGACTTCTGCACCAAAGAATTTTCTATGGTAGCCTCATGGGGGACTGATGCATAAATGTGGGAATGTGTTCACTGAGAAGGTGCTGCTCCTGCTGCCACTACTATTTGATGGCATGCCTACTCTTTTCCCTGCTAGTTCCCCTCTGCCACTGGTGCTCCCTTTCCTCCACCTACTTATCCTTCCAGTGTATTGCACTGGAGAGTAATAATTCCTTTCACCACGCTTCACAGAGAGGAACTTGTATTTAGGCATCCACCTCGATGAGAGCTTTCAATTGTTTTCCTATGTCTACACATCAAGCAGTTGACCACCATCAAAACCTTTGTTGTCAAACTCTGTCTGTCAAAACCCCTCAAGGCTCAGGGAAGCCTTTCTGGAATTCATATTGATCTAATCCTGATGCTCCAGGGGGCTTTTAATACTGATTTTGTTCTCCATGACTTCTGATGAAAAGCTGTGTGTTGCTCCAGCATCATCTCCAACATCAGATAAATGGGATGTCACCTGGTGAATGAGATGGTAAGCAGGGGCGGCTCAAGGCCATCTGCTGCCTGAGGCGAAGAATGAGATGGTGCCATCCCCCCCCCCCACCTTAGAGGGGGCGGGGCTTTTTCAGAAATCCAATCAGAGACTGAACCAAACCAAAAAGCTGATTAGATTATATGGAGGAAATGCAAGATGTTTGCACACAGGGCCGTAACGAGCTGCAATCGCGCCCTGTGTGAATTGCAGCTCAGGCACATGCCCCCCCTCCCCCATACCTCCGTCCAGCGCTGCCTGCTCTTTCCCTGCTGCTGCCGCCCTCTGTTTTTTTCAAGGCGGCGCCAGCAGCAGGGAAAGAGCAGGCAGCGCTGAACGGTGGTATGGGGAGGAGGAGGGGGGCATGCGCCCGATCTGAAAGGCTCCGGCACTTTAAGCAGATCTGTCCCTCCCTGCTCTGGCATCGTGTCGGAGGAGGGAGGGACCAGACCTACTTAAAGTGCTGCGAAAAGGCTTGGGGGGCGCATTTTGGCTGCCTGCTATTGTCCTGCCAGCCAATATCAAAAGGAACCCCAAAAAACAGTGGTCAAAATAACAGCATACAAAAAAGACCCCGTTGTGTTCCATAAATTTTTATCCCAGATTTTTGTCGGACATAGATCGTGAGGAGAAGGCACTATAGACCAACCCACTAACACGATACATATCCCTTTTATTCAACCACTTAGGTGTAAATGTTCAAAATTATTTAAATTCTCAAAAGTTTTTAAACAAGAAAAAAACACGATACTTATCAGAAATATGCGCGATGTGCACGTTTCGGGGGAGACCCCTGTATCAAGCGCTCAAAACTCCACTTGTAAAGACAACCATAGCCGCCATGGCGGCTATGGTTGTCTTTACAAGTGGAGTTTTGAGCGCTTGATACAGGGGTCTCCCCCGAAACGTGCACGTCGCGCATATTTCTGATAAGTATCGTGTTTTTTTCTTGTTTAAAAACTTTTGAGAATTTAAATAATTTTGAACATTTACAGCTAAGTGGTTGAATAAAAGGGATATGTATCGTGTTAGTGGGTTGGTCTATAGTGCCTTCTCCTCACGATCTATGTCCGGCAAAAATCTGGGATAAAAATTTTTGGAACACAACGGGGTCTTTTTTGTATGGAGATTGTCTTGCCAGCGGCAGCAGGACAACAGCAGACAGCCGAAATGTGCCCCCCAAGCCTTTGCGCCCTGTGCGGCTGCACTGCTTGCACAGGGCTAGGTATGGTCCTGTTTGCACATCAAGGAACTAAAAGACAGCAAGAACCAACAGCACAGTTTATAAAACTTAATTATAACTCATTTTTATTTTGTTGTTATAAACTGTGTTATGGCTCTTGCTTTTTCTTTTTCAACATTCGAACTTCACTGGCTTCCGATATCATGCAGGATTTTATACAAAGCCCTCATCTTGATCTTCAAAGCTTTCCACCAAATCTCACCATCCTCGTTATCTGACCTCCTTCATCACACACAGAACACCAGATCTAGACGATCTGTAACAGAGAACACGCTAATGATCCCAAAAGGCCTGACAAAACTCACCCAGACAACTACCACAAGAGCATTCTCATCCTTCGCCCCTAGATGCTGGAACATGCTGCCACCTAACATCAGATCACAAAAAGACCTGTCCCAGTTCAGAAAGTCTCTAAAAACACACCTCTTCCTACATCAGTTCTCACAAGGCACCGGCTCCCCACCCCCTCCCCCTCCAACACAAATCAACGATCATGATTAGTCAAGTATGTTCCTGAAACTTCATTACCCGCCCCAGATCAAATCCTCATAGACCCCCTTCTTTAGAGCTCAAAACATTTGAGAATTTATTGTAAATAGTTGTGAATTCTGTTATTTATTTTAACCCCAGTTATCCATGTTTCATTCCCTGTTACCTGTAAACTTGACATATGTTTTATGCTTAAGTACAAAGTTGTTAAAATGTAAACCGCGCTGATGATGAATAGTGCGGTATATAAAAGCTGTTAAATAAATAAATAAATAAACATATATTTTGCATCCACAGTAGGTGAAGAGCAGAACCAGGATATTCACCCATAGAACTCAATATTAAAAAAAAAATAAATCTGATTCTGATCATCTCACTAACAACAACAATAACCACTATTCTCCAGTACCAGGCATATTGTGAACTAATACAAAACCCTACAACAAAGAGCAAACCTACCATACCACACCATATCAGCACAAACTTCCAAAACTCACATAAGGAGCCCATCCAAAAAAAGCATCACTGTAAATACTACAGTGGGCACTGGAACATCCATACACCTATTTGAAAAGCTGAACAAGTCAAAGTACTACAGTACAGTATAGATCTTTATGTACAAACTCCATGTTAACAGAACACCTGACCTCAGTCACACACTCACAACATCGACCCTCACCAAGTACAGAAGAAGTAACCATAGTCTAAAGTAAAAATAAAAATATGTAGACAAAATTTAAACTGAAACCCCAAGAAGCCAGAGTCCACATGCAGTACAATATCAGATAAATATGAGATGCAGTTCCCCAATAAAGTGTAAATTAAATAAAATTATTTTTTGTACCTTTGTTGTCTGACCATTTTATTCTTTGATCATGCTGGTCCCGATCTGAGGCTTCTGCTTTCCTGTCTTCTTTTAGCTCTCTTTCTGTGGTCTATGGTTCATCTGCCATTTCTTATCTCTCTTTCCCGTTCCAGTAACCCTCCCCAGTATCAGCCCCCTTTCCAGTCCTCCCTTCCCAGTACCTTCCAATGTCAACCGCCTTGCATTCCCACGACTGTCACTGGTGTCCATTCCCTTCCAGTCCCACTTCTTCCCCACTGTCCAGCCCCTTCTAGTCCAAATACCATCCCAGGTATCAGCTCACGTCCACTCTCAGTGCCGCCCCCCAGTCAGATCCCTTCCAGTCGCCCTACCCTCTGTCCATCCCCCTTCCAGTGCCATTCGCATGTCAACTCCCTTCCAGCCTCCTCCCCATTACCCAGTCACGTACTACTCCAATCCCCAAGTTTCAGCTCCCTTCCATTCCCCCTTCAGTACATCCCAGGTGTCAGCTCCTTTCCAGCCCCCTCCTTCCCTCATATCAGCTCCCTTCCTGCCCCCTCCTTCCCCTGACAGACCCTCTCAGTATCCACTGCCTTCCAGTCCTATTCTACCATCCCCCACATCAGCCCATTGGTAGCCCTAGCCCCTAGTTTTCTTCCAGGGCCAGCAGCACTCTCCTCCCCTCCCCCATTAGGTCATTTCCAGTCCCAGACAATTTCCAGTCCTATCCCCCTTATCAGCCCACTCCAGTCCTAGCCCCCCAATCAGTCCATTACCAGTCCTAGCTCATTTCCAGAGCTAGCCCCCCATCAGCCCATTACCAGTCCTAACCCCCCCAATAAGTCCATTTCCTGTCCTAGCTCCCCAATCAGCCCATTTCCTTTCCTAGCCCCCTAATCAGCCCATTTCCAGGCCTAACCCCACCAATCAGCCCATTAGCAGTCTTAGCCCGATCATCCCGTATCCAGTTCTAACCCCCCATCAGCCCGTTTTCAGTTCTAACCCCCCTCCCGATCAGCCTATTTCCATTCTTAACCTCCCATCAGCCCATTTCCAGTTCTAACTCCTGTTATCCTGTTATCCAAGTTGATTTTCCTGTTAACTGTTATCCTGTTATCCAAGTTGATTTTCCTGTTAACTGTAATAACCAGATATTTGTATCTTGGCTGAGGTTCTTTGTTCCATGTAAACCTCGCTGATAACGAATAGTGCGGTATATAAAAAATGTTAATAAATAAATAATAAATAAATAAATAAATAACCCCCCATCAACCCATTTCCAGTGCTAGCCCCCCATCAGTGCATTACCAGTCATAACCCCCCCAATAAGTCCCATTAGAAGTCCTAGCTCCCCGCCCAATCATCCCATTTCCAGTTCTAAACCCCCATCAGCCCATTTCCAGTTCTAACCCCCCCATCAGCCCATTTCAAGTTCTAGCCCCATCAGCCCCCCTCCCAATCAGCCTATTTCCATCTTAACCTCCCATCAGCCCATTTCCAGTTCTAACCCCCATCAGCCCATTTCCAGTCCTAGCCCCCCCCCCGATAGCCCATTAGCAGTCCTAGCCCCCTCCCAATCAGCCCATTTCTAGTTCTAACCCCCCCATCAGCCAATTTCCAGTCCTAGCCCCCTACCCCATCTGACCATTGCTATTTCCTGTGCTAACCCCCTCCCCCCCACCAGCCCAGCCTCAGACCTTCTTTAGTGAACGGGAACTGGAAAAAAATGGCTGCAAATGCTACTATTCAGCACTTATAAAGCACAACGCATGCAGTGCTGCACAGCTAACCTATAGGAGGTAGCCAACATACAAGAGACAGTCCCTGCCTATCAGAGTCATGCTCATCAGAGCTTACAATCTAGTTAGAACAGTACATTAGTTAGAACAGTACAGAGCATTAGTCAATTCTGCGCAAGGTACAGTATGGTACAGTTTGGTCTATAGTTTGGTCAAAAACGTTGACGGAGGTTTGGGTAAGATGAAGAAGGAGTCAGGATCTGAATGCAACGGTGAAGAGGTGGGTCTTCAACCTGGATTTGAAGAGGGCCGGGGAAGATGCCTGGCGCACAGACGCAGGTAGGCTGTTCCAGGCGTATGGTGCAGCAAGGTGAAAGGAGCACAGTCGGGAGTTCGCGGTGCGGGTGAAAGGCATTGATAGAGCGGAGCGCAAATTTCGAGAGGGGACGTAAGGAGAGATAAGAAATAAAAGGTATTGAGGGGCCATAGAGTGAATGCATTTATAGGTCAGGAGGAGAAGCTTGAATTGGATGCAGAATTAGACAGGGAGCCAATGAAGCGACTTGAGAAGAGGAGTAATGTGGGCATGGCGAGGCTGGCAGAAGATTAGTCGAGCAGCGTGATTTTGTATAGATTGAAGGGGAAGGAGGTGGCTCACGGGGAGACCGGCGAGGAGTAGGTTGCAGTAATCGAGACGAGAGGAGATTGAGGAGTGGATAAGCGTTTTGGTAGTGTGTTCAGAGAGGAAGGGGCGGATTTTGATGATGTTGTAGAGAAAGAAGCGGCAGGACTTAGCTACAAGCTGGATATGAGTGGAGAAGGAGAGAGAGGTGTCAAAGATAACCCTTAGATTGCGGGCCGAGGGAACAGGAAGGATAGTAGATCCATCCACATGGATTGAGAGAGGGGGAGTTGGGGAGAGGAGTTGGGTGGAAAGACAAGGAGTTCAGTCTCGGCCATGCTCAGTTTCAATCGGCGATGAGACATCCAGGCAGCGATGTCCGAAAGACAGGCATAAGAACATAAGAACATAAGATATGCCATACTGGGACAGACCAAGGTCCATCAAGCCCAGTATCCTGTTTCGAACAGTGGCCAATCTAGGACATGCGTACCTAGCAGTTTCCGCAAAAGACACAGGTTCCACAATGCTTGTACTGGGTCAAGCATTGATATCCTTTGTCCCTTCTTAATAATGGTTTATGGACCTTTCCTCCAGGAACTTGTCCAAACATTTTTTAAACCCAGCTACACTAACAGCCTTTACTACATCCTCCGTTAACAAATTCCAGAGTTTGATTACACGTTGAGTGAAAAAATATATTCTTTTATTAATCTTAATTAGTTTACCCTGTAGCTTCATTGCATGTCCCCTAGTCTTTCTATATTCTGATAACATAAACAATCGATCTACGTTTACCCGTTCCACTCAGTTCATTAATTTATAGACTTCTATCATATCTACCCTCAGCCGTCTCTTTTCCAGCTTAAAGAGCCCTAACCTTTTTAGCCTTTCCTCATAGGAGTAATCTTCCATCCCCTTTACCATTTTGGTGGCTCTTCTCTGAACCTTTTTTAATAACGCTATATCCTTTTTAAGATACGGGGACCAGAATTGCAACACAATATTCAAGGTGCGGTCTCACCATGGAACGATATAGAGGCATTATAATATATTTTGTTTTATTTTCCATTCCTTTCCTTATGTTACCTAGCATTCTATTTGCTCTCTTGGCTGCCGCTGCACACTGGGCTGAGGGTTTTAACATGTTATCCACAATAACGCCTAAATCTTTTTCCTGGGTGTTGCTTCCTAGTGTGGAACCTTGCATTGTGTAACCATAGTTTGGGTTGTTATTCCCTGGGTGCATAACTTTGCACTTGTCCACATTAAATTTCATCTGCCATTTTGATGCCCAGTCTTCCAATTTATCAAGATCCTTTTGCAATTTTCCAAAATCCTCTTGGGTTTTAACAACTTTAAATAGTTTTGTGTCATCTGCAAATTTGATAACCTCACTTGTTATTCCCTTTTCCAGGTCATTTCTGAATATGTCAAAAAGCAGCAGACCCAGCACAGATCCCTGGGGTACACCACTATTCACCTTTCTCCATTGGGAAAATTGGCCATTTAGCCCTACCCTCTGCTTTCTATCTTTTAACCAGCTCCTGATCCACAATAGTATACTACCTCCTATCCCATGACTCTTTAGTTTTGCCAAAGGTCTCTGATGAGGGACCTTGTCAAAGGCTTTCTGAAAGTCCAGATACACAGTATCAACCGACTCACCTTTGTCCACCTGTTTATTCACACCTTCAAAAAAACATAACAGATTAGTAAGACAAGATCTTCCTTGTCTAAAGCCATGTTGGCTGTCTCCCATTAAGCCATGACTATCTACATGCTGAGTAATTTTGTTCTTTATGATGGTTTCTACCATTTTTCCCAGTGCTGACGTCAGGCTCACCGATCTGTAGTTTCCCGGATCACCCCTGGAACCCTTTTTAAAAATTGGCGTTACATTGGCGATCCTCCAATCTTCAGGTATTACAGATGATTTTAATGAAAATTCATAGATTACTAATAGCAGGTCTGCAATCTCATTTTTCAGTTCTTTCAACACCCTTGGATGTATACCATCTGGCCCAGGTGATTTGCTACTCTTCAGTTTATCTAATATTTGTAATACATCTTCCTGATGTATCGATATTTCCTTCAATTCTTCCGCACCTTTAAATACCAATTCAGTCATGGGTAACATCCCTACATCTTCCTCAGTAAAGAGACCTTGGACTGGATTGCCAGAGAAATATTAAGTGTAGAGAGGTAGATTTGGGAGTCATCGGCATAGAGATGGCACTGAAAGCCATGGGAGGAGATGAGCACGCCAAGTCCTTGGGTATAGTGAGAGAAGAGAAGGGGGCCCAAGACAGATCTCTGGGGTACACCAACATGGAGCGGGGTAGGGGAGGAGGAGATGCCACCAGAGCATACACTGAATGAGTGATGGGAGAGGTAGGAGGAGAACCAGGATAGTGCGGAGTCCTTGAAGCCAAGCGAGGATAGGGTGGTGAGGAGAAGGTCGTGGTCAATGGTGTTAAAGGCAGCAGAAATGTCAAGCAGGATGAGGATAGAAGAGAGGCCCTTAGATTTAGCCAGAAACAGGTCATTGGTGACTTTTGTGAGTGCCGTTTCAGTGGAGTGTAGGGGACGGAAGCCAGATTGTAGTGGGTCCAGGAGGGCCTGGGAGGTGAGGAAGTTGAGGCAGCGACGGTGGACTGCTCATTCTAATAGTTTGGATATGAAGAGAAGAAGGGAGATGGGTCAATAGTTAGAAGGTCATGTGGGATCAAGTGAGGGTTTCTTGAGGAGGGGTGTGACAACAGCATGTTTGAAGTCAACAGGGACAGTTGCAGTGGAGAGTGAAAGGTTGAGAATATGAGTGATGGAGGGGAAAATGGTGAGGGGGATGGAGCGTAGGAGATGGGAGGGGATAGGGTCTGATGAAAAGGTGGTGGGTTTGGAGGAGGAAAGATGGAGTGTGGCTTGTTCTTCAGAGATCGGAGGGAAGGAGGAGAGGGTGGCAGAGGGAATATGGATGGGGGAGGAGAATTGGGGAGGAGGGGAGGTAGATGGGGGTAATCTTGTGGATTTTGTCATGGAAGTAGTCGGCTAGGGTTTGGGCAGAAAGGGAGGGCGGGATCGGGGGCAGGGACCTTGAGGAGAGAATTGAGGGTATTAAAGAGACGGCGAGGATCAGAGGCAAGGGAGTTGGTCAGATGGATGTAGTAATCTTGTTTGGCAAATGCTAAGGCTGACTGGAAGGAGTCAAGCATGAATTTGAAATGTAGAAGGTCTTCCGGGGAGCGGGATTTGGACCAAGCTCGTTCAGCAGAACGGGCACAGATGCGTAGGTAACGGATTGTGGGTGAGAGCCAGGGTTGGGGAGTAGATCGTTTGACAGGACGTGGGGTGGGAGGGACAAGAGTGTCAAGGGCTGAGGATAGTGTAGCATTGTATGAAGATACTGCCTCGTCGATGGACTTGGAGGATAAAATGGAGGAAAGAGATGGAGAGATGGTGGAGGAGAGAGTCAGGGGATCAATACTATGAAGGTTTCTAAATAGGTCAGAGGAGACAGGATGAGGTTGGGACGGCCGAAGCTGAAGAGTAAATGTTAAGAAGTGATGGTCAGATGAGGGAAGGATTGATTTGCCGAAGTCTGAGGGAGAGGAATTGGAGAAGAGTATTAGGTCAAGGCAGTGGCCGTGTAGATGTGTGGGGGCAGTGAAACAAAGTTGGAGGTCAAACGAGGAGGTAAGAGTGAGAAACTTTGAGGCATGGGGTTCGGAGGGGTTGTCAATGTTAATGTTGAAATTGCCAAGAATAAGAGTGGGGGAGGAGGGATCCTTAAATGCAGAAAGCCAGGAGTCGAAGTCGGTGAAGAAGGTTGATTTGGATTTGTCGGGTGGGCGAAAAATAACAGCTATTCGGAGGGGAAGTGGTGTGAGGAGGTGAATGGAGTGGACTTCGATGGAGAGGGGGGATTGTGATTGGGGTGGCAGGAGGGGTTGGAATTGGCAGGAGGGAGAGAGTAGGAGGCCAACGCTACCACCACGACCAGTACATCGAGGTGTATGGGAGAACTGGTAGCCCCCATAGCAGAGAGAGGCAATGGATGCAGTGTCATCTGGGGGGAGCCAAGTCTCGGTCAAGGCAAGAAGGTATAGGGCATTAGAGATAAAAAGATCATGAATAAAAGGTTTTTTTTTAATGACTGAGCATGCGTTCCATGAAAACGAGAGAGTGGAGGGGGGAGGAGAGGGATATGGATAAGGTTGGATAAGTTACGTGTGGATTTCTTATTGGAGTAGCGTGGGGGTATATTTCTAGGGTAATACTGAGATTTAGAGGAAGCAGGGTGTGGGTGGGTATGTCTGGGTGTGTGTGCTCTCCAAGAGGGACATGAGGGAGGGGAAATGAGGGGTAAATTGATGGTATCGGGTAGGTTATGTGAGGGATTATTTTTGGGGGTAGGGTTGGAGTTGATATCTGTGGATGAGTGATTGTGGGATGAATGAGGGAGGGCGGAAGGAGGGAGGAGCATGATGTGGATGAGATCAGATAGGGTACGTGAGGAACTTTTTTTAGTGTGAGAAAGAAATTGGGGGGGGGGCAGGGTTGGGGTTGATATTACCTGGTGAGAGAAGGAGAATGAGTATTAGTGAGCGAGGTAAGGTGGAGGTAGTACAGCGGAAGCGAGGGTGGGCTTGCCTTAAGGAGAGGGGGGCTGGTTGAATGCAGGGGATGATGTGAAGAAGCTCAAGAGCAGATGCTAGGCTAGGGGATAGAATGGAGGGAGAAGTGAGGAAGGTAGGGGGAGGGTAGGGGAAGAGGAGGGAGGGTGTTGGTAGGAGGGGAGGCAGTTGGGAAGGATAAGGAAGAGGACAATGAGATGTGGGGCCATGGTAGTGGGCAGCAAGGTCTGAGCAAGCAATGGGTAGCAAGTACTAGGCAAACAATGAGTAGCAAGTGATAGGCAAATAAGCAGGCAGTGGGTAGCAATTCAATGCAAGCAATGGGTAGCAAGCAATGGATAACAGTTCTATGCAATGATGGATAGCAGTTCTATGCAACAATGGGTAGCAACAGTATGCAACAATGGGTAGCAACAGTATGCAAACAATAGGTAACAATACAATGCAAGCAATGAATAAGCAATGGATAACAGTTCTATGCAACAATGGGTAGCAACAGTATGCAACAATGGGTAGCAACAGTATGCAAACAATAGGTAACAGTACAATGCAAGCAAAGGATAAGCAATGGATAACAGTTCTATCCAACGATGGGTAGCAGTTCTATGCAACAATGGGTAGCAACAGTATGCAACAATGGGTAGCAACAGTATGCAAACAATGGGTAACAGTACAATGCAAGCAATGGATAAGCAATGGATAACAGTTCTAAGCAACGATGGGTAGCAGTTCTATGCCCAGCAATGGGTAGCAGTACGATGCAGGCAATGGGAGCAATACTAAGCAAGCAGTGGATAGTAGTGCTATGCAGGCAGTGGGTAGCAGTTCAATGCCAACAATGGGTAGCAGTACAGTGCAGGCAATGGGTAGTAAGTTCTAGGCGAGTAATGGGAGGAAGAACAATGCCAGCAGTGGGAAGCAAGACAAAGGAGAGTTACTTGAAGGTACCAGGGTGGAGGTCGTGAGATGGTTTGGTCAGGAAGCGATGTGTATAGGAGCGATGGAGCCTGCTAGACCCTGGCAGCTACGGAGCACAGGCCGGAGCGCCCCCGGGCCCGTGACTAAGGGCCACACCAAAGGGCCCTCTGGTGAGGCCCTCAGGTGCAGACCCGCCAGACGCGGGCATGCCTTGGAGCTCTGAAGAAAGTTAAACGTTGCTCTGGTGGAGTTCTTCGGCCTGATTGGCCTTGTGGTGGAGAGCAGGGAGGAGCTTACCTGCCTGCTCCCTTCCCCTATGCCGATCGGGCTGGTGGCTGCTGCGGGCGCACCTTGAAGCGCTGAAGAAATTTATATGTTGCTCCGGTGGAGTTTTTCGGCCTGATTGGCCTTGTGGTGAGGAGCAGGGAGGAGCTTACCTGCCTGATCCCTTCCCCGATGTCGATCGGGCTGGTGGCTGCTGTGGGCGCGCCTTGGAGCACTGAAGAAATTTAAACGTTGCTCCGGTGGAGTTCTTCGGCCTGATTGGCCTTGTGGTGGGGAGAAAAGAGGAGCTTACCTGCCTGCTCCCTTTCCTGATGCCGATCGGGCTGGTGGCTGCTGTGGGCATGTCTTGGAGTGCTGAAGAAATTTAAACGTTGCTCCAGTGGAGTTCTTCGGCCTGATTGGCCTTGTGGTGGGGAGCAGGGAGGAGCTTACCTGCCTGCTCCCTTCCCCAATGCCAATCGGGCTGGTGGCTGCTGAAGGCGCACCTTGGAGCGCTGAAGAAATAACCTCCCTGCCTTCCGTGCCGGCTCAGCTTTGCAGAGCCGCGCAAAGGGAGAGTGTTTCCCTTTCGCATGGCTCTGTTAAAGCTGATCCCGTGGCCCTGATGGGAAACAGCATTTTCCTGTTTCCCATCAGTGCCATGGACTCAGCTTTAACAGAGCCTCGCAAAAGGGAAACACTCTCCTTTGGAAACAGGATACTGGGCTTGATGGACATTGGTCTGACCTAGTATGGCATATCTTATGTTCTTATGTTCTCCTTTCACGCAGCTTTGCAAAGCTGAGCCGGCGCGGGGGGAGGGTTTTTGTATTATTATTTTGAAGGCCAAGTGAGGCAGTCTTTTTGGGGACAATTTTTGCCGCCCCAAAAAAGATGCCGCCTGAGGCTACCGCCTCACTCGGCCTCATTATAGATCTGCTCCTGCTACCTTCTGTTTTAACCATGTTCATCCTGCTGCTATTTAAAAAAAGCCAGGGAATAAGGTGCTCTGTCTAGTCTATCTTCCAGTCCTCCAGCATTCTCTTTATTGCTGCTAAGATGACTATCATCCATCACCTGGGTATGCAGCACAGCTCACCGATACCCTGCTTCTTGTACATACCCCAAATATCTACAGCCTGCTCCTGCTTCATACAGCTTCCATCAGTGTGCTGTTATGGAGAGAGAGGCATATGTAGCATTCTGATTAGTCCAGATGTCACTGATGTAATGCATGCTACTACCTTCTGCCTTTCACAGCTCTGCTGGCAGCTCGGCATGCAACTAATTATACAGGCCTGTGGGGCCCTTAGTAATTGCAGGCTAAGAGATGCAGCTGCCTCTTTATTCCCACCTTCTCAACCACCTGCAGGAGCTGGACATGAAGGGCAACTGTTTCCCTGATGCACTATGTCACCATCTTCAATGCCGCCTTCTGCTTACCTCAGAACAATGCTGCCAAATACCACGCTATCTCCTCCATGGTCACTTGCATAGATGTATGCTAGGCCTACTGGTCTGCCTCTTCACTGGGAGAAGTCTGAGAGCTCAGATTCAGAAATAGCTTTAATTTTTTTTTCTGCAGCTTTCTCACTGCTTCTACTTGCACTACCAGATGAAGTCCCTAGCCTAGAATCACCTCTGTTTTGTTTGTTTCTGCAAATAATATAGCTTGTCACTATTGGAAAGATAGCCCATCAGCTTTCTTCTTCTAATAGTTTTCCTACAGTAATTGCATTTTGCATTTGATAGATCCTGTAGTACTTTAAAATACCTTTGTACCTCTGAGATCTAAGAGACTTCCTTGGGGTAACTGTTGCTGCTTCTGATGAACCTGGGGCTCAGGACAGAGAAGAGAATGACTGGCCAGGGACATCCTTCCCACTCTCCACTGTCTGCTCTACCTGTGGGGTACTTTTGGCCCTACCTCCTTTCTACCTCCTCACACTCAGCATGGTAGCAACAGCATTTTCCAGATCCTCTTTGCTTTTAAAATTTCCAATATCTGATGTTTCTGATGGAGAAACCTCATATGAGGGTTCGTCAGATTCTGTATCTGCCAAAGCAAGTTGAACGCTTCTCAATAAGGAATAGAGTGCACATACTACTGTGATTTGTTGGGTTTACCTGATGGTGGTCTCCAGTCTTGCACCATCTCTGCCCTGCTTTGTCCATTTATGGAGATTGGGAGCAAACAACTGTTCTTTCACAGTTGCAATGGAAGCTGCAGCTATTGGCAGTTTCTTCTTGAAGAAATCACTCTTTAGGTTGATTGGTGGATTACAAGGAGTCATATTCCTAGAATGCCTTCTCTCTTTTTCTGAACTTGGTGCCTATAGCTGGCCCTGGAAGTCTGGACTAATTTTCCTACTCTGCTCCCACAAGCATTTCCATGCCTACCCTTCCCAAGAATTATGATTTGATAACACTAGATTATAAGCGTTTCTGAACAGGTACCATTTCTCTTCTTAAAAGAGCTTAAGTACATAAGATAAGCCATACTGGGTCAGACCAAGATCCATCAAGCCCAGTATCCTGTTTCCAACAGTGGCCAGTCTAAGTCACAAGTACCTAGCAGTTTACCCAAAGGACACAGGTTCCACATTGCTTGTATTGTAGCAAACTGTGTATTTCCCAGTTCCCTTTTAATAATGTTTTTTTGGATCTTTCCTCCAGAAATTTTCCAAAATCAGTTTTAAACCCAGCTACACTAAAAACCTATTTAGGACAACTATCCAGAGGGTCGCCATGAGTCGACACCAACTCGACAGCACTTAACAACAACATCATATCTCCCCTCAGCCATCTCTTTTCCAGGTTGAAGAACCCTAACATTTTTAGCCTCTCCTCATAGAGGTATCCTTCAATCCCCTTTTATGTCTTTACAGTGCTGGATAACCCGGTGATGCTTTGGAAATAAGTATAAAAAGAACATAACATAAAGAACATAAGAAATGCCATACTGGGTCAGACTAAGGTCCATCAAGTCCAGTATCCAACAGTGGCCAATCAAGGTCACAAGTACCTGGCAGGTTCCCAAAGAGGTACACTGGTTCCACAGTGATTGCCATATGGCAAGCAGTGGATTTCTTGGGTCCTTTTTAATAATAGTTTATGGAATTTTCCTGCAGGAACTTATTCAAACCTTTTTTAAACCCAGTTACACTAACAGCTTTTACTACATCCTCCGGTAACGCATTCCAGAGTTTGATTACGCACTGAGTAAAAAAATAATTTCTCTTATTAGTCTTAAATGGGTTACATTGTAGCTCCATTGTGTGTCCTCTAGTCTTTCTACTTTGTAATGGCATAAACAACCAATCTACCTTTAATCGTTCCACTCCATTCATTAATTTATAGACCTCTATCATATCCCCCCTAAGCCGTCTCTTTGCTAAGTTGAAGAGCCCGGACCTTTTAAGCCTCTCCTCATAGGGGTGTCCTTCCATTCTCTTTACCAGTTTTGTTGCTCTTCTCTTCTTTTCTAATTCAGCTATATTCTTTTTAAGATATGACAACCAGAACTGCACAGAAATTCAAGGTGCGGACGTACCATAGAACGATACAGAGACATTATAATATCTTTTGTATTACTCTCCATGCCTTTCCTTATGATTCCTAGCATTCTATTTGCTTTCTTGGCCACCACTGCACACTGGATGGAGGATTTCTATGTATGATCCACAATGACACCTAAATCTTTTTCCTGGGTGGTAGCTTGCATTATGTAACCATAGTTTGGGTTGTTCTTTCCTAGTTGCATAACTTTGCATTTGTCCACATTAAATTTCATCTGCCATTTGGACTTCCAGTCTTCAAATTTATCGAAGTCCTCTTGCAATTTTTCACAATCCTCTTGGGTTTTAATAACTTTGAATAATTTTGTGTCATCTGTAAATTTGATCACTTCACTCATTATTCCTATTTCAAGATCATTTATGAATATGTTAAAAAGCAGCGGACCCAGCACAGATCCCTGGGGTACACCACTATTCACCTTTCTCCATTTGAGAAAATTGGCCATTTAGCGCTACTCTCTGCTTTCTATTTTTTAACCAGTTCCAGATCCATATTACTACACTGCCTCCAATCCCTTGACTTTTTAATTTTGCCAACAGTCTCTCATGAGGGACCTTGTCAAAGGTTTTCTGAAAATCCAGATACGCTATATCAACCAGCTCACCTTTGTCTACCTGTTTATTCACACCTTCAAAAAAATATAGCAGATTAGTAAGACAAGATTTTCCTTGGTTAAATCCATGTTGGCTTTCTCCCATTAAACTATAAC
Source organism: Ichthyophis bannanicus (assembly GCA_033557465.1). NCBI lineage: Eukaryota > Metazoa > Chordata > Amphibia > Gymnophiona > Ichthyophiidae > Ichthyophis > Ichthyophis bannanicus. The sequence continues at coordinate 811,311,302 of CM066033.1, read as the reverse complement.
TATTTACATGTTCAGTAATTTTGTTCTTTATAATGATTTCTATCATTTTGCCCAGTACTGACATCAGGCTCACCGGTCTATAGTTTCCTGGATCACACCTGGTCTATAGCTTCTTGGATCACCCCTGGAACCCTTTTTAAAAATTGGAGTTACATTTGCCATTCTCCAATCCTCAGGTTGTTGTTGTTAAGTAAAGTCAAGTTGGTGTCAACTCAAGGTGCTCCTCTGGATAGTTCTCCTAAACTGTTTTTGGTCTTTAGTCAGGAGGCTCATTGTTGATAGAGTGACACCCAAAGCTGCTGTTATTGTATTGATCCATCTCATTGCTGGCCTTCCTCTTTTGCATTGACCTTCTACCCTGCCAAGCATTATGCCTTTCTCAAATGATCTCTCTTTGCATTATGTGTCCAAGGTATGAAAGTCAAAGTCTTGTCATCTGAGCTACTAAAGAGAGTTTAGGTTTGATCTCCTCTATTACTGACTGGTTTGTTCTTCGGGCAGTCCATGGTATACACAGTATTCGTTACCAGCACCATAATTCAGAGGCATCAGTGTTCTTCCTGTCTATCTTTTTCACTGTCCAACTTTCACATCCATATGATGTTATTGAAAATACCATGGCTTGAATGAGCAGAATCTTTGTATGGAGAGAAACATCCTGCTCTTGAGAATCTTTATCTTTATTTATTTTATTTATTTCCAGAGATCAGGGGAAGTTTACATGGAACAATGAATACATAGAATCAAATATTAGCTTAGGCATTTAACTATTTACATCGTAATTATACATACAACAGTGTGAATGGGTATGCCATTAACTATTTATATAGTAACATAGTAAATGACAGCAGATAAAAACCAGCATGGTCCATCCAGTCTGCCCAGCAATACGGCAAGAGTAGGTGCACCTGTCACTCTGTGCAGGCCACCCCTCCCCATGTCTTTGTTTAGTGGTGGACAAACCACTCCATGTAGGACACTCCTATTTGTTGAGAAGTTAGATGGTTCAGTTTATTTTGTTTTTATCCTGTTGCTGTAAAGGGATCCGCTGTGCTTGTCCCATGCTGTTTTGAATTCCGTCACCGTGTTTGCCCCCACCACTTCCATCGGGAGAGCATTCCAAGCATCCACCACCCTTTCAGTGAAAAAATATTTCCTGACATTGCCTTTCAATTTACCACCTTGCAGCTTCATGCCAAGCCCTCTAGTTTTGCAGCTTCCCTGTCTTTGGAAGAGGTTTGTTTGTATTTAAATATCTGAATCATATCTCCTCTATTCCTCCTCTCCTCCAAAGTGTACATATTTAGGTCTTCAAGTCTATCCTCATAAAGTTTCTTACGCAGGCTCCAAATCATTTTGTTCGCCTTCCTCTGAACAGTTTCCAGTCTTTTTACATCTTTTGTAAGATATGGTCTCCAAAACTGAATACAGTATTCCAAGTGAGGCCTCACCAGTGACCTGTACAGTGGGAGGAGTAGCCTAGTGGTGAGGGAGGAGTAGCCTAGTGGTTGGGGCAAGGTACTTCAGGCCAGAAGGTCGGGGGTTCAAATCCCACTAGAGGACAGCAACCTTGGGCCGGAAGGATTGGGGTTTCTAGTCCCACAGGTGCTCCTTGTGGTCTTGGGCAAGCCACTTAACCCTTCATTGCCCATGTTCCCTGTAAGTATTAGTGTATGTGTCTCATATCCCTGTGTGTTAAATGTATCCCCCAATTGTGTTGTGACCGCTTTGATTGAAGGATAAGGTGGTATACAAAACTGTCTAAATAAATAAATAAATAACTACCTCTTCCTTTCTGCTGGTAATCCCTCTTTGTACGCAGCCTAACATCCTCCTGGCTTTTACCACCGCCTTGTCGCACTGTTTTGCCACCTTGAGATCATCAGAGATAATCACACCAAGGTCTTTCTCCTGAACCATGCACACCAACCTCTCGCCCCCTATTGCGTACATTTCCCTTGGATTTCTGCTACCCAAGTGCATGACACTACACTTTTTCACATTAAATCGTAATTGCCAAGCATTAGACCATTCTTCCAGCTTTTGTAGATCTTTCCTCATGTTATCCACTCCCTCGGGGGAGTCCACTCTGTTGCAAATTTTTGTGTCATCTGCAAAAAGACAGACCCTTCCATTCAGTCCTTCAGCAATATCATTCACAAATACATTGAACAGTGCCAGGCCCAGGACCGAACCCTGGGGCACCCCGCTAATCACCTTCCTTTCATCCTTTCATAACACCATTAGCTTATATACACATCGCTGAGAATGTATGTCATAGTAGTTGCTATGTTAGTAAGTGAGGGGGGAGGCTGATTCTGAGGGGGGAAGGAGGGGGTTGGGGGGGACTGCATTATTTGACCACCCAAGTGGAGGCGTCAGAGCGATTTACCATAAATAGACTGCATAGAAGTTGGAAAGGAATGCCAATTTACAGACAGGAAAGCAGAAAAAGACAGGGCACACAGAGAAAGAATAAAGAAACATGCATACAATAGCGATCATAATGGTTAGGAGTTACATGTAATCAGGTATTGGGCTGGAGAGAGGTCAAAGGTGAGGTTGAAAATATGGGTCTTTAGCATCGCCTTGAATTTTGGGAAAGACTGTTCGGAATGGAGTAAAGCTGGTAGTGAGTTCCAGAGTGCTGGTCCAAGGAAAAAAGAATGCAGAGTGATGGGTTAGCTCAAGATGTGCACGGGCAGGAGACAGGAGAGGTAGACAATCGCTATGGATTGAGTGGAGGTCAGGAGGAGGGGTATGCATATGAATGAGATCAGCAGGGTATTGTGGTGTGCCAGTGTGCATTACTCTGTGCATGGTGATAAGAATCTTGTATTGAAATCAGAATTTGAGAGGGAGCCAGTGTAAATGGATGAGGAGAGGAGATATGTGATCAGTACGTGAAGAGTAAGGAGTCAGGCGGCCGTATTTTGGAGTAGCTGTAGGTGATGAAGCTGGTACTGAGGTAAACCTGCTTGGATAACATTGCAATAATCGAGGTGAGACAGGAGGAGTGACACCAAAAGTGTGGTCAGAGAGGACAGAGGGAGAAATGAATGAACTGCCTGTAGTTGACGGAGTGTGACAAATGAGTACAAGTGAGGTGATATGTGGATGAAAGGAAAGGTAATACTGTGGATTTCCTTGCTGTCTTTCTTCCATTTATTAAATCAAATATGATCATGCTATCATCACTATTGCCAAGTGGCCCCAAAATCCTCTTGCACCAGATCCAATATTCCACTAAGGACTAGGTCTAAAATAACTTCCCCTCTTGTCGGTTCATGAACCAGCTGCTCCAAGAAGCAGTCATTTATTTCATCTAGAAACTTTATTTCTCTAGCATGTTCTTCTGTGACATTGACTCAGTCAATACCGGGGTAATTGAAATTGCCTGTTTTAACTGTGTTGTAACTTTTGTTAGCTTCCACATTTCATCATCCTTCTGTTCATTCTGGCCAGACGGTTGGTAGTACACCCCCACTTCCACTATCTTCCCCTTTTTACATGGAACTTCTATCCATAGAGATTCTACAGTGTATTTTATTTCCTGCAAAACCTTAATCCTATGTGACTCAATACCCTCTCGATCATAGAGTGCAATTTGATCTACCCTATCATTGTAATATAGTTTGTACCCAAGTATGGCCATATCCCATTGGCTGTCCTCCTTCCACCAGGCTTCTGAGATGCTAGTCATATCTAACTTTTCATTTAATGCTATACATTCTAGTTCTTCCATCTTATTTTTTAGACTTCTAGCATTTTCATAAAGGCATTTTAGAGGTTGCATTTTATTCATATTAATCTGGTTATCAATTGATAGGTGTAATTTGGAATCTTTTGGCTCTGTACTGAAGGACATCTGGGTTACTTTAATTTTTGTTGGAACTGCTCTGTTGGGATGCCCTAAGTTCCCTGTTTTGCCAGTATCCTTCAAGGATACATCCTCCTGAACCATGCGCTCTTGGGTGACTGAATGGCGTTCCTTTCCTTTCCTAACTATGTTGTATTTTATTGTAATTGTGCACCACTCTGATGCCTCGCTGCCACGGGCGGTATATCAAGAAATAATAAAGATGAAGACTGTCAGCTGTCCCCTACTATCTAGTTGAAAAGCTATTCTATCTCCTTTTTAAGATTAATGCCAGTAGCCTGGTTCCATCCCGGTTAAGGTGGAGCCCATCCCTTCCCCAGAATGTTGCCCAGTTCCTAACAAATCCAAAACCTTCTTCTTTGCACCATTATCTCATCCATGCTTTGAGACTGGAGCTCTGCCTGACTTTTGGGTCCTGCATGTGGAATGGGAAGCATTTCAGAGGATGCTACCCTGGAAGTTCTGGATTAGTAGTAGCAGTGGTAGCAGGGATGTCCCCAGATTTGTCATCTTAGGCAAACATTGGCTGTCAGAATCTATTGTTTAGTACTGAATGCCACCCCAGAAGCTGATGCCCTAGGCAATCACCTAGTCTGCCTAATGGATGGACTCGTGCAGTACACTGCTGTTGCCTTGACTTCCTCTCCTCTCAAGCCCTTCTTGATCTACTGCAATTTGGATTTCATCCTTTACATTCTACTGAAACGGCTCTTGCCAAAGTCTCTAGCAACCTATTCCTGGCAAACTCCAAGGGCCTGTACTCAATCCTCTTCCTTCTCAACCTTTCTGCTGTTTTTGACACTATTGACCACCACCTTCTCCTCGATATCTTGTCCTCACTTGGTTTTAAGGGCTCTGTGCTATTTAATTCTCTTCTTATCTTTCCCATTGTCCTTTCAGTGTTTGTTCTGTTGGATCCTCCTCTACTGCTATCCTGCTCTTAGTTTCTGTACCCCAGGGGTCTGCCTTGGGGTGACTCCTTTTCTCTCTCTATACCCAGTCCCTTGGTGCACTCATCTCCTCCCATTTCCATACCATTTTTATGCTGATGACTCCCAGATGTACCTCTCTACATCTGAAATCTCTCTGGGAATCCAGGCCCGATCTCTGCGTGCCTATCTGACATTGCTGCCTAGATGTCTCAATGCCATTTGAAACTGAATATGATCAAAACCAAGCTTCTTATTTTTCCCCCTAAACTCACCTCCCCCCTTCCTCCTTTCTCAATCTCTGTGGATAACACTTTACTTCTCCCTGTTTCCTCAGCTTGCAACCTTGGGGTTGCCTTTGACTCCTCCCTCTCCTTTTCCACACACATACAACTGATAGTTAAAGTCTGTTGTTTCTTTCTCTATAATATCAGCAAAATTTGCCACTTCCTTTTTGATCACACTACTAAGACACTTATCCACTCTTTAGTCACCTCCTGCCTGTACTATTTCAACCTCCTCCTTTCTGGCCTCCCTCTGAGTCATCTCTCTCCTCTTCAATATGTTCAAAACTCATCTGCCTTGCTAATCTTTTATCAGCCTCGATATGCTCATCAAACCCCTTTTCTCAAGTCGCTCCATTTCCATATCCAGTTCAAACTTCTACTGACCTATAAGTGCTCTCATTCTGCTGCTCTTCACTACCTTTCCTCGCTTATCTCTCCCTACACCCCTTCTTGGGAACTCTGCTCTTCTGGTAGATTGCTTCTATCTGTGCTCTTCTCTTCCACTGCCAACTCCAGACTTCGTTCCTTTCAGCTTGCTGCTCCTTATACCTGGAACAAACTACTTGGGTCTGTATGTCAGGCTTCATCTCTGGTCCTTTGCAATGCCAGGCTGAACGTTCACCTCTTTGAGGCTGCTTTTGGATCCTGATCCATTGTGTCTCCTGTGTTTCCTTACCATACTCCTAGATGCATTCTTGTCTTCAGTTGTCGTGTTGTCTGTCTTAACTAGATTGTAAGCTCTGTTTATAAGGGACCATCTTTTACATGTGCTGTAAAGCACTGCGTACACATTGTAGCACTATATAAATGATCTGTAGTAGTAGTTGTAGATGTTTCTTGTTTGGAGGGTTTTGTGTTTTTTTTTGTTTTTTTTTAAACTAATTACTTCTACTTGTGAAACGGATAGACTGATGGCCATCTGAGTCACTGAGCCCTCTCTGCCCTACATATGATACTCTGACTACTTAGTGACTATTAGGCAGACACCAGACACAGAGGATGTTACTCTGTGGCCATGAGGAAGAAACCTGGAAAAGCTGTAAAATAGATGTATCTGTTTCAGACAGAGATCTCTCTCAATTAGAATTGTGTGGTCATTGGATTTTTTTTTTTGGCTTTATATTTTGACACCTTCTCCATTTAAAAAAAAAAGGTTTTTTGCTTAAACACTAGAGCAAGAATAAGTAGAGCAAGAATAAGATCTCTTCTCTCTCTCTCTCTTTCTCTCTTTGAAAGCCTGAGAGAAGTGGTATCCTGATTTGATCTTGTGGTATATTTTTCTGCCCAGCTGCTGCCCATGGGATTTGGATAAATAAGGCAGGGATAGGCTTGTTAGGCTGCTTGTCAAAGAGATTCAATATGACTGGCTGAAGCAGGGCCGGTCCGTCCATTGAGCAAGAATGTTTTTTGCACAGTGCCCCGCGTTTCAGGGGGCCCCGCGCAAAAAACATCTTGCATCAGCGATCAGCCCAGCTAGATTTTTAAAAAAAACCACAAACCGGCTGCTGCTGCCACTGCCGCCGTGGCAGCGGCAGAATCGAGCACCCCACGGGGGCCCCCCTGCCCTGCAGAATCCTCCTTTCAGCATCAACTCCCTCAGCATCGGCTGCCAAAGCCGCAAAGGGAGAGCTTCTCCTCTCGCGGCTCTGTTAATCCCGCCGCGGGGCTGATGGGTAATCCCATCAGCCCCGCGGCAGGATTAACAGAGCCGTGAGAGGAGAAGCTCTCCCTTCGCGGCTCTGAAAAGCCTGCGCTTTGGGAGCTGATGCTGAAAGGAGGACTCTGCAGGGCAGGGGGGCCCCGCGGGGTGCTCGATTCTGCCGCTGCCATGGCGGTAGCGGCAGCAGCAGATGGTTCGTGCTTTTTATTATCTAGCTGGGCTGATGGGGGGGAGGGGGGTTAGGACTGGTAATGGGCTATGGGGGGCTAAGACTGTAAGTGGGCTGATGGGGGGGTTAGGACTGGTAATGGGCTATGTGAGGGGTCAGGACAGGTAATGGGCTATGGGGGGGGTTAGGACTGGAAATGGGGTTATGGGGGGGTTAGGACTGGACATGGGCTGATGGAGGGTTAGGACTGGTAATGGGCTATGGGGGCAGGGGCTAAGACTGGAAATGGGCTGATGGGGGAGTAGGACTGGAAGTGGGCTGATGGGGGGCGTTAGGACTGGTAATGGGCTATGTGGGGGGGCTAGGACTGGAAATGGGCTGATGGGGGGGTTAGGACTGGAAGTGGGCTGATGGGGGGCTTAGGACTGGTAATGGGTTGTGGGGGGGGCTTAGGACTGGTAATGGGCTGGGGGGGTTGCTAGGACTGGAAATGGGCTGAGTGGAAGGGGGGCTTGAACTGTAAATAGCTTATGGGGACGGGGCTTGGAATGGAAATGGGCTGAGTGGAAGGAAGGGCTTAAACTGCAAATAGCTGATGCGGAGGGAGCTTGGAATGGAAATGGGCTGTGAGGGGAGGGAGCTAGGCCTGGAAATGGGCTGAGTGGGAGGGGGCTAGGACAGGAAATTGGCTGATGGAGGGGCTAGGATAGGTTTGGAAATGGGCTGTTGGGGGGTGCTAAGATTGGAAATGGGCTGTAGTGGGGGCTTGAATTGAAATGGACTCATGGAGGGGCTAGAACTGGAAGTAGGCTCATGGGGGGCTTGGATTGGAAATAGGCTGAATGGAGGGGAGCTAGGATTTGACATGGGCTGATGGTGGGGCTAGGAAAGGACTAGAAATGGGCTGATGGGGGGCTGGGATTGGAAATGAGCTGATGGAGGGATTCGGATAGGACTGGGATGGGGGAGCTAGGACTGGAAATGGGCTGATGGTGGGGCTAGGATAGGATTGGAAGTGGGCTGATGGGGGGCTAGGACTGGAAATGGGCTGATGCAGGGACTAGAAGGGAGCGGATGCTGGGTGGGGCTGGAACTAGAAGGGAGCTGATGTTGGGGGAGGATTAGAATGGGATGGAGCTGGGAGAGGGAAATGGAGAGGGAAAAATATTTTGTGGGGGAGGGAAGACAAATCTACAATTGGCCAGATATTGGGAGAGTAAGTGGGGATTGAGGATGGAAGGGTAAAATTTGAGTGGATGAAATAGGAATGAGGAAAGAGCAAAAGGAGAAAGATTAGTACTTTAAAGCAGATGTAGAGAGAGGATGGAAAAAAACTAGAAGAGAGAAGAAAGGACAAATGGACAGCAGACGATGGAGAGTTAGCAGGAGACACGAAGAAACCAGAAGAAAGTAGCTGGAGCAATTGCAACTGATAAAAATGCACAAAAGGTAGAAAAATATCTCTTTATTTTGAATTTATTTGTCAGTTCTAGGAAATGTGCATCATTAACGTCTGTGCTTTGTTTAGTACAAGAGGAAACTAATTTATAGTTTTATTTCTACAGTGTTGTACATTCCAAGTTTGGCTTTTGGGGTTCCCAGTTTAATTATTGTGTTCCTGTTTCTAAATTGTGATTCCTTGTTTGGTGATGGTCTATGTTCTACATGTATAACTGAGCTGAGGTATTCTGTTTGTGTAATTCCTATTTGACATTGCCACTTGTTCTCTTTCCCCAGTAGGTCATGTATTGTTATTCTCTGAAATGTATTGGTTTAATATTTGCAGTGTTGCCTTTTGATAGGTAGGGTATGGTGCTTTGTGAGTCCTGGTAGTACTGTTAGGATACGGCGGGTTTGCTATGGGTTCTAAATGGGCAGTGTTTGTAGTAGATCCTAATGTGCCTGGCGGTTGGCACTGGATTATAGTAATGTAGAAATCTTTTAGTCTTTCTTTATCCATATACTCATTAAGAGGCATGTTTACTAAAAGTTAGTGGATGGTAACATTATGCAAAAAGTTATGCAAATGAGGCACCTTATGCAAATGAGGCCCCACACTGAGTCTCCGCACATGGCCCCACACCCCCTTTGGGCCGCCCCTGGGCTGAAGTGCCTCATGCTTTTAACTTGTTCCTCTCACATTCTGTTCTTCCCAGAATGCATATCCCTACCCAATAATTTATGCAAATCTACCAGCAGAAGCCCTAATCATATTTTTACTCTATCTCTGAGGTGACAGGTCTTTTGTGGAAGTAGATTTGCGGATTACACTTGAAGACACTGCAAAAGTAAGAAGTTGTCTTCACATGTAGGGCCTTGAGAGTTATCTCTGTCCTCTACCCACCATGATCCACAAATCTTTAACAACTGCAGCCCTCAAGAGCCGCAACATACCCTAGTCAGAAGAACCAGCCACAGGAATGTGCATTACAGCAGGGACTATCCGCTGGAAACGGCAATAAGAAATAATAAGTAGAAGAAAGTTGTGTTGCACTCAGCAAGGCTCAGTTACAGCAAATAACACCCAAAAGTAAGAATTGTGTAAATCCCTAGGCCACTGCTACACATGTCATAAATAGTTCTGACATCATATATTTTGTCATATGTCAGAACATCATGAGAAAGGGCAATCCTTCTGGGTTTGCTTGCAAGAGAAATGAAAAGGAAAAGAGTGTTTCAGGTAGTATTTCTTCTATTTATTTCTTTGTCATGGCTAGCAATCAGTAGTATTACTAAGCAGCAGCAGGGGATTTTAAAAAGCTATTTACTCTGTTTTGCATTCAAGAGAATAATTCAGTCATTTCTGCAATAATCACCAGAAAGGAATAGACAATATGAACTGTGTGATACTTCTGGTACAAATTATTATTTCTGCCATCATGACCTTTGCTCATCTGCAGGTCAGAAATGGCTACTAAAATGTTTGTCTTAGAATTTTCATAACTAGGTTACGAACGTGTTTTTATTTCGTGTCATCAGAAAAAAAAAATTCAAGCTTTCACCGCTTCAGTTTAGATATTATCCCACCAGGGCTCTGCAAGCATCTTTTTAATTAATCAGAAAATCAGCAAGCCTACTGAAACCAGGAGAAATTGGAATGCAAATGGAAATCCAATAGAAATACACAGAAAAAGAATGAAGACTTGAGTATATAGCTCCATATTAACTCCCTTTTCCCTGCAGAGCAACTGAAAACTAATCACAATTCTGTGCAAATAACATTTTCCATCCACAGTCACTCATTGAATGTTTCCCCTAGGACAGTATATCAAATAAAAATCTAGATTGACTGAACTGTTCAGCTGGTACAATCCAGCCTAATGGATCTTTTACAAGGTTGAGTCTCAGTAAGGGCATTAGTGACAAATTGAAAATGGAAGTAGTGGAGAAAAAGAACAATGGGAGAGAAAGAAAGGGTTCTTGAAATGGATGTGACAAGTATGTTGGCACAGAGAATGAGTAACATGTTTTCTAAAAAAAACTCTTAGGGGCTTGTTTACTAAGCAGCAGTAGCGGCTTCTGGCCCATATCGATCGGAAGCTGCTACCCCTGCTTAGTAAACAAGCCTTTTAGTAATTATGGAGGTCTTTGCCCTTCTCTCTACTGCTCTCCTTCTCTCTTTTTCCAACATACAGAATGGAAGCGCTTCCCCTACATGTATTCCCATTTTGAAAATTATAGAAATAAGATAGTACACTAACCATTGCCTCTCTTAGCACAGGAGGTTTTATCCTTTTGTATCAAGGTAAAATTATCAAAAAGATCCCTAATTTTCTTTATCAGTTCAGTTATGTAAAGTTGAGTGAATACATACGTGTTGTGGATATCCTGAAAATCTGACTAATGAAGGTCCCTGAAGACTGGTTTGGGAACCAATGAAAATCACTAGAGCACTGAAGACTATTTCTATGCAAGAAAAAAAAAAACACTTGTGAAAAGCTTGGGAGAAACTGGTGATGAAGATTTCATGTTTGCCCATAGATTATGAAATGCCTTAATCTATGCATGCATGTGCATAACGTAGGCGTGACCATCTTCACCCACTTGCTAGCAGGTTTAAGTGATCGCATTTTTATTCAAGGTGCATTCTCTGCCACATACACTAGTAATATGCAAGGATAAGTAAGGATTATTTGCCTTTATAAAATAGCATCTATGTAGGTGCCTCTGTAGTCATCTATCCATGGCACTCCATTATAAAAGTACCCTCCATGGGTGTAATTTTATAACAGGGAATTTTGATCAGGTGAAGAAGAAGGCGCTTATTTTATATAGATAAACAGGGGTCTACTTGCATTTATAAAATACTAGCATAAATCTTGCAGCGATCATGCCTAGACTGCAGGGAAGGACATTGCACAGGTTCTCGAGCAGCTGTACATGTCAGTGTGTATTTTATAGAATATGTGCATACTTCCTGACTCTGCTCGAGCTCCTCCCAGACTCCTCCTCTGTGCACACACCTTCTGCAGAAATACACTCAGGCTTGTATTGTACATACTTTTACACCCCACCTAATTCTATAAGAGCTCTAATTTTGTAAAAGACTGGCTAAAACACGAAATTAAAAAGACTTCAATTTTTTCATTCTAAGCAAAGAAAGTGTCATTGCAACATTTGAATGTCTTAACATTGGCAATGTTGTTCATTTTCTGATTTTTTTTAAATTTGATTTTTTAGGTACACTAAAATGAAGACTGCTACCAATATCTACATTTTCAATCTCGCTGTAGCAGATGCTCTGGCAACGAGCACTTTGCCATTCCAGAGTGTGAATTACTTGATGGGGACATGGCCATTTGGTAACATCCTTTGCAAAATTGTTCTATCTATAGACTACTATAACATGTTTACAAGTATTTTTACACTGACTACTATGAGCGTGGATCGATATATAGCTGTGTGCCACCCTGTCAAGGCTCTTGATTTCCGCACACCACAAAATGCCAAAATTGTCAATGTCTGCAACTGGATTCTTTCTTCTGCCATAGGTTTGCCAGTGATGTTTATGGCAACAACCAAATATGAAAAAGGTGAGGAGGTTGAATCACTTCTTTTGTCTGTAATTTTGATTTGACATGCTTTACACCTATTTTAATTATGATATGCAAATGAATAAGGAAGGAAATTGCTTGGACAATTTTGCTATGCTCAAAAGCTCTAGAAGAATTGCTTATTCTCAATTAGGGCTGGTGCAAACATATGGGGCTCCCTAGATGAACCCTCATGTCTGCCATCCCCTCCTCCCCCTGCTTCAACCCTTATTCCTGCTTCCACCACTGCTGACCCTCTCTGGGACCTATAGTGGTGGCAGTGGCAATTAAAAATCAAAGCAGCATGGAGGGAGGTGGAGTTAAGATGATGTATGTAGAACTCTTGTGAAGTGGTCTGCTTACTTTATTGGTAAAAATAGAAAGGCAAAAGGGGCTTTGCAGCCCTCCCAAACCCCTGCTACCTCTTTGCCCTTGCTTCTTTGGTTGTTGGACTTTTGGATAATTATTTCACACATTTACTTGAGCAGTCTGTGGTTACAGGAGAGGTAAGCCCGGCTGCAGTTTCGCTGGGGCTGGAGAGCTCATCGACTGCTTTAGATGTGTCCTCTTACTCCTGCGATTTGCGTCCAATGCCAGAAACAGCATGTTTCCAGCATTCTCCTGGCTGAAGTCTCCAGTGGAGTGCCCCCCTGTCTGGGGGGCGCCTTCTCAGTGGTCCGAGGGCCAGACTCAGGAGTGAGGGAGATAGACGTTTTGTCAACCCTGGAACAGCTTCAACATGCAGAACTTTTGGCATCATCGGGAGGTTGTCTGGCAGCAGGTTTGGTTGCCACTCAGAGTTCTGGAACTGTGCCAGCTATAATAGAATGAGAGACGGGTCAGCTTGAAGGTATTGTGTCCTTCTCTCTGGTGCATCCAGTGAATTTCACTTTAGAAACTATTTGGTCAGCAATTGTTTCCATGCAGGAAGTTTTGGTACCTTAAATTTCCTCTCTTTCTTCTAAAGTTCAAAACAATGCTGTGGTGACTGAAGATACTACTACTACTACTATTAAAGTTGTGGCAGTTGAAGTTGCGATCTCAGAGACTCAGGCTAAAATAGCCATATTGGAAGGACAGTCTGATGCTTTCAATAAATATTTTGCTTTGGTGAACTTTAAATTGGAACAATTGGAATATTCTGCTAGAGTCCTGAATCTCAGGTTGATCAACTTTTGTAGAGCCTCAATGGTTATGGCATGGGATATGTTCCATGCATACTTATCTGAGACCCTTGCTGTGCCGATTGATTCACATCCACAAATGGTTAAAATATATTACCTCCCTTTGGGGAAAAAATTGCCTTCTTCAGCAGTGGTTGGCACTCGACAGGTGGATGTCCTCAATGTAACTGAACTTTTAGAAAGTTCTCAGGAAAAATCTGTGATGCCATCAATTTTAATAGTAACCTTTGCCTTGTTGTCTGATAAAGAATGGCTTTTGAAATTATTTTTTAAGAAGAGGGATGTACTATACCCTGATCTTGCCAGGGAAACTCAGTAGTGTCACAGGGAGTTTCTCCTCCTTCCGTCTAGGGTGCAGCAGCAGGGAGCTCTTGTTTTCTTGAAGCATCCTTGTAAGTGCATAATAAATTATCATTCTGTTTCTTATATTTTTTTACGAGTCCTCCCAGCTGCTGGCCTTTGTGAATGCTCGGCACTTGGACGCCTCGGTTGACACATCATCTGATGTTCCGTGAAATTGGTTATGCTGGCTTTATCTCTAAAAGGTTTTCTCTTCTTATTGTGGCTGGCTTTTTCTTAAATTCTCTTACCCTCCTTTTGTGGGCTGCAGTGAGTAGGCATTTATGATTTACTTGAATGTAATTTATTTTGTTAATTGCTTACATTTTTTTTATTTCTTCTGTCCTCTATTTCTGTACAAGAATTTTCTTGGATGTATTGTATAATCACATAAAATTAAAAACAAAATCAAAGCAGCACTTACCAAAATCAAAGCAGCACTCTCTGAACCGCTGCATACTGGTTTAATGCTCTGAAAGGCCAGCAGGTTTAACCCTTCTCAATGCAGACTTCCTGTTTCCATTGAGGTGGAACAGGCTGATCAGATCACAGCACCAACAGCACACAGTTCAGAGGCTCTTGAAAGTGTTGTTTACTGTTTTATTGTCATTCACAAAAATATGTACTTCATAGTTATCTAAGTAGTATCAGAGATCATAATCTGGGGGCCTGCTGTATTCCTGTTATGACTCTTTCTTATGGGCATCTGTAGGAAAGCCTTATGAGAGAGGCCTTACCGGATCAGGTTCTTATGAATGGGGAGAGTTCTTTACCGGATAGTGTCGTTCAATATTAGGACAAGGGCTGAGATAGTTCATTCAAAAGTAAGGGTCCTAGACTTTAGGAAAGCCAACTTTGTCAAGATGGGGAAATACTTCAATGAGTTCTTAACTGGGTGGAAACAGCTTGGGGATTAGAAAAACAATGGGAAAAACCGAAAGAGGATATTTTAAGAGCATAGAATCTTTTTGTTAGGAAAATAAATATATGTAAAAGGAAAAGGAGGCCACTGTTGTTCTCAAAAGAAGTAGCTGAAAAAGTGAGGAAAATGATGGTGGCCTTTATAAAATATAAGAGATCACAGAAAGAAGAAGACAAGCATCAATATTTAGAAAAGCTGAGAGAGCTAGGAAAGTAGTCAGGAAAGAAAATATGCCTATGGAAGGAAAAATAGCTAATGCAGTAAAACAGGGGGACAGATCTTTTTCAGATATGTTGGTGAGAGGAGGAAGTGCAAAAGTGATATTGTCAGACTCAAGGGTTATGGGGAGTACTATGCAGAAACTGATGAGGATAAAGCAGAATTGTTTAACAAATATTTCTGTTCTATGCTCTCAGATGAAAGGCCGGGAGCAGGACCTCAGAAAACATCTACATATAGGAACAGAAGTGAGGCGGATCTTGACTAATTTTCAGAAGATTCTGCTTATGAGAAGCTAGCTAACCTAAAATTAGACGGAGTGATGGAGCCAGATGGGATATATCCAAGGTCACTGAAGGAACTTAGGATGGTTCTATTGTCCAACCTTTTCAATGCTTCTATAGAGGACTGGAGAAGGGCATATGTGTTCCTTCTACACAAAAGTATAAATAAGGATAAGGTTGGGAACTACAGGGAACTGCAGGCCAGTTAGTCTAACCTCTATGGAGATTAAGTTAATGGAAACACTGCTAAAACAGAAGATAGTGAGGTTTCTGGAATCCAATGGATTTGTTTTACTAGAGGCAGGTCTTATCAGACAAATATGATTTTTGTTTTTGACTGGGTGACCAGAGAGTTGGACCAAGGGGAGCGTGCTAGATATGGTGTGCTTAGATTTCATTAAAGCCTTTGACACTGTTCTGCACAGGCAACTTATAAATAAATTGAGCACCTTGGGTAGAAATTGGTTGAGTGAGAGGCGACAAAGGGTACAAGTAAATGGAGCTCACTCTGATGAGAAGTACTTTACCAGTGGTGTGCCACAGAGGTCTGTTCTTGGCCCAATTCTTAACATATTTATTAGTGATATTGCAGAAGGGCTATTGGATAAGGTTTCCCTCTTTGTGAATAATACCAAAATCTGCAAAAGGGTAGATGCCCAGGAAACTGCAGATATCATGAAGAGAGATCTAGTGCAGCTTGAAGAATGCTAAAAATACAGGGTCATTCATTTAGGTTGCAAAAATCCAAGAGAGCAGTACAGTACAGGGAGTGAAGTATTTCTGTCCACAAAAGAAGAGTGGGGCCTAGGGGTAATTGTCTCTAATGATCTTAAAATGGCTAAACAAGTTGAAAAGGCAATGGCAAAAGCCAGAAGAATGCTTGGGTGTACAGGGAAAGGAATGGCCAACAGAAAGAAGGTGATAGTGGTTCTGTATAATTATTTGGTGAGATCTCTGTGCCGTTCTGGAGTCCATACCTTCAAAAGGCTACAAGCTGGATGGAGTCAGTGCAGAGCATGGCTACCAAAATGGTCAGTCTTCATCATAAGGTATATGGGGACAGGCTTAAATATCTCAATATGTATACTTTGGAAGAAAGGCAGGAGAGGAGAGCTTTGATGAGACATTTAAATACTTCTGTGGCATAAATGCACAGGAGAGCCTCTTTCAATTGAAAGAAAACTGCAATTAGGGGGCATAGGAGGAAGATGAAAGGCAGTAGACTCAGGAGTAATCTGAATAAATATTTCATTATGGAAAGCGTGATAGATGCACAGAATAGTCTCCTAGTATCTGAATTCAAGAAAGCATGGGACAAACACATAGAATCTCTAAGGGAAAAAGGGGAACTACAAAGCTTAGCAGTTGGCATGGAAGAGTGGCATGGAGGAGTGGCCTAGTGGTTGGGGCAAGATACTTCAGGCCAGAAGGTCAGGGGCTCAAATTCCACTAGAGGACAGCAACCTTGGGCTGGAAGGACTGGGGTTTCTAGTCCCACAGGTGCTCCTTGTGGTCTTGGGCAAGCCACTTAACCCTCCGTAGCCCATGTTCCCTGTAAAATAGTTATCTCCAAGTTATAATGCCCTGTTCAATGTAATTTCAGTTTGTTCAATGTAAACCACACTGATGCAGAATAGCATGGTATATAAGAGAATATAAATAAATAAGAGTATACAGGATAGGCTGTATGGACTTTATCTGTTGTCATTTTTCTATATTTCTATGTTTCTAAGATCATCTGGAAGGCCCTAAAGCATCTGAAGATGACCAGCACAGCACCAAGATCAGCCAGAAGGCTTTAAAACACAGCAGCAAGACAGGATTGAAATCCCTATAGCATCTAAAAAATGCCGATACAGCTGCAAGATAGACTGCAAGGCCTTCGAACACCCAGAGAGGAGCACTAGAGCACCTGGCTGTCAAAAAACCCAAAGAGGAGCAACTCATTAGCCAGTAAGGCCCTAAAACCCCTGTAGAGTGTCAACGCAGCAGTAACACAGGTTCAAGGACTGTACTACTGAAACAGGAATACCTGAAGACACTGAGGACTTCTGCATTAGATAATAAACACCCCTCATATATATTCATAAAGCACTCTGAAAAGATGAAGACAAGTAATGTTGTAGCAAGGAGAGAAAGCTGCAGCAATAGTTGGAGGAACAATCTGGCCAGCTCAAAAAGGCTACAGTGGCAATTTTAAAAAGTGCCAAAAAAAAGACTGCATATGCCAGGTACAAGGTGCCAATAAAATAGACAGGAAAATCAGGGAGGACCACTGCATCAAATCTCTAAGGCATCAACGGCAGAGCAATGCAGCAAGAAGAGTGGCAACAAGCCTGCAGGACACTAGAGAGTGAAAGTCCTACAATGATAACGCAAAAGCAACCACAAAGATGCAAAGCAGGAGGAGGATGAAGAGCACCCCGCTTTCAGAGCATGGCAGCAGGGGGGAGGGGCGAAGGGCAGCAGTGAGGCACGCCATGAGGGCAGTGCCAACAGCATTGGCAGAGGCGAGTGGAAAGAAGGTGCTGTTCAGGCAGCAGCAGGAGTGGCAGTCGCTGCAGTAAAGCAGAGGTTTGGATCACAAAAGCAGGACTGACGATAAAGAGGCAAGCCATGACTCAAATGGCAGCACAGTGATGGGCACCAGCAGCAGATAGAGATCTTTATAAAATGTCTTTGTGTTTGCATTTCTGATTTGTTTTGTTTTTTAATTTCTCATTTCTTTCTTTTAAGCTTTGTCATGGGGGGATCAAAGACACCCGCTGGAAATGGCCACTGTCCAGAGAGACTAGGGGAAAGGGTCAAAAACACTGCAAGATACTGAAGGAAGAGAGTGAGCAACTGCCTCTTAGTAGAGCTCCATCCTCATTCCTCCTCCCAGTCACATGAAAATGAAGAGAAATAAAAAGGAGTGGTTTCTCTTCTGGAAGACTAGCTTTCCCATCAGTTCCAGGGCTAGCTATGAACAATGGGCGTCCATGATATCCCCTTTCACGGAGGATATACGCTCAAGGCACAATGGAAATGTTCAGCAATCTTGGCTGGCAAGACTGATGACTTGTGTACTGAGTATGCCCAGGGATCTGTATATATGGCCTCAATGGACTCTCCACAGTATTGTGCCTCTGAATCCATGTAAGAGTCTTACTAGTGAAGAAACATCAAAAAGTGAGGTGTTTAAATAAAGGACTTTTATTTCCTACCTCACTTTTTTCATGTTCCCTTGGTGGTCTGCAAGCTTGATTGTGTTACTTTGTGGAGTCTTACTAGTGACAGACTCATTTCTGCTGCTTTGCACTTTAGCTCAATTTTTAGTAAACAAAGAACTCCCTATGCTGGAGCTCATGGGCCACTGGCATGTAGTGCGTGGGGGAGGG
Organism: Ichthyophis bannanicus; assembly: GCA_033557465.1. Taxonomy (NCBI): domain Eukaryota; kingdom Metazoa; phylum Chordata; class Amphibia; order Gymnophiona; family Ichthyophiidae; genus Ichthyophis; species Ichthyophis bannanicus. The sequence continues at coordinate 811,293,016 of CM066033.1, read as the reverse complement.
GGGGGAGGTAGATGTTAAGGTAGCTACTTGCCAGGGTTTCTACTGCTTCACCTGCTGCATCACCTTTGCCCCCGTGCCTCTCGTGCTCCCTTTCTTCCAACTCAGTTACCAGCTTCTCCTTCCAGTAAGCCAGTGTGTTGCATTGCAGAGTGGTAGTTCTTTTCATCTGTGGGTCACAGAAGCCTGCTAGCATATAAGCATCCTTCTTCATGAGGGCTACAACCATTCTTCCAATTGACCATGCAAGAAGTCCAACTTCACCAAAACCTCTGCTGTGAATCTCTGTTGCTACATAAAACCCTTTAAACTTTACCTGTAAAATTTTCACTATTAAGGTGAGAAGGCTCAGGGTAGCTCTCATGGAACTCAGTTCCTCTGACCTTTAGGACTTCTGTGACTTGCGTGGTATTTCTCCAATCTTGGTGATGCAGGGAGCTTTCAACCCTGATCCAATCTCCAATAACATTTGATACAGAGCCATCCGTCACTCTACTAACCTCTCCAGCATTTCATAAGTGGAATGCTGTCTGGTATGAGCATCCTGCTGGAGCTAGTGTGCAGGTGCACCTGCTGCTTCCTGCTTTTCATACAGCTCATGCTCACTCTTCATACTCTGGAAAAATTATCCTGCTAGTCTTCGGCACTTCTTGATCAGTTGCCTTAGGACAGGAGTTCTATTTCCTTTGTTCCCCATCCCTAGGGAGTCTCAGATAGCCAGCAAGTAGGCAAAGCATCTGATCTATAGAAAGCCCCCTCCTTCTTTCCATCAGGAGTTACAAAGAAACCAGGAAGTATGGTGCTCTGCTTGTGCCTCATCTGCTAGTCCTGCAGTTTTGTCCAGATTTCTGCTAAGATGAAAGAAAGGCGATTAGCGGGGTGCCTCAGGGTTTCGTCCTAGGCCCGGCACTGTTCAATGTATTTGTGAGTGATATTGCTGAAGGACTGAATGGAAAAGTCTGTCTTTTTGCAGATGACACGAAAATTTGCAACAGAGTGGACTCCCTCAAGGGAGTGCTTAACATGAGGAGGGATCTGCAAAAGCTGGAGGAATGGTCTGATGCTTGTCAATTAAGATTGAATGCGAAGAAGTGCAGAGTCATGCACTTGGGTAGCAGAAATCCAAGGGAAATGTACGCGATGGGGGGTGAGAGGTTGGTGTGCACGGAGCAGGAGAAAGACCTCGGTGTGATTATTTCTGTAGATCTCAAGGTGACAAAACAGTGCAACAAGGCAGTGGCAAAAGACAGGAGGATGTTGGGCTGCATTCGAAGAGGAATTACCAGCAGAAAGGAAGGGGTTCTAGTGCCACTGTATAAGTCTCTGGTGAGGCCTCACTTGGAATACTGTGTTCAGATTTGGAGACCGTATCTTGCAAAGGATGTAAAAAGAATGGAAGCTGTTCAGAGGAAGGCGACCAAAATGATTTGGAGCCAGCGTCAGAAGCCCTATGAGGAGAGACTTGAAGACTTAAATATGTACACTTTGGAGGAGAGGAGGGATAGGGGAGATATGATTCAGACCTTTAAATACTTAAAGAGAAATAATGAACAAACAAACCTCTTCCAGAGACGGGGAAGCTGTAAAACTAGAGGGCATGACATGAAGCTGCAAGGTGGTAAATTGAAAGGCAATGTCAGGAAATACTTTTTTACTGAAAGGGTGGTCGATTCTTGGAATGCCCTCCCGATGGAGGTGGTAGGGGCAAACACAGTGACGGAATTCAAAGTGGCCTGGGACAGACACAGTGGATCACTTTACAGCAGCAAGATTAAATCAAAATAAACTGAACCATTTAATTTCTCAACAAATAGGGGTGTCCTACATGGAGCGATGGGGGGGAGGAGCGGTGGGTTCACCCCTAAACAAACAAAGAAACAAAGATATGGGGAGGGGTGCACCTGCTCCTGGTGGGTGCACCACTAAGCAAAGACATGGGCAGGGGTGCAACTACTCCCTAAAAGACATGGGAAGGGGTGAACCTACTCCTGCCATATAGCTGGGCAGACTAGATGGACCATACTGGTCTTTATCTGATGTCATTTTCTATGTTACTATCTTACTATATGGTTATCCTCATCACCTGGCTGTGCAGTGCAGCCCACTAGTACCCTCTTCCTGCTGCTTCCTTGTTATACATACAGCCTGACCCTGCCTCATCCAGTTAACACCAGTGTGCTGTCAGAGAGATGTAAGTGGTGTAGTGTTCTGAAAAGTCCAAATGTCAGTGGTAAAATGCGCCTTACTACCAGCCTCTGCTTTTGCTAACTCTGTCAGCAGCTGGCAATGCAACCGATTATACAGACTGGGGATCATCTGTCTACTAAAATTTGTTTTGCAGGGTACTTGGCAATCGGGCACTAAGAGAATCAGCAAACTCTTAAACCCCATCTTCTCAATGATCTTTAGGTAATGATCCCTGACATGCTGTGCCACCAACCTTGATGCTGCCTTGTGACACTGCTGGTGAACACCACCCCGCTTCTTCCATGATGGCTTACTTTGATGTACTTGAATCTGCTATTATGATGACTGTCTGGGAGAAGAGTGCGAACCCTCAAGCACTTTAAAATTTCTCAATACTTTTGAAGTTTTATGAGACTTCCTCTCAACTTCCTTGGGGGACTGCTGCTCTTATTGCTGCTACTGGACCTGGCGCTGGTGACCTGCAACCTATGCAATGGGCTTAGCCTTTGCGCTAACTTTACACTGCCAGTATCATTCTCTATCTTGTCAGAAGACACGCTAATGACAATCTCTTCAACATCATCTTCAGCCAGTAAACTTTCAATATCTGATGATTTAGATACAAATTCCACCCAAGTGACATACTCAGATTCTGTATCTGCAAAGACACACTTTTCAGCAGAAAATACTTTGTGCCCTCTGAAATGCTCAGTTGCCTTCACCTGATGCTTCTCTCATGGCTCCCCACTCTATACCGTGTCAACCTCTCTTTGCCCCTCTGTGCAGATGACACTAGATACCCGCTTTTTCACTGCTGCATCAGAAGCTGCAGCTTTTTTTACTGTCCTCGTAAGGACATCACTCTTTAGCTTCATCATTGGACTAGAGGAGCCCATATGCATCCACTGCTTTTGGATCCTGATGCCCTTAGTCTCCTGTTCACCTCCTATTTGTTTACTTACTGCTGCATTTCCCTTGATATATCCTAGACCCCAGTTGTTGTGTTGTCTGTCTTGACTAGACTGTAAGCTCTGATGAGGAGGGACTGTCTCTTGCATGTCTCTATACGGCTCTACTTATGCCTTTCTAGTGCCATACAAATGTTTACTACTCGTAGTAGTACCAAGAGTCATGATCTCTATTTCTGTGCATTTGTGCTAGTGTTGCTCTTCCCTTCGCTTCCCTTCCTTCTTTCCTTCTACAACCATTTAATTTTACAAACATATCCTTCCTAAGCATTATGTTATGCTCAGAGTGAATTCCCAACTCCTGGGGAGAGGACTGCCTTTCTTGTAGTTCTCTGTGCCAGTGACCTTGTCTTCCAGCTTCTAATCTTCAATGGACTATGTTTGCCCAGCTAATACCCCTATTAGACTGGATTCCCAGGTTTTTTGGGTCATAGATTCCTGTCTTTTAGCAACCTGCACCACCCACTAGGCTTTTGCTGCCCTGGAGACCTGGAGTACCGCCACCCCAAATGTGCTGCCTCAGATATTGGTCGAGTGTCACTGCTTGACCTGGAGTAGGTCCTGCAGTGCCCAGTGACTCTACCTTCTTGTTCCTGCTCTTCAATAGACTGGGGAGAAGGGGAACGCGTTTGCCTGGCTAATGTTCCCGTCAGACTGGATTTCTAACACATACAGGCACGTACTGCCTATATTTTAGCACACTACACCACCCAAGCAAGTTAAATGCAAGGCATTGATAAGGCAGGCAAAGGGAGAATTTGAGAAGAAGCTTGCTGCGGAAGCAAAAACGCGTAATAAAGATTTTTTCAAGTACATTCGTAGCAAAAAACTTGTGAGAGAGTCAGTTGGTCCATTAGATGATAGAGGGGTTAAAGGGGCACTAAGAGGCAACAAGGCGATAGCAGAGAGACTGAATGAATTCTTTGTTTTGGTCTTTACTGAGGAAGATGTAGGGATGTTACCCATGACTGAAATGGTATTTAAAGGTGCGGAAGAATTGAAGGAAATATCGATACATCGGGAAGATGTATTACAACTATTAGATAAACTGAAGAGTAGCAAATCACTTGGGCCTGATGATATACATCCAAGGGTGTTGAAAGAACTGAAATATGAGATTGTAGACCTGCTATTAGTAATCTGTGAACTATCATTAAAATCGGCTGTAATACCTGAAGATTGGAGGATGGCGAACATAACGCCAATTTTTAAAAAGGATTCCAGGGGTGATCTGGGAAACTACAGACCGGTGAGCCTGACGTCAGTACCAGGAAAAATGGTAGAAACCATCATAAAGAACAAAATTGCTGAACATGTAGATAGTCATGGCTTAATGCGAGACAGCCAACATGGCTTTAGACAAGGAAGATCTTGTCTTACTAATCTGTTAGGTTTTTTTGAAGGTGTGAATAAAAAGATAGACAAAGGTGAGTCAGTTGATATAGTGTATTTGGACTTTCAGAAAGCCTTTAACAAGGTCCCTCATCAGAGACTTTTGGCAAAACTAAAGAGTCATGGGATAGGAGGCAGTGTACTATTGTGGATCAGGAACTGGTTAAAAGATAGAAAGCAGAAGGAAGGGCTAAATGGCCAATTTTCCCAATAGAGAAAGGTGAATGGTGGTGTACCCCAGGGATCTGTGCTGGGTCCGCAGCTTTTTGACATATTCATAAATGATCTGTAAAAGGGAAAAACGAGTGAGGTTATCAGATTTGCAGATGACACAAAACTATTTAAAGTTGTTAAAACCCAAGAGGATTGTGGAAAATTGCAAGAGAATCTTGATAAATTGGAAGACTGGGTATCCAAATGGCAGATGAAATTTAATGTGGACAAGTGCAAGGTTATGCACCTAGGGAAGAACAACCCAAACTATGGTTACACAATGCAAGGTTCCACATTAGGAACCACCACCCAGGAAAAAGATTTAGGCGTCATTGTAGATAAAATGTTAAAACCCTCCGCCCAGTGTGCAGCAGCGGCCAAGAGAGCAAATAGAATGCTAGGTATCATAAGGAAAGGAATGGAGAATAAAACAAAGGATATTATAATGCCTCTGTATCGTTCCATGGTGTAACTGCACCTTGAATATTGTGTGCAATTCTGGTCACCTTATCTTAAAAAGGATATAACGTTATTAGAAAAGGTTCAGAGAAGAGCCACCAAAATGGTAAAGGGGATGGAAGGATACCCCTATGAAGAAAGGCTAAAAAGGTTAGGGCTCTTTAACCTGGAAAAGAGAAGACTGAGGGGAGATATGATAGAAGTCTATAAATTAATGAACTGAGTGGAACGGGTAAACGTAGATCGATTGTTTACGTTATCAGAATATAGAAAGACTAGGGGACATGCAATGAAGCTACAGGGTAAACTATTTAAGACTAATAAAAGAACATATTTTTTCACTCAACGTGTAATCAAACTCTGGAATGTGTTACCAGAGGATGTAGTAAAGGCTATTAGTGTAGCTGGGTTTAAAAAAGGTATGGAAAAGTTCCTGGAGGAAAGATCCATAAACCATTATTAAGAAGGGACACAGGATATCAATGCTTGACCCAATACAAGCATTGTGGTACCTGTGTCTTTTGGGGAAACTGCTAGGTAGGTATGACCTTGATTGGCCACTGTTGGAAACAGGATACTGAGTTTGATGGACCAGTATGGCATATCTTATGTTCTTATGTTCTTAAATTCCATATTGGACCCACTAGGCCTCTGCTTCCATTGAGTACCATCCAAGTAGTGTGCTCTGGTATATATAGGCCCTGGGATCGCCTGCGTGGCATGGCATAGGCCCAGAATCAATAAATGAGAACGATTATTACAAAAAATGTATTAAGTGTATTGTAGGAGTATGGCATGGAATAGATAAATACAGTAAAGTGCCCTTCCCTCCCATACCCATAACTGCAAACTCTGCCTGTGTTTCACTCGGACCACATCCTTAGCTACTCCTACCAACAAGTAGACACCTTCCTGCCAAAGTGTGTAATTTTACATTGGTCAGTATTTTATAAGAGGTAATTAATGCATATATATGGCCACATATTTATGGGAATAGTTTTATAAGATTACCTCCTAAGCAGTTATTTCATCCAGTTATTTGCTGCTGGGTCTCTGCTTCTTCCTATTTCCTTTTTGAGGGTAATTTTATAAAATTTTCCCGCACATAAAACTCACATTTTGTGCATGCAATGATGTTTATAAAATTACCCAAGAGATACATGCATACTTGGATTCAGTCCATGTATAGGAGTGCTCTGGGGTGGAAGTTAGGTAAAGTGTAGGTAGAGATGCAAAATTCATGCATAAGCTATAACCATTTCATTGAACAGGTAGGTGCTCTGCACCTTCAACAATCTGGCTTCTGGTCTGGTTTTAGTGCCATGGCTATGTTGACTGCTTTACTTAGTGATATTCTAGGGACACTGGATGGGGGCAGGATTGTGATTTGTTTGCTTCTGTCTTACATCAGCATTCAGTCTCTTGGATCTCCAACTACTTTTATCATGTCTTTATGACATAGATCTTTGTGGTTTAGCTATAAAATTATTCTCATATTAAGGGAGGAGTGGCCTAGTGGTTAGGACAAGGTACTTCAGGCCAGAGGGCCAGGGGTTCAAGTCCCACCTGGGGACAGCAATCTCATGCCAGAGGAACTGGGATTTCTAGTCCTATAGGTGCTCCTTGTGGTCTTGGGCAAGCCACTTAACCCTCCATTGCCCATGTTCCCTGTAAGTATTAGCGTATGTGTGTCATATCCCCTCGTGTTAAATGTATCTCCCAATTGACTGCTTTGACCCGGTGAAAAGCAGGATATAAATACAGCTAAATAAATAAATATCTAAGATATTCCTGGTCTATTCAATTTCATTGATATTTTTGGTCTCCCCTGTGGGGTTCCACAAGGGTTATTACTGACACCCCTATTTTATTCAATTTTATTTTTGCTTTTGAATTTAACACATTTACATCATGCAACAATCATATACTTGAAGGAAAAGGAAAGGTACAAAACAAAAACAAGATTACATCGGAGATAATTATACAAAAAAAGAAAAAGGAAACATAAGATTTACACCAAACACAAAAAGCCCTCAATTTAGGAAGGGGGAGGGGGAAATCTGGAAAAGAGGCTAAAATGAAGAAATAACGCAATCAGGAAATTTAAATCCTAGGAAAAGGCATACTGCATGGCCTAAATACTTATTAAGCATCCCAGAAAGAGCCGATCTAAGAGGACCCAACTGTAACTACAACAGTCTCAGGAGTCTTTCTGGCATCCAAAAATGCAGAAAGTTGTTTTGGATCGTAAAATTATATATCTAAGGGAAGTAGATTTAATAACACAATGAAATGCATATGAAAAACCTAAAGAGTTCACCACAGGACACATAGACAGGAACAAACGCCTTTTAGCTTGAGTTACATAGGAAATGTCTGGGAAAACCCAGGCATTCTGACCAAAAAACAATTTAGTAGCATTCCTAAAGTACAATTTAAGAGTCCATGCCCGGTTGGCGTCCAACACAAATGCCACTAACAAAGTTGCTGTCCACATATTCTCTTCAGCAGAGCTTTCCAGAACTTGGGACAAATTCAGGGTGTCAAAATTAGCAATCTCCTCCCTATCTTCATTAGTGGCAACACTACTTGAATGCTTCTTCATTGGTAGTTAATAAACTTTAGAAGAAGGGGAAGAGCATTTTATGGCACCCCAAGAACTTCAAGCAGATGTTTTTTAAATAGCTCTGCCGGGGGGATGGCGGAGGAAACAGGAAAGTTAACATAATGCAAATTAAGCTTCTTAGAGAAGTGCTCCAACTTTTCTAATTTTGCGTGAAGCATAGAGCCATCTTCAACAAAGGACATGCATTGTGATAGCAATATAGTCACTTGAGAGGAAAGAGATTCCAATGTATTTGAGGAGTTCCTACAAGCTTGCTCATTTCATTCAAACCTTGTCTGGAGTTCCTGGATTGCCCCTTCCACCAGATTTAAGTGACTGGAGATAGAGTGTTCCAAGAGTCTATTGCAGTCCAGATGGAGTCCAAAGTAACCACCGGCAGCTTCACCAGGATGCTGCCACTAGCTGGGGTACTAGGTTCCCTGCTACCTTCTGGGGAGATGGAATCACCCCAGCAGATGCCTTAAGCACCTAACCACTGGCACTCAGACCAAAGGTAGACAGGGCAGCCCCTGACCCCTCTGGAGGCAGTTGGCAGCATCTCTGGACTCAGCATCACCCCCGAAAATGGCAAAACTACTCCTATATCGATCAAAAGGGACAGCAGCTGAGAAAACGATCAGCTAATGGTGGGAGAGGTTCCTCCTGTGGGATGTACTGCTTGAGGCTCAGACTAATGTTTGAGGTTGAAAGGGCCACTTTGAAGTCAGCTCCGATGATAACAACCTGCAGAACTCTTCCCAGCTCTGACGGCAACAAACTTAGTGAAGGGCTGCTGCTTAGAGGAGGAGTCAGCATCAGGGTACTTGACGTTCACCTTTCTCTTTACCATCAAAAAAGGTAAGAAACAGAGTCCAAAAAAAGCAAAAACTCTTGAGAACAGAGTGCAGTCACAAGCAAGCAGCCAGAGTGAGCCTAACCACTGTCATCATCTTGGATCCTTATTTCATTTATGTGTTAGTTCTCTTGCCACATTGATCCAGGCCATGGGGTCAATTGATTCTTTTATACAGATGACATCCACTTGATCTTATACATAAATCCCCTGGACCTGGCTCTATCCCCTCTTAACTTCTGTCTTTAAGACTACCTATTGGTTGGAGGAACATAGATTGAAACCAAATTTATCTAAATCAATAGCCCTTGGATCAACAACTGTCACTATAAACCTAATGTGGTCTTATCACTGAGGGATAATTGATTCCTTTGGTTGAATCTATTAAGGTACTAGGGTGCCACTTTGACCAGAATTTTTCATTTGATGCTCAGGTTTCATTGGTGAACCATTGCTTTTCATCTCTCTATGACAGATTTATGCCATTTGCTCTTACATCAACCAGCAGACCTTGAGAACAAACAAACTACAGAATAATAAGTTATATAATACAAACTAAAATCAGAGTTAAGACTAAAGACGCACTAAAAAAGTGCCTGGCCATTGATCTTTCCACTCCCCTTCCCCCCACTGTCCTTCGGAAGCTTTAATAAAATAATGTGTATTGATGCCTTCCTGAAATTTCCCATAAAAAAATTTCAGATCAGAGGTAACTTGGTACTGAATTCCAAAGTATCAAAGGAAGCCAAAAAAAAAAAAAGACAGTTTGACAGGTTGATTCAAGACAAGAACGTGAGACTGAAGGACTATAAAAAAGATTGTCAGTATGATACCTCACTGGACACAAAGGTAAGAAAATAAGACAATTTGACAGATAGTGAGATAATCCAGTGCAGAAGGATTTGAATCAATGGCAGAATTTTGAAATGGGTCCGATATACCACAAGGAGCCAGTGTTCAGACAGAAGTAATGTAGTGTGACATGATCGAATTGTGATGATCCTTAAAAGATATCTCACTGCAATATTCTGAATATCCTGTAGATACTTCAAAGTGGTAAATTTGATGCCACAGTATAGGATGTTACCGTAGTCCAATCAGCTGTTATTGTATCGATCCTTCACATTCCTAGCCTTCTTTTGTGCTTGGCTTCAACCTTGCCAGCATAATGTCCTTCTCTAATGAACTTTCTCTTTGCATGATGTGTCCAATGTATTCAAGTTGAATCTGTTCAATTGAGCTTCTAAGGAAAGCTTCAGTTTGATCTCCTTTAGTATGACTACTCTGATTTGTTCTTTGGGCAGTCCATGGTATACATAGAATTCTTCGCCAGCACCAAAATTTGGCAGCAGTTTTCTTCCTGTCTTTCTTCACTGTACAACTTTTACATCCATATGATGTTATTGAAAATACCATGGCTTGGACAAGTCCAGTCTTTGTGTGCAGAAATATATCTCTGCACTTGAAAATTTTGTCTAAGTCCTTCATAGCCGTTCTGCCAAGAGCATTGAGTCATCAGATTTCTGTACTGCTGGGAGAGAGCACCATGTGTGAGGGAGCTGCCGCATGATTCTATCAGTGCGGTTTAAGCACAGCAGTACCCTGTTGGAGGCTTGGTGTGTCATCATGCAGGCGGGAGAAGGACGTGCCCTGATTCAGAGGACCCTTCCCTGCTTGATAATGCCCAGAGGTAACTGAGAGAATATCGGAGAGAGCACCGCATGTGAGGGAGCTGCCACGTGATTCTATCAGCGCTGTTTCAGCGCAGCAGTACCCTGTTGGAGGCTTGGTGTGTCAGCGTGCAGGTGGGAGAAGGACGTGCCCTGATTCGGAGGACCCTTCCCTGCTCGATAAAGCCAAGAGGTACCTGAGAGAATATCGGAGAGAGCACCGCGTGTGAGGGAGCTTCCGCGTGATTCTATCAGCGTGGTATCAGTGCAGCAGTACCCTGTTGGAGGCTTGATATGTCAGCATGCAGGCGGGAGAAGGACATGCCCTGATTCGGAGGACCCTTCCCTGCTCGATAAAGCCCAGAGGTACCTGAGAGAATATCGGAGAGAGCACCGTGTGTGAGGGAACTGCCATGTGATTCTATCAGCACGGTTTCAGCGCAGCAGTACCCTGTTGGAGGCTTGATGTGTCAGCATGCAGGCGGGAGAAGGATGTGCCCTGATTCGGAGGACCCTTCCCTGCTCGATAAAGCCCAGAGGGTCTTCACACGGCCGCGTGTCGCAGCCTGCATGGCGTGACCTAAGGGGTGTGACTCAAGGGGCAGGACACGCCCCTTTGGCTCCCCTTCGGCACACATGAGGTGTTCATGTGAGCTGTGAAGTTTGTTTACTCCATGGGCAAATGGAAGGCAAAGGTTGGTATGAAGTCTGGTGATGGTGTTGCAAGTGGGAAAGTGGTGGGTCCTATGGATAAACACGTAACTTCACTGCTGCCTGAAGATCATTCACAGGAAGGGGCATCGTTGAGCCCTGTTCTCCGGTCTCCTCCTCCTCTCCCTCTACCTCCACTCTCATCAATGTTTTTGGAGCTTTCCCCTGAGAGTTCTCCTCCAGTTCCACTCCCGGTTTTTCTGGCTGTTGCAGACCCAGGAACTTTGTTCCCCCTTTGGGGAAAGTGACTCTTGTGGATATTTGGACCGCTATTCAGAAAATTGATACACATTTAACTTTTACTGTATCCTCCCTTTGCAAATTTTCCAAAGATGTGGTTGGTAAATTACAATATGTTGATAATCAAATGAGTACTTTGAGCAAGTTTGTTGCTCGTACTGATTCCCAGCTCCAGTCCTATTGTGACTCTGATGCTGTTTTGGCCAGAGATTTCCTATCAGTTTCCTATAGGTTAGAAGTGCTGGAAAATCAGTTTCGAGCACGTAACTTGCGCTTTTTGAATTTTCCTTTTACACATTTATTATCTCCTGAAATTCTATTGGGAAGGTATTTTTCTGAAGTGTCACATTTAGAGGGGGATTCACATGCTGTCCACATGTATTACCTTCCCGTTGGTTCTTCTTTCACTCCACAGACTGTGGGGGCTGATGCTTTTTCGATTTGCTCAGTGAATCAGAACTTAACGGCTTTCCTGGAGGATTTGTCTGATGTTATTCTAAAACGCAATACTTTGGTGGTGAAGTTTGTTTCTGAATCTGCCAATTGCGTGTTTTGAGAGCATACTTTAAATTTAGAGATGCTCTCTTCTGTGGTTACAAGCCCCAAGTTTTTCCTGATGTCTGTCGAATTACTCAGAACCAGTGAAAGCAGTTTTTGATGATGAAATCTCGGGTTGTGGCTCTGGGGGCAATGTTTTTCTTGAAGTTTCCCTGTCGCTGTATTGTCACGCTTGGGGGACAAACTTATGCTTATATGGATGTAAAGTCTTTGCAGCAGTTTCTCGATGGGAAAGAGGCAGGTGAGACTTAGTTGGAGGAATTGATATTGGTTTTTTTAGCTCCCTACTATGGAGTTTGATACTCCTTGTTTCTTTTTCTTTTTCTTTATGCATGATGTATAATTTGTGGTTCTCTTTCCCTTGATGAGGTCCGTTTATGTGTTATGGATTCTATTTTTGGATTGAAATGGTTTTTGTATCTTGTTTATTTCTTATTAGGTATACTGTATTCAGAAAACTCTTAAATAAAATATATAAAAATAAAAAGATTTCTGTACTGCTTGTCATATCTTTATTGATTATTGATCCAAGCAGGTTAAAGTCGTCTGCTATTTCTATTTTTCCTCCATCAAGGAAGAAATGATTGATCTTTCCATTGTCCTGGATTTTTGTCTTCTCCATGTTAAGGTGGAGGACAAAAGGCCCTGTTTACTAAGCATTTTTCCCATAGATACAAAATGGGAGAAGACCTTTAGTAAATAGGGCTTTATATTCCCTGATCTTCATAAGCAGATGATTCATGTGCCTAAATTAATCCTATTTTATTAATCCAAATAGGCACCTATTTGTCTTCATAAAAAAACTAATGTAAGTGGGAGAGGGCTGGCTTTAAGTAAAGATATGATGACTTAACACCAGTCCTAAAGCTGGTATAAATGACCATGCCTACTTTTTTCAAGTTCAATGTTAAATATCATATTGTATAATCAAAGCATGTACTTGTTTGCACCATCCATGTTTCCAGCCCTGTGCATGCTCACAGTGTAAATACACACCATGCAATCACACGTATACTTTAACACTGGTCAATATTTTATAAGCAGTCTCTTGTGCGCAAATGGGTAAATGATTAAAATATTGGCATTTGTGTGCATCGCTAGTGTCTAAAGAATGCAACCTCCTTATAAAATTACCGCTAAATAGCTACATATTTTTCAGAGTACTCAAGAGGTACAAGGAAAGAATGTTACCAAGGATATATTCACACAAAAAGACAAGGGACCAGAAACTAACATGCTGATTTGCTTATCACGAGACAAAAGTATACATGTTTAAAAATATTAAAGGCCAAAATTCCTGCTCAGAGGCAAAATACATCTTGTTAAAACAGCTATAAGACGACCAATTCCAAAAAAAATAGTACAGGATGTCAAAAAGTGATAAAACTAACCAAACCAATAAAAAAAACATTAAAAGTTTAATTTCAGAATAACAATTCTTTGGCCAGTAAAATGAACAGCTTCTATACACTCTGACAGCATGGCTGTCTTTAAATGCCAACTGTTCTCTTGGATCTAGGTAACTGACAGCAGGATAAGGTTAAGTTAAAAATGTTTAAAAATAGCATTAAAAAAAACATCCTTTTAAAAAAATGAGCCCATTCTTCACATTACCACAGTGTTAACACATCTTTCTGCAAATGTTAATCCAGAGTAACTTTGTCCTTGCAAGTTTTTTTTTTTTTTTTTTTACAGATTTAGAATAAGAAAACAATGACTATGGCAGGTGTAAAATTTTGGACATCTTTTTAGTCAATGCTTTGCAACACCTCCTTTGGCAGAAATAATAACTTCCAAATGTTTCCTTTAGCCAGCAAAGAGTCTTTTTGTTCTTGCTTTTGGAAGGTTTTTTTTCACACTTTCTTGCAGAACCTTTCTAATTCAGAAATATCTTAGGTCTCCTTGCATGCTCTACATGTCTGAGATCACCCCCCAGATTTTCATTAATATTCATGTTTGTAGAATGTTTACGGTCTTTCAAAAACTTAATCTGACCAGCTTTTGGGCAGTTCTGTCAGAGGTTTTCCTTTGTCTTTCAGATCTTGCCCTGACTTTAACAGTTCCATGTAACTTCAACTAGTTAATAATGTATCTTAGATTAAAAAAGAACTAGAACTGACAATCATCGCTGTTGTCAATACTATTTAACCGAGAAAAACTTCTTATTTTTGCAAATAAACTGCATTTTTATTTCTATTTGCATTTTTGTGTGTGTATATAAGAGAGAGAGAAGGAGAAGCATCCTAGAAATCAACATAGGCTATGGTCACAAAAACACTCAAAATATCAATAAACTAGCCTGTGCCCAGACAAGCCCATCAAGATTACTCCTAGGAGTCATCGGCACAATTTTTGATCCTACTATGTGCTGATCTGGAGTGAGCAGGCACTACTCCTGCTCTTCCTAATCACCAGTGACCCCTGGTAAGCACCGGGGACAGAGATTGTAGGATGGGGTGGTTTGCTGGGGGGGTCACTAGGGAGCATTAGTGTATAAAGCAGTGTGTATAAATGCCCGTAGCATGGGAAATAAGATCCCTGATGTTGAAGCTTTGGTGGGAGTGGCTGACTTGGATTTAGTGGCAGTTACAGAAACATGGTTCACAGAAAACCATGATTGGGATGTAATTATACCTGGCTATACTTTATTCGGAAAGGACAGGGTAGGAAGAAGGGGAGGAGGAGTGGCACTATATGTAAAAACTACTATTAAAGCTTTGGAATTACAGAGCTTAAAAGGGAGAGAGGAGGCGTTGTGGGTTAAACTAGAAAGAGGGAAAGAGAAATCTATTTGCATTGGTGTGATATACCGACCTCCCTCACAAGAGGAAGAGGTGGATAGAGAGTTAATTGAAGACATACGCAGCATTGCTAGGATAGGGGAAGTGCTACTGAAAGGAGATTTCAATATGCCAGATGTTGATTGGCACATTCCTGCTGCAATATCATCTAGAAGTAAGGAGATCCTGGATTCTCTACAGGGAGAACTATTCAGGCAATTGGTAACAGACCCCACACGTGAAGGGGCCATACTGGACTTGGTGCTTGCCAATGGTGAAAGTGTTTCTGATGTTGTAGTGGGAGATCATTTTGCATCCAGTGATCACCAGATGGTGTGGTTCAGTATTAGGACTAGGGCTGTTAGAATCCATTCAAAGGTGAGGATCTTAGACTTTAGGAAGACTAACTTTGCCAAGATGGGCCAATACCTCAGGGAGTCAATAATGGGATGGGAACAGCTGGGGGATGTAGAAAAACAGTGGGAAAAACTGAAAGGGGATATTTTAAGGGCAACCAACCTTTTTGTTAAAATGGTAAATAAAGGTAAAAGGAAAAGGAGACCGCTATGGTTTTTGAAAGAAGTAGCTGAAAAAGTGAAGAAAAAGAGGGAGGCCTTCATGAAATACAAGAGATCACAGAGAGAGGAAGACAGGCATCTGTATTTGGAAATACTTAGAGAAGCTAGCAAAGTAGTCAGGAAGGCAAAGATTCAAAAGGAGGAGGAAATAGCCAATGCAATAAAATGGGGGGATAAGACATTTTTCAGATATATTAGTGAGAAGAGGAAGGGCAAAAGTGGTATTGTCAGACTCGAGGGTGCAGGGGAGGGATATGTAGAAGCTGCTAAGCATGAAGCGGAATTGCTTAACAAATATTTCTGTTCTGTGTTCACAGATGAAGAACCAGTAGCAGGACCTCAGAAAACACCGACAAACAGGAACAGAAGCGAGGGACATCTTGAACAATTTTCAGAAGACTGTGTTCGTGAGAAACTAGCTCAACTTAAAGTAGACAAAGCGATGGGACTGAATGGGATACACCCTAAAATACTGAGGGAACTTGGGGACGTTCTAGCAGCTCCACTGACTGACCTTTTCAATGCGTCGTTGGAGTCGGGAGTGGTGCCAAAGGACTGGAGAGAGGCTCATGTGGTGCCTTTATACAAAAGCGGAAGTAAGGATGTGGTTGAAAACTACAGGCCGGTTAGTTTAACTTCGGTGGTGAGTAAATTATTGGAAATGCTGCTGAAAGAGAAAATAGTGAGGTTTCCGGAGTCCATCAGATTACAGGATCCGAGGCAGCATGGATTCACCAGAGGCAGGTCTTGTCAGACAAATCTGATTGATTTCTTTGAATGGGTGACCAGGGAATTGGACCGAGGGAGAGCCCTAGATGTGGTGTATTTAGATTTCAGTAAAGCCTTTGACACTGTTCCTCATAGGCGACTTATAAACAAACTGAGCACCCTAGGGATGGACCCTAAAGTTACTGCTTGGGTTAGAAATTGGTTGGGTGGCAGGCGACAAAGAGTACAAGTAAATGGAGCTCACTCTGAGGAGAAGGATGTTACCAGTGGTGTTTCCCCAGGGATCTGTCCTTGATGCAATTTTTTTTAACATCTTTGTTAGTGATATAGCGGAAGGGCTGTCGGGTAAGTTTTGCCTCTTTGCAGATGATACCAAAATCTGCAATAGAGTAGACACCCAGGAAGGTGTAGATAACATGATTAGGGATCTAGCTAAACTTGAAGAATGGTCTAGAATTTGGCAGCTGGGATTTAATGTTAAAAAATGTAAGGTCATGCATTTGGGCTGCAGCAATCCAAGGGAGTAATATAGTATAGGGGGTGAAGTACATTTGTCCACTAAGAGCGGGACCTAGGCGTGGTTGTTTCTGATGATCTTAAAGTAGTTAAACAGGTAGAAAATGCAATGGCAAAAGCTATAAGGATGCTTGGGTGCATACAGAGAGGAATGACTAGCAAAAAAAAGGAGGTGATAATGCCTCTGTATAAGTCTTTGGTGCGACCTCATTTGGAGTATAGTGTGCAATTCTGGAGACCGCACCTTCAAAAGGATGTGAACAGGATGGAGTCGGTGCAGAGGGTGGCTACTAAAATGATTAGTGGTCTTCATTATCAAACATATGAGGACAGACTGAAGGATCTTAATATGTACACCTTAGAGGAAAGGCGGGATAGAGGTGATATGATTGAGATGTTTAAATACCTCCGTAGCATAAATGTTCAGGGATAGAGCCTCTTTCAATTGAAAGCAATTTCTGCTACGAGGGGAAATGGGATGAGGGTAAAGGGAGATAGATTCAGGAGTGATATGCGGAAATATTTCTTTACGGAAAGAGTAGTGGATCCGTGGAATAGTCTCCCAGTGGAGGTGGTAGAGATGAGGACAGTAACTGAATTCAAAAAAGCATGGGACAAACACAGAGGATCTCTAAAGGTAAAAGGGGACTCTTGTAGTTGTTGATATGGAAGGACAGACTAGATAGGCCATGTGGTCTTTTTCTGTCATCATATTTCTATGTTTCTATGTTTCTATTAGGTAGGGGTTTATTCATTTTGGACAGGGTCCTTTGGGGGTTAGGGGGTTCAGATGCTTCAGGGGATGGGGGGGCTCTGGCTTTGGGGTCTATTCCAAGCCCCGAATAGCGGGGATGTATGCCCTGCCTGGACGTACATCCCTGCTATATGTCCCCCTTGCCATCCACATGCAAGGCTTCCTGTATGAACAGCGGAGTTATGCAGGGAGCCTTAGTTGGGGGCGGCAGGGGCATATGGGAGGCAGAGTGAGGGTGGTGTGTGGGCGGGTCATCACCCCGGATGCACAAGGCTGATTCTGAGGTTGACCCTGTACATCCAGGGTAGGCTGGTTAGACAGAGGGCATATTTCACCTCTGAGGTGGAATAAGTCCTCTGTCTAACCAGCCTCAGAGGTGAAATAAGCCCCATGGACGCAGTATAGCGGCAGAGGCCAGCGAGGACAAAACATGGAGGCATGCAGGGGGAGCTCTGCAGCCAGACCCTGGCCATGAGAGGCCAGATTGGGGGTCTGTCTGTGGGGAAAGGACAGTCTCAGCGGTAGCCAGCAAATGTGGCTCTTAAATGGAGCCATGCTGCCATGACAATGGGATGCCATGGCATTGCAGCTCCATACAGGAGCCTGTCAGGGGTAGACGTTGATATGGCTGGATATACGGCCCGTCAGAATTGGGGCCTGGCCTTCACATACAAGCCGGTAGACCCGATTCTGTGGGGATGTACATGGGCTGGGCGTCCACTAGTAAATAGGCCTACATGTGTTTCGGGGGGAAAGCAGATAATATTGAGGTTTGGTACTGGCTCTTGGGTTATCAACATTGTGAGAGTGATCAGGGGAACTGGATTTTGGCATTCTCAGATGACCCCACCAGCAAGCATTTATGCATGCCTAGGGGCAGATGTAAATGCAGACATCTAGGATTTTTCTGAGACATGGATTCCCTATGTGAAATGGAGAATCCGTGTTTGCATTGTGGGGTCACCCAAACCACTCCTTCTCCCTGCCCCCACCACTCCCCAGGAATTTTAAATATGTTTAGCATTCCCACATCTGAAAAGTTCCTGCTCTAAAATGTCATTTACAAGTGTATGCCAATCTACACGTAAATGCAATTTTTAAGACATGAGGATGCTTCTAAAATCTCCTTAAAATATTTAAAACCATAAATAACAGCTTTTGCCATGTATTTGACAGCTAAAATCAACAAAATTAGCTTATATTATTTAGCTTATATTATTTATGTAACATGCCTTTCCAATAGTAATTGAAGGCATGTTACATTCGAGAACAGTAGGCATTTCTCTGTCCCCAGAGTGCTTATAAGCTTAGACATGAGTCAGTGGAGAGTAAAGTGACTTGCCAAAGGCCACAAGAAGTATCAGTGGGATTTGAATGTTGGTACTTTCTGGTCTCACACTGCTGCCCCTAACCACTAAGTCACTCCTCCAGCTTCCTGTTGGATGTTTTTACTAGTATATTATTGGTGTCCACATGTAGACATTTGAGGATACGTTTTAGAAATGGCATCCAGTTATAATTGAGGACATTCAGGTCAAAATGTACCAAAAAAAGACTGGGGACGTGCAAGTCCCTGCGTGATTTTAGAAATGCTTATGTACCCAATATGGCCATTGTCTGGGACAGCTACGTAGATGTCCCCATAATGGTATTCTACAGAGAAGACGTGTCCCAGCCTGCCATTCTTCAAGCAAAGACATTCAGCAGCACATCAACAACAAAACAGGTATCCCCAATTCCTAGCAGGTATCTTTACAATTATGGACAGTACTGGAGATAGTAGATTACCATCTCTTTTAGACCCTCAAAATGTATTACAGGCAAAAAGAGTACTTTTCAGATGCCTAGTCATGCCCTAGAGCAGGTCTAGATGTAGATGGGGCGGAGATGTGCCAATCAGTACTGAAAGTGGGCATATATGTCTAAGGCCTCTGGAACACCCTGGACACACTCCTACCATGCTCCCATTCTAGCTGGAGGCCCCCCTCAAAGGGGACATGTCTGGAGACATTTTGTAAAATATCTCTAGGGACATCTCTGTGATTTGGACATCTGTGCATCGATTTCAGATGTCCAAAACACGAACAGAGCTTCTAAAAAGACCCTCATAGGGACTGATTTTTTTTATTTATTTACATTTTTATTGTACATACTTTCAATAACAAGAAATAACAGAAATTAACATCACCAAATTTTAAACATCCCTGATTTTATATAGGAGCCACATAAAGATGCACGCCATTTGTGTGCATAAGTCACTATTTTCAAGGGCTTATGTGCGTGAGTGGAATCGTATGCATGTAATTTATTTATTTATTTATTTATTTAACTGTATTTATATCCCGCTTTTCACCGGGTCAAAGCCGTTTAACATTAAAGGGTGGGGGACAATAATCAAGTCTAGTAATTCATCCTTTAGGCAAATGTGTAAATCTTAACATGCATACTTTCAGTGTGGGTGTGTACAAGGGTGGAGTTTTTGCAAAGCATAGGCTGAACACAAATTTACACATGTAAATTATAACCTATGTGCTTTCCTGAGACATTTGTTTGCAAACATTTCAACCTACCATAGAGAAGACATAACTGCCATGTCTAGTTTGATGTGTATTTTTATGTCATTTACCCCCTGATTTAATAAAGTATGCATGAACTTCACTTTATAAAATAGGCCCCAAATATGCATGTGTCAACATGTGTTAACTCCGCAGGAGTTCATGGAGTTGTCCTCTTTTTTAAAAAAAATTATGTTTGTTAAATATACCAAAATATACAAAGAAAAGAATATATAGCAACTAAACAAATCAAGTCCATATCAAGGATGACAGCTTTGCTTAATTACATAGTAACCCCTGAGGAAAAAAAAAACCATAATAGAACCTTCTTAAATATAACCAGAGAACAAGCATCCTAATTGCAAAAAGATTACTCTTTCTTCTAAACAAACTTTTCCAGCTGACCAGAGTCAAAGAATACATATCTATTACCCTGATATACCAACAAACACATGGGTACTTGAGGTAAAAGGAAGCACCAAGAGCCAAGACCCGAGGTCTTATCTCTATCAGGGCTTTTCCTACGCTTCTGAGTTAATTTAGAAACATCTTGAAAAATCTGGATAACCTACCCACAAACCTTTTCATTCTTTTTAGCAAAAAGGTTACAATAAGATTTGCCCAAGAGGAAATGTCCTCAATAGAAGACTCCAAACAAGCTGAAAGGTCTAAACTGTCTGCAGGAGATAATTGATCAAATTCATCTTCCGGAACACTTTTACCCTTCACCATGGTCTTAACTCCTTTAGAAATATCATAAACCTTGGAAACTTTAACTGTATCCGGGTTTGGATAGAGCAAAACTGCCTTAAGATATTTATAAAAAAGAATCAAAGGCGAGAGGAGATGAATTCGGGGGAAATTCGAAAAGCATACATTTTTAGAGAGAAAAGCATTTTCCACTAATTCCAATTGATGATGGAATAACAATGACTTGAACATAAGAAGAGAGAGCACCTTGTATTACAGAGACTTGTGATTCAGTGTTAACAAAATGAATATTAATTTTTGAGTTTCGTCTCATACTTGACAAGCTTCACAACAACCTCCTTAGAAAAATCTGAGAAACAGTATCCCATATGTCTCTAAGAGAAATCTCCTTGGGAGGTACAAGTTTTTCCATCCAAGCCAAAAAATAGTCTATAGGAGTAGGCAAGGTACCCAATTATCTTTATTTAATTTCTTGATATAGCACCCAGACTGAAAGGCATTAGAGTGGTTTACAAATGCTACAAGCAGGTACTGGATATATTCCCTTGTTCCTGAAGGGCTCACAATCTACATGTGTACTTGAGGCAATGGAGGGTTAAGTGGCTTGCTTGAGGCCATAAGGAGCACATATAGAACTCAAGACCACAGCACCTCCAGTCCAAGATTGCTGTCCCTGAGTGGGAATTGAACCCCTGGCCTGAGGTAACTTGTCCCAACCACTAGGCCACTCCTCCCTTCCAGATAAGACCATCTTTCCTGGAAAAAGATCCACTCAAGGGAATCATGCTTTGAAGAACTTCCCCCTCCTTCCCTGGAGAGGAGGCCTCTACAGCAATATCAGGACACTGACTAGGCAGGGTTTCAAGACCCATGAAGACAGAGGATGGAGAAGTCGAGAGAGTACTTATGGTTGAAGACATAACTTCAGAACTAAGGGGTTGTCCCTCTAGATCCACTTGACCCAGTACTTTAATGTGAAAATCATTGGGACCAACGACCTTGGTCACCTTCAAACTAGCAGATTATAGACTTCTTTTCTTCCGTTTCCTCATTCCAGGGGAAGAGACTAACACCACCAGCTCCTCACGCCTGCCCCTTTGGTTGCACCCCTTCGAGCACATATTCATGGGCATCTACCTGCGGCCATGTCCCATGGTGAGGCAAGATTTAAATAGCCCTTCCAGCTGATGTCAAGATGACAAATGCTGCGCAGGTGTCTAGGGGTACAGGAACCAATCAAGTAGCAGTTGTCAGAAAAAGCTTGTCCCCCTGAAGTTACCCTCTTAGGGGTCAAGTTATTAGGTGCGCTAATGTTAATGCACCTTTGAAGTTTTAGGCATTTATTCCTGATCAGGAGCAGGCATAAATGTTAGCATGTAAAGTATTTACATAATTCAAGATTTTGCCCATGTTCTACCCAAACTCCTCCCCTGAGTACAACTACTCTACAAATATGCACTCACTTGCATCCTGCATATTTTTAGGTGTGACCTAATTTTATACAAGGCCTCTTACACCCATAAATCAGCATTTTATACATGAAATTACCATTTAAGAGGGCTGGTTGTTAAGGTGAATTAATATTAATGCTCGTTAATTCACCATTAAAGTATGATATTAATAACTAGGTCTTGAGTGGTCTTCCCTAGAATAGCACTGTTAAATGAGAGGCTATGTGAGATTCCATCAGCGCTATGCTGAACAAGCCAGGGAAGAGATGAAGCATCAACATAATGAAATTGCATCAGGGAATGCCCTCTTGAAACTCTCCATTTATGGACATGAGGGGAATAGTCTGTGTTATGATGATATATAGGGAAGCCCCATCAATGCTGTACTGAATCAACATGGAGGAGTTGGAGCCTGCCAATATTTGTCACTGCTTCAAGGAATATCTCCTCTAATAAGATGCAGAGGAGGTTCCTAGAGGGTGGCTCCCGGAGGAGGATCCCAGATGGTAAACGGCTCTTAGAGCACCTCGGGGACTGGCACAGTTCTTACTTTTTTGAACAGTGTCTATGGTCTTTGACTTCTCCTTACAAGACTCAGACCAGTCAAATTTCTTTCCAGATTTCTCTGCCTTTTCACTGGCTCAATGATCATTCTGTTCCAAATATTCTTTAAGTTTCTGACACCTGTTCTTTCTGGTTCTCAGCAATATTCATCCATATTTGATGCAGTTCTCCATATCATGTGAGGGGTCCATACATCACACACATAAATCATATGTGTCAATGATAGACATCACTTTTTGCCACTCTGGACACTCCTGACATCCCAGTTTTTTATCTTGTATGTCGAAGACAAGTGAGACAAAATTAAAATAAATTAGGACTAACATTAACAAACGTAGATCCATCTGGCTGCAACTGCAGTTAAGAATAAGACTGAACTGACTGAACTGTCAATGCAGGAAGATCTATACAAGGCTTTCCAGAGTTTTCTGAGCTAGAGTAGGAAGACCCAATCAATTTTGTCCTAGGGTGATGTCACCTACTTGAGCGGCTGGAGTGATCCTCCTTTCATGAAGAAATAGATTTTGAAGACCAATCTATTAAAAAATGGGGGAAAATCAAGTATCATGGTCTCATCTGAATTTTTCATGGATTTTTAAGTAAATATTGAGACTTAAAAAAGTTAGGTGCAATCAAGTAAAACCATAGTTTAGTGAAATGAACCTTGAATATTGTAGAGAATATTAACTAACTCAGTTTACTTCTAACACATATATATATGCCTGCCATATTAGAAATTAGCAATTACATTAGAAAATTCTCAGTGCAGTTTGTCAAACTCTTTCACCAACACCGGCTGTTCACATATGGCAGACTAACCTTTTCTACTGCTGCTGCTTGAAGTAGTTGTTTTTTTTGCCTTCTGCCAACTGGTGGTTTTCCAATGTTCCTGGCATCTGCCAGAGGGTCAAAAAATGTCAGCTCACAGATCCCTCCATGCAATAAACCACATGCCAATGATGGATACCATCTGGAGGATCAGATGTCAAGCACAAACCCCTGAATTACAATGAATATGGAAAGATAGGATTGATAGGATTTTAATAATCGTTAACTATAGATGAACAGGGAAGATTAAAGAGTGAACAGGAGGGACAGGAGAGTGGAAGATGTGGAGACCCACATAGGCCATGTGGTACAGTCAGCGGCAAAGGCCAAGTTAAGAAGGGAGAGCGAGTGAAACTTGAAGACCGTCCTGATTAGGAGAGGAAGTGAAGAACATTTAGGGTAGAGATATTTAAAAGAGGGAAAAAGGAAGGTTAGGAGAAAAATGAGAGCAGGAAAGAAGAAAGAGGGAGAAAGAAAATTTTAAAAAAGGCTGAAATGGCATATATCATAAGGTACACAGAATTCTCAGACACGTGATGGCACATTTTAGAAAAGTTGTCTAGGAGCAATCTGGGATGTCCAGGTCCAAACTGTGGGGGTGGCAGTGGTGAAGTCAGGCATGTACACGTGCCTTCTAAAATCACACTGTATCTGCCCTCAAAACTACACTAAAACTGATGGAATTCTGCAGCCCAGTTTTAGAAACAGGCATGCGCCTGATATGGATGACAGTGGCCACAGCCACATAGACATCCCTGTGACAATATTTTAGGACAAGAACATATATTCCACGCTGCATGCATGGCCCCACCTTCCACTTTGCAAACAGAGATGTGCAGCAGATTGCCAACCAGAAGACAGGTGTTGTCATTTACCTGAATACTTCTCTATAAGTGGGAAATATCACAAATATACGAGTGCTGCCTTCTGTATTCACTAGAATGTTTGGGTGATGGAACAAGCACTTTTTTGATGTTTATTCATACCCTGGAGCAGGTATAGACATAGACGGCACCGTCCATGGGCAGAGATGTGCAGGCATTTTCTAAAAACATCTGTGCACATGTATCTTTTCAGGACCACCAGGACATGCCTCCGCCACATCCCCATGCAACAGAGTTGTGATTGTGATGGACTCAAGTAACTTCGGAAGCTTCTAAAATGGGATGCTCCTGGGATGTTTTTGCGATTCCCACATCTGAAGAGCCAATTTCAGATGTGGAAATCATAAATAGAGCTTCTACGATGGCCCTCTTTGTCACCAGGAGCAAAATGAACTTATCATATACTTCTGCTATGACCCCTACCACACCTATCTATTTGAGGATGGTAAGCTGGAGGAGCAAATGGTGAATGCAGTTTTCTCACCTGGCAAATGCACACCCCATTCATTTCACCTGATAGCACTCTGTATCCCCCTTATCCACCCTGTGCAGTTCTCTACCCTCCTTACACACTCATCCCTCTCTCCTTTTCTCAGCATCTCTCATCCCTCCACTTCTTGCCTGTCCCTAACCTCCTCTATTTCCTAGCACTCCATGCTTATTCTACCTCCTCACTCCCCTCTCCCCTACCCAATCAAACACTCATTCTCCTCTTATCTGCTCTCCCAGATACCTTCATTTTTCTATTTTACCTCTCTCTGTCACCAGGTAGAAAGCCTGGCTTTGCCGCCCCCACCACGCCAATCCACGCAACACCACCCCTCCATGCCGAGCTGAGCTGAGCCCCCCCCCCCACATACACCTACAGAGCCACCACCCCCATCTGCCGCTGATTTCATCACTGGGGTGGGAGGTAGGTTTGTGCAGCATGGCAGAAGTGGCCTGCAGCAGGCTGTGTGCTTTGGCACACAAGGCTTGCCGCTTCTAACCCCTCCTCCAACACAAGTTGCTGTTGGAGAGGGATAAGAAACGGCAAACCATGTATGCCAAAGCACATGGCCTGCTGTGGCTGCCATGTCGCCCACAGATATCTGACGCCCTAGGTGGCTGCCTAGTCTGCCTGGTAAACAACCCAGCCCTCTCTGTCACTTCACACTCTTACTCTCCTGTTCTCCCTCACCCATTCACCTCCTCACTTTACTCTTTTTTCCATTCCATCTTTACTCTCAAATCTCTCCTTCTCATCCCCTCCCATATCTTCTTTACTTTCCCAGTCCCTCCCCCACTTTTAATACTTCATATCGCCCACTTTCTCTCCCAGACTTCTCCTTTTCTATGCTTCCCCATCTTCCCCCCATCCCCCGCCCGACACACACACTTTCTGTCACAGTGATTTCTCCTCCCATTTTTCTTTGGCAAGCAGTTCCTGGAGAAACCTCCCAGCCTTGAAAATGAAGGCAGATAAAAATCATAATGGCTTATCCACTCTGTCCATCAACACTAACCGCTCAACTCCACAATAGAGTTGTGCAGGGAGAAAATGTTGTTTTGTTTCATATCGTTTTGTTTTGTTTTTTAATTTTCATATTCATATCATTCTTTTAATAGTGCACCTATTATACAATAGTGCTCACCACTGTTCCCTCTAGTCCTCAGCCGGCATTCCTGTTGGTGGGGGAGGTGAAACGTGAGCGTGCTTAGGATTGTACAGTATAGGCAGATCCCTTGAGACCTGCCTATGCTGTGCAATCCTTCGCGCAATAGCTTTGCACCTCCCCCCACCAGAAGGAATGCTGGTGGAGGACTCCAGCACAGCTTCAAACTGCTTAGAGCATAGGTGTCAAACTCTGGCCCGCGGGCCAAATTTGGCCCGTAGTGTAATTATATTTGGCCCGCGAGGCTATACCAAATGACTACTAGAGCTAGCCCGCCGGTATTATACAGCGCATTCATTCATCGCTAATACTACAAATCCCATAATGCCTTGCTGTTGTTTTGGCGCGTCAATCAGGACAGGTCCCAGAAACGCCCTCTCCTGTGTGACAGAAGTCATAGCGATCTCAAGCTACAACTGTCACTGTGGAACCCCTTCCCAAAAATGGCAAAAAGAAAGGCAGACAACAGGAACTTTCTGGACAGGTGGGAGACAGAATATTTGTTTACATATGTAAAAGACAGACCTGTTTGTCTGATTTGTGGAGTCAACGTGGCTATAACTAAGGAGTATAACATTTGACGACACTATGAAACAAAACACCATGACAAGTACAAGGACCTGGACATGACTCAAAGGAGCCAGAAAGTGGAGGAGATGAAAAGAAGTTTGGTTTCACAACAGAATATGTTCAAAAAAGCCACATCACAAAGTGAGGCTGCTGTAAAGGCTAGTTATATTGTGGCAGCAGAGATCGCAAAATCAGCCTGGCCCTTTAATGAGGGAGAGTTTGTGAAAAAGTGCATGTTGAAAGTTTGTGACATCGTGTGCCCAGAGAAAAAGCAAGCCTTTTCAAACGTGAGCCTGAGCAGAAACACAGTAGCTGATCGCACATGTGATCTTGCCACCAATCTGTATGACCAGCTTTTGGAAAAGGGAAAAGATTTCGTTGCATTCTCCCTTGCTGTGGATGAGAGCAGCGACGCATCTGATACTGCTCAGCTGTCAGTCTTCATCCGTGGAGTGGACTCAAATATGTGTGTTACGGAGGAGCTATTGGGATTCAAATCAATGCATGGCACAACCACAGGAAAGGAAATTTTTGAGGAGGTTTCCAAATGCGTAACTGAAATAAAGCTGCCGTGGGATAAATTTGTGGGATTAACGACAGATGGTGCGCCAGCGATGTGCGGTAAAACAAGTGGACTGGTGGGCAGGGTCCGGGAGAAGATGCAGGAAGAGAACTGTGCAGGTGAACTAACTGTTTATCACTGCATCATACATCAGGAATCATTGTGTGGCAAAGCCCTAAAGATGGAACATGTTATGACCACAGTAACACAAGTAGTTAACTTTATAAGAGCCAAAGGTCTGAATCACCGCCAGTTTAAGTCTTTTCTGGAGGAGTGTGGTTCGGAATACGCAGACGTGCCGTATCACACAGAGGTGAGATGGTTAAGCCGAGGAAAAGTACTGAATAGATGTTTTGAGCTGCATGAGGAAATATGTCAGTTTCTGGAAAGCAAAGGGAAGGACACAGCAGAGCTTCGGGAGAAAAAGTTTCTGTGTGAGCTGGCCTTTCTGTGTGACATCTCGAGCCATCTCGATGCGCTGAACCTGCAGCTTCAGGGGCGGGGGCGCATCATCACAGACATGTACGCTGCAGTGAGGGCTTTTAAAACTAAACTGTGCCTGTGGGAGAATCAGATGCTGCAATGAAACCTTGGCCATTTTCCCTGCTGCCAAACCATGAAAACGCAGTTCTTTACCAACTTGTTCCCATGCGCACAGTTTGCTGAAAAACTCAGTGTACTCGGCGCTGAGTTTAGCCGGCGATTTGCCGACTTTGATGTCCAGAAATGTAGGTTTGAACTGCTCAGTAATCCCTTTGCAGTTAATGTGGAAAACGCACCAACCATCCTCCAAATGGAGCTAATTGAACTCCAGTGTAATGACACGCTGAAGTCAAAGTATGATGCTGTGGGCGCCGCCCAGTTTCCACAGTTCATCCCTGACACAATGCCTCAGCTCCGCACCCAAGCTGCTCAGATGCTCTCCATGTTCGGCAGCACTTATCTATGTGAGCAACTTTTCTCCTCGATGAAGATGACCAAAACATCTCACAGGAGACGTCTGACTGATGAACACCTTCGCTCGATACTGAGGATTTCCTCAGCTCAAAGCCTGAGCCCAGACATTGATGAACTATCATCCAAGAAGAGATGCCAGGTATCTGGCTTGGGCACATCAGATTAGATCAGTGTGCAGCAAACTGAGCAATAATTAACGTTTTCTTTATGCACTTTTTCTTGCTACTCCAAGACATGGGCTTGAATGGTTGATTAATTTTATTATTGTTATTTTATTTTAAAAATTATTATTTATTATTATTTAAATCTTATTTAATAAATGAATGTCATTGATGGTTTTTTTTTATTTGAAATTGGTTTTTGCATATCTGAACTATTAAGTTATAAATTGTATAGTAATAAGTGTTGCTTCATATTCAATGTTAAAGCAAATCTTGTTTGGGTCCATATTAAAAGGTTCATTTGTTCAATGCTGGCCCGCGACTTTGTTCAAGTTTTACATTTTGGCCCACTGTGTATTTGAGTTTGACACCCCTGGCTTAGAGGGAACATTGGTGCTCACTATTTACGCATGTGTGTATAGTGCATGCTATTGCATGACAGTATGCCCTATTTCACAGTAAGGTGCACTGTTGTTGCTTTTGTTTAAAAATGAAAGCACGTTCCTACTTCCAAATCCCTTCTGCTCTCTCATAGTTTCTCTGTGATAATTCAAATACTGTATTCATCTTTACCACCTCCACTAGGAGGCGGTTCTTTTTGTAAATAAATCAGGGGCCTCTCTGATTGGGGGTGGGGGGCAAGCTCTGCCTTGACTCCACCCCAAGCTCCATCCTAACTCGGCCCCTAGCAGCCCTGATATCCTTCACCACCTGTTCTGCCTGTAGGGATTTGATCTCCCATGAGTAGACAAGAGTAGTCTTTGCTGCTATCATGTCTGCCTTTCCTTCCTGCCCACAGGCATTCGGTCTCCTGTGGGCAGAAGAGAAGGGAATGACTGCGATTGTGGCAGACTCCTTCTGTTTGCCCTCAGGAGAACAGTTCCCTGCGGACAGGAGGGGAAGGCAGCCACAATTGTAGCAAAGATTCCTCCTCCTGTTTGCCTGCCGGACATCAGATCCCCACGGGCAGACAGAAGGAGTCTGCTGCGATTGCAGCTGCTCTCTCTCTCTGTTGGTGAACAAATTTTTGATGCGGCCAAGGCCCGTGTGGCCCACCCCATAATAACACCAATGACATAATTATTTCCTTAGATTACTCCTGAGTCTACTCTGTTTCTTCCTCATTCCAGAGCCTTCTATCCATTGAAAGAGACCCATATCTCTGTGTATGTATACCTTGGAGGCATGTAAATGTTTAATTTCTCCCCTATGCCACCTTCCCTCCAGTTACACATGTTAAGATCTATGTCTGTTTCAGCAAGCTTTATGATGGAGATCTTTGTCCATTTTAGAAACCCTCTGACCATTTCCATCTAGGTTATATCCTATTGAGTGGATGGTCTTCAGAACTGCATACAGTACTCCAAATGAGGTATCACCAGAGATTTTAACTTTTTTCTCTGGCTTTTGTTTATGCCTTATCTTGCTGTCTGACCACCTTAAGATCATCATTTCCATATTCTGCTCATATTTTGTGCCTAGAAGTCCACCATCAACACAGTACTGCACCCTTGGCCTTTGCAACCCAAATGCAGGATTCCACCTTTTTCGCATTAAATCTTACCTTCTAAAACTTAGACCATTCCTCAGGCTTCTCTAGATCCTTACCCATGTTTTCTATAGCTTCCAGGATATCTCCCCTTAGTGGACTTTAGTTTCATCTGTAAAAAAGGTAACCTTTTAAGTTCCAAAATATCCCACAAAAAATGCTGTAAAAGCATAGACCAAGGGATGATTTCTGCTGCACACGAATGTAATGCTCCTTTCCTCAGAATGAATTCCATTTATCTTTACCGTTTAATAGGAATATAAGAGCATAAGATTTGCCATACCGAGTCAGACCAAAGGTCTGTTTCCAATAGTGACTAGTACAGGTCACAAGTACCTGGCAGGATCCCAAAAGGTAGCTAGATTCCACGATGCTTACCCAAAAGGAAAAACAGTGTCTTTCCCCAATTCGATCTTAATTACAATCTATTGACTTATTTCCCAGGAACTTGTCAACACATTTATTAAACCCAGCTATACTACCTGCTTTTATCCCATTTCTGATGAGTTCCAAAGCTTAACTATGTATTGAGAAAATATTTTCTCCTATTTGTTTTAAATGTACAACTTTGTAACCTTATGCATGTCCTCTAGTCTTTGTACTTTATGGAAGGGTAAACAATCGAGTGGCTTAATCTGTTCCACTCCATTCAGGACTTTATAGACCCCTATCACATCTCCCTTTAGGCATCACTACTCAAAGCTGAGGAACCCTGACATTTTAAACTTTTCCGTATTGGAGAGTCATTCCATCATCTTTATAATTTTGGTCAACCTTCTCTGTACTTTTCTGAATTTTGCTGCATCTGTTTTGAGATGTGGCAACCAGAATTGCACACACTACTCAAAGTGTGGTTGTATCATGGAACGATACAGAGGCATTATGCTATGCTTTGTTCTAGTCTCTACTTCTTTCCTAATAATTCCTAACATGCTGCTTGATTTTTTTTGACTGCTGCCATACACTAACCACAAGATGTCAATGATTCCCCCAATGTGATGCCTAGATCCTTTTCCTAGGTGGTAATGTGGAACCTTACATCATGTGGCTATAATTTTGATTATGCTTTCCTACAAGCATCATTTTGAACTTTTCCACATCAAATTTCATTTTTTATTTCAAGTTCCTCCTGCAGTTTCTCACAATCCACATGCGATTTAATAACTTTGAAGAATATTTTGTCATCTGCAAATCTGATTACCCCACTCTTTGGTATGTGCTTCTAAGACAGTATTTTTGAGCAAAATCCATATTTCCTGTAAACTCTTAACCTTCATCGCTGCTTTTAGGGATTTTGTTTATACCATTTTCCTCATTTTATAATAATCTCCCTTTTGAAAATTAAATGCTAACTCAGTAGTCCTTAGTGTCCTCATTCCAGTTATTAAGTCAAATTTGATCATTTAATGATTAATATTGCCAAATGGCTCCAACACCTTAACCTCTTGCACCAAATCCCATGTCCCACAAAGGACTAGGTCTAAAATAGATTCCCTGTTTGGTGGTACTTGAACCAGCTGCTCCATGACGTTATTTATTTAATCTAGTTCTCTAACATCTCATTATATGACATTTATCCAGTCAATGTTAGGGTATAAAGTAAATGAACCCATTTTTAATGTGTTGCCAAATTTGTTAGATTCCCTAATTTGTGTTAACATTTCATCATCTATCTGTTCATTCTGACCAGGCGTCCTGTAGTACAGCCACTACCAGGGCCGTTGTCTGATTGATGCAGCTGTACAGAGTGCAAGTACAGAAAGAGCGCTGATGTCATCGCTGGGCTTCTAAGAAACCTGACAAAAGCAAGTTCCTGGGCATGCAGCTATGTGGGTGATGGGTGACAGGTTCACCAGTTGCACAAGGCACATTCCTAGCTTGGTACAGTCCTGCACCTACTGCATGATAAATATATTCATTATGGGGGTCATTTTGGAAGCCCTATTCATGCGTTGGAGCACAGAGACATCTCCAGAGCCATTTTAGAAGCCAGCTCTGGAGATGTCCCCAGCATGAAGATGTCCAAGTCTGAATGGAGGCATGGTGGAGGCATGACTGGAGCATTTCCACGAACTTGGACATCCTCGCTTCTAAGTTTAGATGTGTTCCAGGCATGAACAGGCATCTGAAAAGTCCTACTTTTGGCTGAAAAAGATCCAGAAGGTTTAGATAGTACTCCATCATCCCCAATACTCAGCACAATGTCAACAATAGTAGCAGTGGGATTTGAACCTTGGCTATGGTGTTCCTGGCTCTCTACTCTAACCATTAAGATATCCTAAACATTGAGACTCTGGAATATGGTTCTGGGGATGTCTACATATGTAGATGCCCCCACAAATCTCCACATTGGGTACGTCCACGTTTGTGAAATCGTGTCTGTACCTGGACATGCATGCTTTTTTTCTAGATGTTCTGGGTTAGACATCCCAAATTGCACTTATACATCCCTTCTAAAATTTCCCTCAATATTTTTTTATTTTTGAATGGAGATATAAAGACCTCAGATATTAAGACCATATGGACCAAAGGCCCATTGAGCCCAGTATCCTGTTTCTAACAGTGGCCAATCCAGTCACAAGTATCTTGCAGAATCCCAAAAAGTAAACAGATTCTATTTCCCCAAGCCCACTTGTTAAGGACTTTTCTTCCATAAATTTACCCAAACCATTTTTAAACCCAGCTACACTAATAACTGTTACAACTTCCTCCTATAACATTAAGTAAAATAATATTTTCTCTGTTTTGTAGCTTTATAGCTTCATTTCATGTCTTCTAGTCTCTATGGGGGGGATATTCAGCAGTGGTAGCAGTGGCTAGCCCTTGTAAACAGCTAACCGTCATCACTCAACTTAAACCCAAATATTAATACTGGGGCCTAATCCAGCACCAGCATTTAATATCCAGGTCAGCAGTGAAGCTAATCAGGAAGCGGCAATATTCAGTTGCTGCCCAGTTAGCCTATGAAGTGAAATTTAGGCCAGCCTTTAAGGCGCCTAGCTTTTGCCACTTAGGGATAATAGAGCAGCAGCTGAATATTGCTTCTGCGTAGTTATCTTCAGTATTACTCTTACTAGTCCTACTACTTATCATTTGTATAGTGCGACAAGGCATATGCAACACTGTTCAGAGACATAAGAAAAGTCCCTGCTCAGAAGAGTTTAGGGCCCGGTTTTCTTCTGGGCGGCCTATGCACCACTATGGCGCATAGCCCTGCCTGCTCCCCCTTAATCCCGGATATTCAATGCCGCAGCAACAGCATTGAATATCCGGATTGTGGGCCAAGGGATCAAAGTCACAGAGCCTAACCATATAGTGGCAATATTGGACCGCTACATGATTAATGGACGTGGCTAGAACTAGATGAGGCAAAAGCTGGCCTAGTTTTAGCCACAGACAACAAACCATGTAGCGGTCCAATATTGCCATTACATGGTTAATGGGAGTCACCGCCTCCACTCTGCCCCAGAACGCCCACCACATGCCCGAAAGCTAAGCACATAGCATTGGGGCATTTAGGCAAAATAGTCAGGGATATTCATTGGCACTAACTGTGTAGGTACCAAGGGGGAGGAGCGTTGCTCTTGCAGAACAAACGGAGCAAGAGATGTAGGTTGGTAATGCAATGCAATGTGTGCCTTTGAGTCAGTCCTGACTCCTGGCAACCCAGAAGCTCCTAGGTTTTCTTGGCAGTGTCACCAGAAGTAAATTGCCAGGCCTTTCTTCCAAGGCAATGGAGGGTTAAGTGACTTGCCCAAGGCCACAAGGAGTGCTAGTGGGAATTGAACCCTGGTTGCTTGGTTACTAAGACAGTGTTTTAACCACTAGGCTACTCCTCCACTCCAAACAGACTGCTTTATTGATGATAGTCCCTACGCGTTTCAGCAAACGCCTTCCTCGGGGGACATACAGCTAACATAAAATGAACAAACAATGTTAAAACAAAACAATGTTAAACACCGTATCATAATAAATAGTACACATAGTAAAAAGTAAGGAGATAAAAAATAAATAAATAAATTATGAGGTACATTCAGATAACTATAAAAATAATAAGAATAAGAAGGGCCGAGACAAGACACAAACCAATTTGTCCAGACGTTGAGGCCTATGCAACCTAGTTTAGGAGCAGTGACCAGTGTACATAAAAAATAAGAATAATTATTAGTCTTTGATATATATCGGGGTGATCTGGGAGATCTATGTGGTCTGGGTGATCTATATGGTCTCCTATGAGAAGTACTCCTTTTCCTATCTCTGAGATCGGACTTATTGTAAGTCCAGTAGTACACAGTGTTTTGTTTATAGTCTTCATCATCCCTTTTAAGTTTTTTGATCTTGGACTCTTTAATTGATTGTCTATATTCTAGGTTATTTTTATTAAATTTTCTTTTCTCCGATTCAAACTGAGCATCCTTCTTCTTAAGATTGTCGATTTTCGAATCTATCTGTGGTTTGAGTGTCTCGGCCCTTCGTTTAGAAGTATTAATTAAAAGGATCATCAGATCCAATGAACATTTATTTAAAATTTTTATCCAGTTAGTCATAAAAACATCATCATCTTTAAACATTCCGGGTGCCTTCTGCACCCTAAGTCCTCTGGGAATGGTCTTTTTTCTACAGTATTCAAGTAAGGAAGCTGCATGTAATTCTTCTCTTACATATTTCTGCGTCAACCAAACCAGTTCTCTCCATTCGTCTTCTAAATCCGGGACTGCTTCATCTTCCGTATAGAAGGGGTCCTCGGGGAGCAAACCTTTGAGATCATCTTCTTTGTAGCTCAAAACCTCTTGCCAATGAGGTCACTGCTCCTAAACTAGGTTGCATAGGCCTCAACGTCTGGACAAATTGGTTTGTCTCTTGTCTCGGCCCTTCTTATTCTTATTATTTTTATAGTTATCTGAATGTACCTCATAATTTATTTATTTATTTTTTATCTCCTTACTTTTTACTATGTGTACTATTTATTATGATATGGTGTTTAACATTGTTTTGTTTTAACATTGTTTGTTCATTTTATGTTAGCTGTATGTCCCCCGAGGAAGGTGTTTGCCGAAACGCATAGGGACTATCATCAATAAAGCAGTCTGTTACCAACCTACGTCTCTTGCTCCGTTTGTTCCCCACTAACTGTGTAGGTGTCATGGAATATCCCTGTTTAAGACATTTATTTATTTATTTAACCATTTTTTTATACCATCAATTTACATTATAACTTCACTATGCACAAAGAACACTAAATTGAAGGAGAGGAGGAAGGGTATACAGAACAGGATAACAAGTTATGTTCAATGCAACATATAGCACATAACCTATGTACAACTTAGGTCTCTGGCACTGGTTATTAGCCCGTGGCCCGGAGTTGTTGGAGGATGGTTTGGAGCTTTTCATGGGATAGGAGGCTAATGCAGATGGTTGTGTATAGTAGAGTTTTCAGCTTCTTCCGGGAGTCTTTGATGTCTGATATCACTCACATGTCATCTAAGAACATAAGAACATAAGATATGCCATACTGGGTCAGACCAAGGTCCATCAAGCCCAGTATCCTGTTTCCAACAGTGACCAATCTAGGTCATACATACCTAGCAGTTTCCCCAAAAGACACAGGTTCCACAATGCTTGTACTCAGTCAAACATTGATATCCTTGGTCCCTTCTTAATAATAGTTTATGGGCCTATCCTCCAGGAACTTGTCCAAACATTTTTTAAACCCAGCTACACTAACAGGCTTTACTACATCCTCCGGTAACAAATTCCAGAGTTTGATTACACGTTGAGTGAAAAAATATTTTCTTTTATTAGTCTTAAATAGTTTATCCTGTAGCTTCATTGCATGTCCCCTAGTCTTTCTATATTCTGATAACGTAAACAATCGATCTATGTTTACCCGTTCCACTCCGTTCATTAATTTATAAACTTCTATCATATCTCCCCTCAGCCGTCTCTTTTCCAGGTTAAAGAGACTTAACCTTTTTAGCCTTTCTTCATAGGGGTATCCTTCCATCCCCTTTACCATTTTGGTGGCTCTTCTCTGAACCTTTTCTAATAACGCTATATCCTTTTTAAGATACGGCGACCAGAATTGCACACAATATTCAAGGTGCAGTCTCACCATGGAACGATATAGAGGCATTATAATATCTTTTGTTTTATTTTCCATTCCTTTCCTTATGATACCTTGCATTCTAGTTGCTCTTTTGGCCACCGCTGCACACTGTGCCGAAGGTTTTAACATGTTATCCACAATGACGCCTAAATCTTTTTCCTGGGTGTTGCTTCCTAGTGTGGAACCTTGCATCGCGTAACCATAGTTTGGGTTGTTCTTCCCTAGGTGCATAACTTTGCACATGTCCACATTAAATTTCATCTGCCATTTTGATGCCCAGTCTTCCAATTTATCAAGATCCTCTTGAAATTTTCCACAATCCTCTTGGGTTTTAACAATTTTAAATAGTTTTGTGTCATCTGCAAATTTGATAACCTCACTTGTTATTCCAGTTTCCAGGTCATTTATGAATATGTCAAAAAGCAGCGGACCCAGCACAGATCCATGGGGTACCCCACTATTCACCTTTCTGCATTGGGAAAATTGGCCATTTAGCCCTACCCTCTGCTTTCTATCTTTTAACCATTTCCTGATCCACAATAGTACACTGCCTCCTATCCCATGACTCTTTAGTTTTGCCAAAAGTCTCTAATGAGGGACCTTGTCAAAGGCTTTCTGAAAGTCCAGATACACTATATCAACCAACTCACCTTTGTCCACCTGTTTATTCACACCTTCAAAAAAACATAACAGATTATTAAGACAAGATCTTCCTTGTCTAAAGCCATGTTGGCTATCTCCCATTAGACCATGACTATCTACATGCTGAGTAATTTTATTCTTTATGATGGTTTCTACCATTTTTCCCAGTATTGATCTCAGGCTCACCGGTCTGTAGTTTCCCGGATCACACCTGGAACCCTTTTTAAAAATTGGTGTTACATTGGCGATCCTCCAATCTTCAGGTATTAGAGATGATTTTAATGATAGTTCACAGATTACTAATAGCAGGTCTGCAATCTCATATTTCAGTTCTTTCAACACCCTTGGATGTATACCATCTGGCCCAGGTGATATGCTACTCTTCAGTTTATCTAATAGTTGTAATACATCTTCCCGATATATCGATATTTCCTTCAATTCTTCCATGCCTTTAAATACCACTTCAGTCATGGTAACATCCCTACATCTTCCTCAGTAAAGACTGAAGCAAAGAATTCACTCAGTCTCTCCGCTATTGCCTTGTCGCCTCTTAGTGCCCCTTTAACCCCTCTATCATATAATGGACCAACTGACTTTCTCACAGATTTTTTGTTATGAATGTACTTGAAAAAGTCTTTATTTCACTTTTTTGCTTCCGCAGCAAGCTTCTTCTCAAATTCTCCCTTTACCTGCCTTATTAATGCCTTGTATTTGACTTGCCAGTGCTTGTGCTGTTTCCAGGTTTCATCGTTTGGCTCTTTTTTCCATTTCCTGAAAGATGCTTTTTTGGCAACAACAGCCTCTCTGACCTCACCTTTAAACCATGCGGGCAATTTTTTGGAATTCCTTCCACTTTTCCTAAAGCGTGGAATACAGATGGTCTGGGCTTCCAAGATAGTATTTTTCAACAACACCCAAGCTTGATGTAAGTCTTTAACCTTTGCAACTGCTTTTTTTAGTTTTTTCTTAACTATTTTCTTCATTTTATCATAGTCTCCCTTTCGAAAGTTAAAAGGTAGTACTATGGATTTCCTTCCTATCCCTCCTGCACTATTTAAATCAAATGTGATAATGCTATGATCACTATTGCCAAGTGGCCCCAACACCCTTATCTTTTGCACTAGATCTGGTGTCCCACTAAGGACTAGGTCTAATATGGCTTCCCCTCTGGTCAGTTCATGAACCAGCTGCTCCAAGAAGCAGTCATTTATTTTATCTAGGAACTTTATTTCCCTAGCATGTACTGCCACGACACTGACCCAGTCGATACCGGGGTAATTGAAATCACCCATTAAATCACCCATCTGGAAGAGAGTTCCATATCAGTGGAACATATTGTGAAAGCACTCTTCCATATGTAGATTGTTTGGATTTTTGGTATTCATAAGAACATAAGATATGGGTCAGACCAAGGTCCATCAAACATAGTATCCTGTTTCCAACAGCGGCCGATCTAGGTCAGAAATACCTAGCAGTTTCACCACAATGCATAGGTGCCATAATGTTTATATTGGGGCAAGGAGTGGATTTCCCGGGTCCCCTTTAATAATGGTTTATGGACCTTTCCTCCAGGAACTTGTCCAAAACGTTTTTAAACCCGGCTACACTAGCAAATTTTACTACATCTTCCGGTAACAATTTCCAGAGTTTGATTACACGTTGAGTGAAAAAAAAAACATTTATCTTTTTAGTCTTAAATAGGTTACACTGTAGCTTCATTGCATGTCCCCTAGACTTTCTAAATTTTGGTTATGTAAACAATCAATCTATGTTTAGTCATTCCATTCCATTCATTAATTTATAGACCTCTTCATATCTCCCCTTAGCCATCTCTTTTCCAGGTTGAAGAGCCCTAACCTTTTTAACTGCTCTTCATAGGGGTAACCTTCCAGCCCCTTTACAAATTTGGTGACTCTTCTCTGTACCTTTTTTAAATAACACTATATCCTTTTTAAGATATGCTGACTAGAATTGCACACAATATTCAAGGTACAGTCACACCATGGAACAATACAGAGGCATTATAATATCCTTTGTTTTATTTTCCATTCCTTTCCATATGATTCCTAGCATTCTATTTGCTTTCTTGGCTACTGCTGCACACTGTGCGTAGGGTTTCAACATGTTATCCACGATGATGCCTAAATCTTTTTCCTGGGTGGTGGATCCTAATATGGAATCTTGCATCGTGTAACCATAGTTTGGGTTGTTCTTTCTATGTGCATAACTTTGCACTTGTCCACATTAGATTTCATCTGCAATTTGGATGCCCAATCTTCCAATTTATCAATGTCCTCTTGCAATTTTCCACAATCCTCTTGGGTTTCAACAACTTTCAATAATTTTGTGTCATCTACAAATTTGATTACCTCACTTGTTATTCCTATTTATAGGTCATTTATGAATATGTTAAAAAGCAGCGGACCCAGCACAGATCCCCGGGGTACTCCACTAATCACCTTTTTCCATTGAAAAAATTGGCCATTTAGCCCTAACCTCTGCTGTCTATCTTTTAACTAGTTCCAGATCCACAATTGTACACTACCTCCTATCCCATTACTTTTTAATTCTGCCAAGAGTCTCTCATGAAGACCTTGCCAAAGACTTTCTGAAAATCCAGATACACTATATCAACCGACTCATCTTTGTCTACCTGTTTATTCACATCTTCAAAAAACATAACAGATTAGTAAGACAAGATCTTCCTTGACTAAAGCCATGTTGGCTGTCTCCCATTAAGCTATGACTATATACATATTCAGCAATTTTGTTCTTTATAGTGCTTTCTACCATTTTTCCCAGTACTGATGTCAGGCTCACCAGTCTGTAATTTCCCAGATCGTCCCTGGAACCCTTTTTAAAAATTGGCATAAACATTGGTCATCTTCCAATCTTCAGGTATTACAAATGGTTTTAATGATAGTTCACAGATCACTAATAACAGGTCTGCAATCTGATATCTGAGTTCTTTCAACACCCTTGGATATATACCATCTAGTCCAGGTGACTTGCTAATCTTCAAATTATCAAATAGTTGTAATACATCTTCCCAGTGTATCAATATTTTGTTCAATTCTTCTCTGGCACCACATTTAAAAAGTGTTTCAGTCATGGGTAACATCATTACATCTTCCTCAGTAGCAAAGACCGATGCAAAGAATTCATTCAGTCTCTCTGTTATGGTCTTGTCCCCTCTTAGTGCCCCTTTTACCCCTGTATCATCTAATGGTCCAACTGACTATCTCACAGGTTTTTTTGCTACAAATGTATTTGAAAAAGTCTTTATTATGCATTTTTTGCTTCCACACCAAGTTTTTTCATGGGGTGTGATGATCATATGCTTGTTGATGTTTCTCCTGGGTCATGTTCTTATGTCTCTCAATATTAGGTCTTGTTGGATGTCGGCTGGTGGATGACTTTAAAGCTGTTTAATATTGTCTTGAACTTGATGTGAGACTGTATTGGCAGTCAATGTAATTGGTCAAGTATGGGAATGATGTTCCGGTGATGATACATGCTGCTGTGTTTTGTGCTAGTTGGAGTGGCATGATGGTTTGTTTTGGGAGTCCCTGGTGATGTGTTACAATACTCAAGTATAAGAGTGATTATTTCCTGGCATATCAATCAAAAGTGATCTTGTCTAAGAATCAGTTTTAGTCTCCTGATAACTTTCATGTAGGCATTTGCGGTAGTTTTATTTATGTGGGATTGCATGGTGAGGTATTGGTCCAAGGTGATTCCTAGGTATTTGATCTCCTTTTTTTACTGTTATTGACCTTTGCAGTATGCTGATTGATTGTGGTGTGATGAATGAGGTATGTCTTGTGATAAAGAGTGCCTCTGTCTTTGTGTAGTTTATAGATAAGTTGTTGTTGCTGAGCCAGGTGATAATTTCTTCCATGAATGATGTCGTGGTTGAGAGGTCAGGCTTGTGTATCTCACCTGGGGCAAATTTTTCCAATGTTAAAGAGAAAGAGATGACAGTTTTTAGCTATTTGTTGGATGTGTGTGGAAAATGAGAGGGAGGAGTCAAAGATGACCCCAATGTTGTGAGCCAAGGAAACAGGGAGGAGTAGAATGTTATCCACAGAAATAGAGAGAGGAGGAAAGGGGAGATGGGCTCAGGGAGAACGATAAGGAGTTCAGTTTTGGCCTTGTTCAATTTCACATGGGGGTGAGACATCCAGGCATTAATGTCAGATAAGTAGGCAGAGATCTGGGCCTGGATTCTGGAGAGCTTTCATGTGCAGAGAGGTAGATAGAGTTATCAGCATAGAGATATTACTGAAAACCATGGTAGGGCATGAGTGCACCAAGGGACTGAGTGTAGAGATAGACAAGGAGACATCTCAAGACAGAGCTATGGAGTACACCAACTGAAAGTGGCATAGCAGTAGAGGAGGATCCACCAGAACAGGACAGAATCCCTAAATTCAAGCAAGCACTGTTTTTCAAGGAGGAGGTAGTGATCAACAGTCTCAAAAGAAGCAGAAAGATCAAAAAGAATTAGGATCGAGTAAAGGCCCTTGGATTTGGTGAGGAACAAGTCATTGGAGACTTTGGTAAAAGTTGTCTCAGTTGAATGTATAAAGTCAAAGCCAGATTTCAGTGGATCCAGAAAGAGAAAAAGTCAAGACAATGGTGGTGAACTTCAAGTTCAAGTAGTTTGGAGGAGAGAGAGAGAGATGGGTCAATAATTGTTGTAGTTGTTGTTATGGAAGGACAGACTAGATAGGCCATGTGGTCTTTTTCTGTCATCATGTTTCTATGTTTCTATGTTTCTAATTAGAAGGATAGGTAGGGTCAAGGGATGGTTTCTTGGGGAGAGGTGTAACCACAGCATGCTTGAAGGC
This sequence comes from Ichthyophis bannanicus, assembly GCA_033557465.1. Lineage (NCBI taxonomy): Eukaryota > Metazoa > Chordata > Amphibia > Gymnophiona > Ichthyophiidae > Ichthyophis > Ichthyophis bannanicus. Next base: position 811,251,758 of record CM066033.1, on the reverse strand, counting down.
TGCAGGAACAATTGCAGTAGAAAGCAATAGGATGAGGATATGACAGATGGAAGGGACAACAGTTGTGGAGATGGAGATTAGTAGATTAGTGTGAATGGGATCAGAGGAGCAGGTAGTAAGTTTAGTGGAGGAGAGACGTGGTTTCTTCCTCAGTGATTTAAAAAAAAGGAGGAAAGGGCTACCAAAGTTGAGGGAAGGATTAGAGAATGAAAAGAGGGAAGGGAGGATGGAGATGACCATGGAATGGGGGAACTCAAGAGTAATCTTGTAGAATATGTCATGGATGTAGTCAGCAAAAGTCTGAAAAGAAAGGGAAGGAGGGCTCGGAGGAAGAGGCACTTTGAGGTGAGAGTTGAGAGTTGTAAAGGGACGGCGAAGGTCAGAAGGAAGAGAGTCAGATGAACATAGTACTCTTGTTTGTCGAGTGCTATGGCAGACTGGAAAGAGGCTAGCATGAATTTGAAATGTAGGAAGTTGGCAAGGGTGTGGGATATGAGCCAAAGCTGCTCAGCTGAGTGGGCATAGGAACATTGGTAGTGGGTCTCAGAGGACAGTCCAGGATGAGTTACAGTATGTCTCACAGGACGTGAAGTGGGAGGAGCAAGAACATCCAGAGCAGAGGAGAGTACATTGTTATAGGAAGATATGTCCTTATCAATAGACTTAGATGACATAGTGGAGGAAAGAGGTGGTGATACAGCAATGGAGAGAGCTGAAAGGTCGATAGCATGGAGATTCCTAAAGATGTTGGAGGAGATTGGGCAAGAGTGAGGCGAGAGGTGATGAAGGTGAAACTTAGCAGGTGATGGTCAGACAAAGAAGGTAGAAGAGGAGCAAGGAACAGCCAGCACAAGATGGCAGAAGAGCTGAACAGAATTACAAAAACCAGCTAAGAAAAACACTAATTAAAATGCATACAAGCTGAAAACATAAGACAAGCACAGATGTGGTGCCAGAGGACAGGAGAGAGGCACATGTGGTCCCTTTACACAAAAGTGGAAGTAAGGATGAGGTTGAAAACTACAGGCTGGTTAGTCTAATCTCTGTGGTGAGTAGATTATTGGAAAAGCTGCTGAAATAAAAAATAGTGAGGTTTCTGGAGTCCAATGGATTTACAGGATTGGAGGCAGCATGGACTTACCAGAAAAAGGTCTTGTCAGACAAATCTGATTAACTTTTTTGACTAGGTGACCAGGGAGTTGGACCGAGGGAGAGCCCTAGATGTGGTGTACTTGGATTTTAGTAAAGCCTTTGACACCGTTCCATACAGGTGACTTATAAACAAACTGAGCACCCTAGGAAAGGACCCTAAAGTTAGAACTTGGTTGAGTGAGAGGTAACAAAGAGTACCGGTAAATGGAGTTCACTCTGAGGAGAAGGAGGTTACTAGTGGTGTGTTGCAGGGATCTATCTTTGGTCCTATTCGTTTTAACATCTTTGTTAGTGGTATTGCAGAAGGGCTGTTGGGTAAGATTTGTCTCTTTTCAGATAATACCAAAATCTGCAATAGAGAAAGCACCCAGGAAGGTGTAAGTAACATGAGGAGGTATCTAGCTAAGCTTGAAGAATGGTCTAATATTTTTTGGCAACTTAGATTTAAAGTTAAAAAATGCAGGATCATGCATTTGGGCTGCAAAAATCCAAGGAAGTGGTGCATTTTAGGGGGTGAAAGACTAGAAAAGGGGACTGTTACTTCTGGAGAGAGATCTGCAATTGTGAGTATATACTTCTGGGAATTTTTCTGAAAGGAATTCTTTTTATTAAAGCTAATTAATCTGTGAACCCACTATTTTTGGTTAAATCAGTCAGGGCCTAGTAACAGCAGTTTAAGTTTACATTTAAAACACAGAAGAAAGCTTTCTGGTTAAATTTCATACCCAGAAGAGAACTTGTAGTTTAAATTTAATAGTCATTCAGGGCCTAGCATCAGCAAAGTACTTTTAGTTTAAATTTAAAACACAAAAGAGAGCTTTCTGGTTAAATTTAGAACCCAGCAGAGAGCTTGTAGTTTAAATTTAATAGTCACTCAGGGCCTAGCATCAGCAAAGTACTTTTAGTTTAAATTTAAAACACAGAAGAGAGCTTTCTGGTTAATAAGTGTTATTTCCCTCCCTCCCTCCCCACCCCCACCCACCCCTGGGATAATCGTAGCTTTATAGGTACTTGCACATTTTAACAGACAGGAGGTGCTCTCAGGTGAAGCTCGTTACCCAAATCAGTCATACACTAAGGACCTGAGATTAATTAAGCTTCAGGTGAAAAGGTATATTAAACGTATTAGGTACAGTTTTATTGGCAACCCTTAGTAAGTAAATAACTTAAAGATCTAAACAAAAACTTAAAACTAAGATGCAGACAGCAGTCCGGCAGTGAGATGGGGGCTTTCCAGTCTTTTGTATTGAGTGTCACATGTATGATTTTCTCCCAGTTAGTGAGAGGTCTTACGTGTGCACTAGGTGCAAGGAGCTCTTTGCTCTCAGGGAACGAGTCCATTCTCTAGAGGCTAGAGTAGCAGACTTGGAAAACATAAGACAGACAGAGAGGTACATAGATGAGACCTACAGGGATATAGTCCTGAAGTCCCACCTCCAGTCTGGCAGCATCCCTGTTGCCATGGAGGAGAGAGGTCACATGACAGGAGAGCATCACCCTGGTGTGGCAGGAAGTGATCCTGTAACTAGGACCTGTCCTCTAGGTGATGTAAAACCCTCTCGCACCGAGGAAGTTTCTCCAGGGCCATGTGCCCATGAGGGAAGGGTTAGGACAGCCATTATAGTTGGTGATTCGATCATTAAGCATGTAGATAGCTGGGTGGCTGGTGGACGTGAGGATCGCCTGGTAACATGCCTGCCTGGTGCGAAGGTAGCGGACCTCACGTGCCACCTAGATAAGGTCTTAGATAGTGCTGGGGAGGAGTCTGCTGTCTTGGTACATGTCGGTACCAATGACATAGGAAAATGTGGTAGGGAGGTTCTGGAGGCTAAATTTAGGCTTTTAGGTAGGAAGTTGAAATCCAGAACTTCCAGGGTAGCGTTCTCTGAAGTGCTTCCCATTCCACGTGCAGGACCCAAAAGGCAGGCAGAGCTCCGGAGTCTCAATGCGTGGATGAGACAATGGTGCAGAGATGAGGGTTTTGGATTTGTTAGGAACTGGGGAACATTCTGGGGAAAGGAGGGGCTCTTCCGAAGGGATGGACTTCACCTTAACCGGGATGGAACCAGGCTGCTGGCATTAACTTTAGAAAGGAGACAGAGCAGCTTTTAAACTAGATAATAGGGGAAAGCCGACAGTCGCCCAAGAGCGGATGGTTCGGAAGAATGTATCCTTGAAGGATACAACCAAAAGTAGAGAGGTTCCAAAAAAGAGTAAAGTAGCCCAAATGCCCTCGAGTATGGAGCAGACAGAGCTTAAAGATCCCAAATTACCCATGTCTACCAATAGTCAAATTAATATGAATAAAATACAGTCTCTAAAATGCTTGTATGCAAATGCTAGAAGTCTAAAAAATAAGATGGGAGAGTTAGAATATATAGCACTAAATGAGAGGTTAGATATGATTGGAATATCAGAGACATGGTGGAAGGAGGACAACCAGTGGGACACTGTGATACCTGGGTACAAACTACATCGTAATGATAGAGCTGATCAAATTGGTGGAGGGGTTGCGCTCTATGTTAGAGAGGGCATTAAGTCAGAAAGGATTAAAGTTTTGCAGGAAACAAAATTTGCAGTAGAATCTCTATGGATTGAAATTCCATGTAAAAAGGGGAAGGCGATGGCAGTGTGGGTATACTATCGATCACCGGGCCAGAATGAACAAATGGATGATGAAATGCTCAAAGAAATCAAGGAAGCACAGTAATAATAATGGGTGATTTCAAATACACCGGTATCGACTGGGTCAGTGTCACGGCAGGACATGCTAGGGAGATAAAGTTCCTAGATGACATAAATGACTGCTTCTTGGAGCAGCTGGTTCATAAACTGACCAGAGGGGAAGCCATATTAGACCTAGTCCTTAGTGGAACACCAGATCTAGTGCAAGATATAAGGGTGTTGGGGCCACTTGGCAATAGTGATCATAGCATGATCGCCTTTGATTTAATTAGTGGAGGAGGGATAGTACGGAAATCCACACAACTACCTTTTAACTTTTGAAAGGGAGACTATGATAAAATGAGGAAAATAGTTCAGAAAAAATTAAAAGAAGCAGTTGCAAAGGTTAAAGACTTACATCAAGCTTGGGTGTTGTTGAAAAATACTATCTTGGAAGCCCAGACCAGCTGTATTCCATGCTTTAAGAAAAGTGGAAGGAAGTCCAAAAAACTGCCAGCATGGTTTAAAGGTGAGGTCAGAGAGGCTGTTGTTGCCAAAAAAGCATCTTTCAGGAAATGGAAAAAAGAGCCAAACAACAAAACCTGGAAACAGCACAAGCACTGGCAAATCAAATGCAAGGCATTGATAAAGCAGGCAAAGGGAGAATTTGAGAAGAAGCTTGCTGTGGAAGCAAAAACGCGAAATAAAGATTTTTTCAAGTACATTCGTAGCAAAAAACCTGTGAGAGAGTCAGTTGGTCCATTAGATGATAGAGGAGTTAAAGGGGCACTAAGAGGCGACAAGGTGATAGCGTGAATGAATTCTTTGCTTCGGTCTTTACTGAGGAAGATGTAGGGATGTTACCCAAGACTGAAGTGGTATTTAAAGGTGCAGAAGAATTGAAGGAAATATTGATACATCGGGAAGATGTATTACAACTATTAGATAAACTGAAGAGTAGCAAATCACCTGGGCCGGATGGTATACATCCAAGGGTGTTGAAAGAACTGAAATATGAGATTGCAGACCTGCTATTAGTAATCTGTGAACAATCATTAAAATCATCTCTAATACCTGAAGATTGGAGGATCACCAATGTAATACCAATTTTTAAAAAGGGTTCCAGGGTGTCAGACGGGAGCCTGGATGAGAATGTTCACAGTCTTGGCAAAGGCATATATCAATATGATTTGCAAGGGATTGTGGCAAATGCAGTCCATTCACACCAGACACAGCCGCTCACAATAATTAGTTGTGCTTGAGTGTAAAGCCAATAAGATATTTATTTATGGGGTTATTTCTCCCAACACAGATATGCTTGGTAGCACATAAAACAGGATACTTGCTTTCAGTGTTAAACTTAGAAAAACAAAATCAGGAAAACAACAGCTGAACTTGTCAGGCAATCAAAGCAAAAGAATAAAGACCTGGTTGGTAACAAACTGGTCTTTTCTGTAGGCTCTAGCTAATATTTTCTTAGCAGTGCTTTAATCAACAAACAAAACCCACAAAGTAGGGAAAAACTGTTCTTTTCAGGTTAACTTCTTATATCTTCACACATAGACTCAGAAGTGATTTCCTCAGAGCTCACAAGCAATTAGGTAAGGCTCAATTGCTAGCAGTTACCCAGCTGAAACCCCTTAGCTGGCTTGCTTTCTACTGCGTGGCTCAAATCCTACTCAGGAGCTTTTCTGAGTAGATTAAAGAACAAGTTTGTATTTCTTTGTGATGGTTGTTGTACTTTGTAACAGTAAATTACCAAAGGAGTTTAGACAGAGAGCAGTCCATGTATTCACAGCCTGTATCTACCACCTCTTCCCCTTCTTCAACAATCATGGGTTCAATATCATGGATTGGCACAGAGGAATTTCTCAATGGAGCACTCTCAGGAGAATACTTGTTTCCCTGCTGTCTTTCAAGGTTATAGCTAGGGCATAGATCAGTGTTCATACCTGAGCTTCCATTGCTGTTAGAGTTCCTCTCTAAATAGCTTGGCCAGTATGTAGTCCAGTTCTTATGTCCAGCCTTCCAATCCAGATCCCTGGACACTGGGTCTCTCTTCACATACCTTCTGGCACGGGTCCTAGGGTCCCTTCCAAGTGCAGCCGTCTCCCTCACAGGTACCGTCTGGAGATTCCTAGCTCTGCAGCACCACTCCTCTGGTTTTCCCCAGTCCAATGGTGTATGCTGGCCTTTTGAATGTCTCCCAGTATACGTACTGCTCTGGACTCCTTTAGACCTCACAAATGCTTTTCTCTTCTTTCTTCCAAAGGGTTTCTTGCCCTCTCTGTCCGTCCGCTCTGGCTTCTGCTTCTGATGATCCTCCAGATGATGAAGCTGTCCAAGATCATGAAGATGATCTCCCTGATGATTCTCTGTAGAATAAACTCTACCTTTATTCTGCTTAGATGAGTGCTCCACCCTAGCACAGCGCAGCTGTGCTGAATCAGGCCCTGCCCTTTGAGATGAGTGCTTGGGGATTACCTCATAGCCCTCTTGATTGAACACACGTTTCCCCACTTCAGCTCCTCTAATGGCTGTTGGAAACCTGGTGCATTCTGGGACTGGTAGTCTTTTATGGAAAAATTCTGTTTTCTTATTTCTACCAGAACTGACAGGTTGCTTGTTCAGAGTCACTTCACCTTTTCTATAGCTCCTTCCTGAGCTATGATAAGCTTCCTTATCACAAGGGGTGATCCGGGAAACTACAGACCGGTGAGCCTCACGTCAGTACCGGGAAAAATGGTAGAAACCATCATAAAGAATAAAATTACTCAGCATGTAGATAGTCATGGCCTAATGGGAGACCGCCAACATGGCTTTAGACAAGGAAGATCTTGTCTTACTAATCTGTTATGTTTTTTTGAAAGTGTGAATAAACAGGTGGACAAAGGTGAGTCGGTTGATATAGTGTATCTGGACTTTAAGAAAGCCTTTGACAAGGTCCCTCATCAGAGACTTTTGGCAAAACTAAAGAGTCATGGGATAGGAGGCAGTGTACTACTGTGGATCAAGAACTGGTTAAAAGATAGAAAGTAGAGGGTTGGGCTAAATGGCCAATTTTCCCAATGGAGAAAGGTGAATAGTGGTGTACCCCATGGATCTGTGCTGGGTCCGCTGCTTTTTGACATATTCATAAATGACCTGGAAAGTGGAATGAGTGAGGTTATCAAATTTGTAGATGACACAAAACTATTTAAAATTGTTAAAACCCAAGAGGATTGTGGAAACTTTCAAGAGGATCTTGATAAATTGGTAGACTGGGCATCAAAATGGCAGATGAAATTTAATGTGGACAAGTTCAAAGTTATGCACCTAGGGAAGAACAATGCAAACTATGGTTACACAATGCAAGGTTCCACACTAGGAAGCAACACCCAGGAAAAAGATTTAGGCAAGAGAGCAAATAGAATGCTAGGTATCATAAGGAAAGGAATGGAAAATAAAACAAAAGATATTATAATGCCTCTATATCGTTCCATGGTGAGACCGCACCTTGAATATTGTGTGCAATTCTGATTGCCGTATCTTAAAAAGGATATAGAGTTATTAGAAAAGGTTCAGAGAAGAGCCACCAAAATGGTAAAGGGGATGGAAGGATACTCCTATGAAGAAAGGCTAAAAAGGTCAGGGCTCTTTAACCTGGAAAAGAGACGACTGAGGGGAGATATGTTAGAAGTCTATAAATTAATGAACGGAGTGGAACGGGTAAACGTAGATCGATTGTTTATGTTATCAGAATATAGAAAGACTAGGGGACATGCAATGAAGCTACAGGGTAAACTATTTAAGACTAATAAAAGAAAATATTTTTTCACTCAACGTGTAATCAAACTCTGGAATTTGTTACCGGAGGATGTAGTAAAGCCTGTTAGTGTAGCTGGGTTTAAAAAAGGTTTGGACATGTTCCTGGAGGAAAGGTCCATAAACCATTATTAAGAAGGGACCCAGGATATCAATGCTTGACCTAGTACAAGCACTGCGGAACCTGTGTCTTTTGGGGAAACTGCTAGGTATGTATGACCTAGATTGGCCACTGTTGGAAACAGGATACTGGGCTTGATGGACCTTTGTCTGACCCAGTATGGCATGTCTTATGTTCTTATGTGACGTACTTCTGTCCACAAAAGAAGAGTGGGACCTGGGCGTGATTATGGCTGATGATCTTAAAGTAACTAAACAGGTAGAAAAGGCGATGGTGAAAGCTAGGAGGATGCTTGGTTGCATAGGGGGAGGAATGGCCAGCAGAAAAAAGGAGGTGATAGTGCCTCTGTATAAGTCTTTGGTGCGACCTCATTTGGAATATTGTGTGCAATGCTGGAGACCACACCTTCAAAAGGATATAAACAGGTTGGAGTCATTGCAGAGGGTGTCTACTAAAATGGTTAGTGGTCTTCGTTATGAATCTTATGAGAACAAACTTAAGGATCTTCTCATGTCACTTCATTGGCTCCCCGTCCGCTTCCGTATCCAGTTCAAACTCCTCCTTCTAACCTATAAATGTATTCATTCTTCTGCCCCTCATTACCTTTCATCCCTCATCTCTACCTACACCCCCTCTCGCCTATTCCGCTCATCTAATTGTCTTCATTTATTTATTTATTTATTTATTTAACAATCACTTATATACCTCACTTTCCCAAGGATCAGGTGCGGTTTACAATAAACAAGTTAATGGACAGATCATAGATCTGTTTTTACATTGAACATCCATAAAACTATGTACAGGGCCTGAGCCTTAGTAACCATAAAACTATGTACAGGGGCCTGAGCCTTAGTAACAAAACATACTTAGCTTCCATTGAAGCTGAATCAAGGTACAATAGCAACAAACAACGTTCTGAGGTATTTCAACTATATACAAAATCTAATTACAGTAACGAAACAACCTTTTGAGGTATTACAACTATATATGATATATTGAATTTAAACATGTAAATTGCATAGTGGTGGGCTTGACTAATTGTGATTAGTTAGGGTGAAAGGTCGCCCGAAAAGAGCAATGAATCCAGTGTAGAGGGGATTAGGATAGTTTTAGTTGCTTGTATTATTTGTCTTTCTTGGAAGAATTCAGGTTTGTCATTTGCTATCCGTTTTCGTTATGGGAGGAGTAAGTCATAGGACCAAAATGTGATGTAAAAAGATGTGTTTTTAGTTTCTTTCTGAGTTCCTTAATTTCTGTTACTGCTCTGATTTCCTCAGGAAGGGAGTTCCATAGGATGGGTGCTGCATGGGAGAATGCCTTTTTGTTGGTTGTCTTTTTAGCTTTTGTGAAGTCTTTCGGGGTTATTAGTTTGTTTGTATAACCTTTCCTGTGTGTGGTTTTATTGTGATCCTTCATGATAAGCTTACCTAGTGTTGGTGGGGCCATGTTGTTTAATGCCTAGAATGTAGTTATTATGGTCTTATAGTTTATCCTGCATTGAATTGGTAGCCAGTGTAAATTAGCTAGTATAGGTGTAATGTGTTTGAATGTTTGAGTCTTCATTATGGTTCTAGCTGCTGCATTTTGCGCCAGTTGGAGTCGTTTAATGTTTTGTTTTGCTGTGCCTAGTAGGATTAAATTGGCAAAGTCAAAATGAGGTGTGATGAGTGCCTGTATTATGCTCATAAAGTCTTGTATATGAACGAGTGGGCGTAGTTGCTTTAGTATTTTAAGTTTGAAAAAGATTTTTTTTGTTGTGTTTCTAATGTGAGAGGTCATACTGAGATGCGTATCAAGGATCACGCCTAGATACTTCACTTCATTTTTTCTTTTGATATCTTGATCTTGAAGTGTGATGTATGGTGAGGGAATGTATGATTGGTCTTTCGTTACAATTAATATGTCAGTTTTTGAGTGGTTGATGTGAAGGTTGTGGTCTCTTAGCCATGTCTTTAGGCATGTCGTTTATCTATGCCGTTTGCTCGTACTGCTAATTCTAGACTTCGCTGCTTTCAACTGGCTGCACCCTTTTCCTGGAATTCTCTTCTACCTGTCTCTGTCCGCCAAGCCTCCTCCCTGGCCATCTTCAAATCCAAATTGAAATCCCATTTCTTCACTATTGCTTTTTGTTCCTAACTCATCCTTTCTTGTTCTCTCCATAAACATTTATTCTTGTCTTGTTAATTGTTATTTGTACTATCTAATTTATTTCATATTTTGTCTTAACTAGATTGTGAGCTCTAACGGGCAGGGACTGTCTCTTTTTATGTTTGTACAGCGCTTCGTATGTTGCAGCGCTTTATAAATGCTTAGTAATAATAATAATAATCTTAGGGGTATGTTTACTAAACTGTGTTAGTGTGATTCGCGTTAGGATCTGCGGTACAGGCAGAAATCCCAAATAAGGACATGGGCGGTACATCGTTACCGATAACGCGAGGTACAAGGCGCCATAAATTAACGAGCATTACATGGCACGTTACCACGCGTTAATCTTAAGAAGGCGCACAGACATGAATCACAGAAACAGAGCTGTAGTACAATGGTTACTACACTGACTGATAATACAGGGGTCATGGGTTTGATTCCCCAGTGTGCCCAATGCATAAGGCTGGCTAAAGCATCACCCTTTACATTTAAGTAGTGATTGTTGAGGCATTTTACGTTTAGTTTCATTAGTGCTGCCAGCAAACACACCCTCACAGTGGCGTAACTTAAGGTACCGCATAAGGCACCCCATAGCGCACTCCATAGGGTACATTATAAAGTGCACTGTCTGCCAAGGCACCCCATAATGTCCCCTATAGAACACCTTATAGGGCGCCCTATAAGGTGCCTTATGGGGCGCCTTATTAGGCACCATAAGGTTACAGTACTCTGAGGGTGTTTTTGCTGGCAGCACTAATGTACATCAAAAATAGACAATGCCTCAGACAGCCCTATCAAATAACCCCACCATGGGTATGAACCCATGCCCTCTGGCCGCACAGGCAGTGAAGTAACCAGTGGGCTACAGCTCTCTAGCTGCTAACAAACCCCTGGCTGGCTGCAGAAAGACTGCACGCCACCACACAAACTGTCTGCTGTGGCTACCAGGATACGGTTAACCCAACCATACCCATGATGCACTGCACATGCAAATCAGCAGTCCACAGATGGGCACAGGATGGGGTATGCACCCCCACAGCACCTCGGCCTGGTAGGGGGAACTGACCGTGTATGGTACTGGCACAGAGTAGCCACAGACCATCACATTGCGCGGGTACTGTGCTCCCCCTGAGGGTGAGGTGGGGCGCCCAGCACCAGGTCCACAGCACCTTTCATGGCTGAAATACGCCATGATGCAGGTCCCCATCAGTGTGTGATAGGTAGTTCCAGCAGACACACCTAGGATACATCTGTGTCCCTCTGTATTTCTCAGTCATGTCTAGCCCTTATGGGCTATGATGCACCCAGAATAGTGCATATTTTGCGTTGGTGCCATGGTGACATGATGTGGGTGAAGGGGGAGGGTTTGGACCCATAGGCAGATTATGTACCACGACACAACCCACCCTCTGGGGCTCAGGGTGGGAAACAGGATCACCCAGCAATAGATCCACATTCCACCTCCCTGCAATGGTAGCAGTAGAGGGGACCATCCACCCCAGTCCTGCTGGGAAACAGGCACCCTACAGGGCAGGCAATGCAGATCTGTACCCATCCATAAAGCAATAGCAGACAGACAGTAGGCCTGGAAATGGCCAGCTGCCCCCCACCACTATCTGACATTCACCAGCAGCAAGCCTCCAGCTGCTGCACCCTGCAAGGTGTTCCGGCCAGACACATACTAGCTGCAGGCAGTCTGCTAGCTAGTCCATAATGCATGTTCCAGGAGAAGATGCGTGTACCCAGAACTGGGATGTCAGCCTACACACCAAGCAGATAAGTTAGTAAGTGGGCTCTAAAACAGAACCCATAAACATCACATACAAGTAATACTATATAGCACTATGGGGGAACCTAGCCATGCCGTGGTCACTGCTCAATCAGGGTGAGAATGACCTCCCAGCATTACATGCTGTGGCCACCCTGTCTGTGCAGGTGGTGGCCAGCCACTACAATGTCCAAGCCATTGCCCTATGGGAGCAGTGGTCTAGTGGTTAGGACAAGGTGGCCAGCCACTACAATGTCCAAGCCATTGCCCTATGGGAGGAGTGGTCTAGGGGTTAGGACAAGGTACTTCAAGCCGGAGGGCCGGGGGTTCAAGTCCCACCTGGGGACAGCAATCTCAGGCCGGAGGGACTGGGATTTCTAGTCCTACAGGCACTCCTTGTGGTCTTGGGCAAGCTACTTAACCCTCCATTGTCCATGTTCCCTGTAAGTATTAGCATATGTGTCTCATATCCCCTCGTGTTAAATGTATCCCCGAATTGACCGCTTTGACCCAGTGAAAAGCGGGATATAAATACAGCTAAATAAATAAATACAGATGGATCCAGGCCAGGCCATCCTATCCTGGCTATTCCCATGGTACCTTGCTCCTCATTATGCACATTGGCAGGCCAATACTGGCAACAGTGCAAGCAGTGTGGGCTGTGGAGGGTGTTTGCAGCCACCACACACTGGATAGACAGACACACACTCCCCACACCTATGCCAGCATTGTGCAACTATAGAGGTGTTTGGCAGCCCTGGCCACCACACCAGTCCTGGGCAGAGTGCAGGCATGGCTATGGTAAGCAATACTGTTGGGGGTCACTCCCCAGGGTGGTAAACACTGTCAGACATCAGACCTGAAGCACACTCCACAGACATCAGAAAGGTTGCTATGGTGCAGCTTAATCAGCAAATTGTGCTCAACTTAGGAATTGCTATCTGCCAGTAATCATAGCAACCTTTTGATAGATGTGTACCGTATTCCCAGGTTTAGGGTGGCATTGCTAAGGTATGCAAGTGCTAGTATTGGGAGATGCACGCAGGGCCCAAAGTCCTGCCTCTCCAGGAGGCTTTGGATAATGGGGCCTGTGGGTGCGGGTGTGTCTGCCCCTGTTGGCTGCTGCTTTACGGCAGAGGTTCCCGACTCCAGTCCTGGTGTGCCAAACACTGTTCGGGTTTTCATGCTGTCCTCCATGAATATGCATGAGATACATCTGCATACCATGGGAGCGGCACATAGAAATGCAGCACAGACATCTTTATTAGAGGAAGCATGGAACCTGAATGGTGTTTGGCCCTCCAGGACTGCATTTGGGAGACTCTGCTCTAGATAATGCGCATGTTTATGGTGTCTGTGCTCTGTAGGGTAATATGTAGGTGTTTTGGGCATGTTTACATCATCTGCAATAAAGGTTCTGTCTGTATTAGCACGTTTTAGTAGTGGGTAAAATAAGGGGACTGGGTTGGCAGGAATCACAGCTGGGACTTGAATCTGTTACCTTCTGCTTCTGAATACACTGGTTTTGTGCACTGCACCACCATGTTATCACAGAGTCAGCACATTCCCTGATGATACCATGACTTTATGTCAGACAGGGCCTGTCTGTTGCAGTGCATGGCACCCACCTACACAGGGCTAGGCCACGGTCTGCTCTGGGCAGCTACCACTGCCCCCTCCACCACCAGTGACCCTCTGCCACCATGCTAACAGTCCCTTCTGCTGGTGGTGCTAGTGGAGCGCAGTCTCAGGCCATCCAGTGTGCGGGTAGGTGGCTGCCTATGGTGCGGGTTCTGGGGTAGGAGTGCCTGCATAGGTGTCCACGCTACCCCCAGCACCGCCTGCCAATGTTCCGTGCACTTGGGGATAGCTGCTGGGTACTATCCCCTGTGACACTGTGGGAATCACAGTCATGCCCATGTTGGGCCTTCAGCAGTTGTTGTCAGGCTGCTCTGCTGTTTGCCGCACATGTGCATGCCATAGGACACCTGTCCGATGGAAAGGAAAACCCTGCACAGCGTAATTTCACTGTGGCTCATTCACCTTGTATGGGGACGACGCATAGACCCTTCCACGATTTATATCTTTTCTATGGAGATTTCTCAGGGGGGGTTGATGTTTCCCATTAATACCACTATTGGCCAGCTTGGTTATGGTTTTTTTCCAGTTTGTTGAGGTCATTTTCTATGTTTATGTGCTCTTTTGTTCTGTGCACATGTATCACACTTATCACTTTTTTTAGGTTTCCCTGCCTATGCTGTACATTGCTGACACCTAAATGGTTTCTCTCCCCTGAAATGTGCATTTAACGGCAGGTTTTCATTTGCGTTAGGATTCAGCTCTTCAGATCAGCGCATTAGTGTGAAAGGAGCCTCTCCCCACCCACACTCCGCCCATTGACCCCTTCTCTGCGCCCTCTCTCCACCTTCTGCGGTGTTTTAAAGCGCCGCGGAACTTTACGATCGTTAACTTACGTTAACGCGCGTTATGAGACGTTGACGATCGTTAACGCATCATAACGTGCATTAACGTAAGTTAACGATCGTTACTGTTACATAACGCGCGTTATGTACCATTGCCGCAGTTTAGTAAATATCCCCCTTAGTATGTATACTTTAGAATAGGCGGGATAGAGAACATATGATAGAGATATTTAAATACCGCAATGGTTGAAGGTAAGCTGTGCTATGAGGGGACATAGGATGAGGATGACAGGAAATAGACTCAGGAGTAATATGAGGAAATATTTCTTTATGGAAAGAGTGGTAGATGCGTGGAATAGTCTCCCAGTGGAAGTGATAGAGATGAGGACAGTATCTGAATTCATGAACGCATGGGACAAACACAGAGACTCTCTAAAGGAAAAAAGTGTACTATTGTAGTAGTTGATATGGAAGGGCAGACTAGATAGGCCATGTGGTCTTTTTCTGTCATCATGTTTCTTTGTTCCTATATTTCTATGATAACAGAACCGTCTGAGCAAAACAGAGTACAGAATAGATGCTTAAAGTGAATTTGTTCTCAGCAGAGCAGATGATCAACAGGGAGGTCAGCACATGTACACAGAGGAAAAGGACCAAACAATGTCTTGGGGGGGGGGGGGGGGGGACTAGTCCACTCCACCTACGACACATATGGATTAGGAACAGAAACAGGCAGATTCTGCACAAAAAGAAAAAGTAATTAAAAAATGCAAATGAACCAGGAAAGACCTTAGAGAAGAAATACAATAAAACTAAAACTTAAGTAGAAAGGAACCAGGCACACAGGCAGTTTAAATAAGTATGAAGACAAGGAACAGCCATCAGAAGATGGCAGAAAAGCTGAACAGAATTACAAAAAGCAGCTGTGGACGTGCCCGATATGGATGTCTGCGGGGGCTTTTACATAGACATCCCCAGAATAGTATTTCAGAATCTGGACATCTCAAGAATAGCCTAATGGTTAGAATAGTGGACTAGGAATAGGGTTAAAATACTGCCGCTGCTATTATTGAAAGTGTACTGAGTACTAAGGATGATGGAATGTTTTCTCCCCTACACCCTCTGGATGTTTTTCATTCAAAACAAGCACGTTTCAGGAGCCTGGAGTAGGTCTAAACTTAAAGCAATGATGGATGTCCAGAACATTTTTGAGATCAGGCAGGGACATCCAGGTTCTTGGGAACACCCCAGCCACACCTCCAACATGCCCCCATTCAGACTTGAATGTCCTCATGCTTGGGATGTCCACAGACCTGCTTTTAAAATGGCAGCTCCGGAGACATCTATGTACTTTGGACATCTCTGCCCATTTTTGGATGTCCAAAGCATGAATAGTGTTTTCAAAATGACCCCCATACATAGACATGGTTTAATGAGGCAAAGGCAACATGGATTAAGCCAAGGGAAGTCTTGCTTCCCCAATCTGCTCCATTTTTTTGTTGAAGGCATGAGTAGACATGTGGATAAAGGTGAGACACTTGATATAATTTGAGAGCCTCCTTTGCAATTTCCAGCTGTAATATCAGGCATTTACACATGAAAATGGCATCCACATATAAGGCTAAATTTACAGTTGGATGACCTGCAAGCTGCATTGGAGTGGAGGAGTGGCCTAGTAGTTGGGGGCAAAGTGTTCAGGCTAGAAGGTTGGGGGTTCAAATCCCACTAGAGGACAGCAACCTTGGGCTGGAAGGACTGGGGTTTCTAGTCCCACAGGTGCTCCTTGTGGTCTTGGGCAAGCCACTTAACCCTCCATAGCCCATGTTCCCTGTAAAATAGTTATCTCCAAGTTATAATGCCCTGTTCAATGTAATTTCAGTTTGTTCAATGTAAACCACACTGATGCAGAATAGCACGGTGTATAAGAGAATGTAAATAAATTAATACCACTGAGACCCATTTAATACTACTGAATATCCTTCTTTAGGTGATTTAAATGCCCGGTTGCTAGCTGGTTAGCAACAGGGCATTCTGGGGGCAGAATGGGGGACACACCATTAGCGGGGATATTCAGCTGCTACCTAGTTAGCTAAACTGCCTAACATTAGGACAGATGAAAGACTGCTGTAACTTTAGGTGGTTTTGCAATCCAGTTAGTGTCTGAATGTTGCTACTAACCGGATTGTAAAAAAGCGATCCGATGAAACCAAATCAGCCCTGGCACTGAATATCCAGGTTTAATTTAAAGCGGTGATAGCCAGCTGCTTTAATAGCATTGGCTACCACTGCTGAAAATGCCCCACAGTCATAGGCAGCAGAATAGGGTGGGCCACAAGGGCCATGACCCCACCAATATTTTGCCCAAAACAGTATCAACAACTAGAAAGCTTGAGAGTGTGGCTGGAAATTGGTTTGTTTGGTGTCTCCAACCAAAAAGATGTTCCGCTGCTCCTGCCCTCAATGTTTTTAAAATAATGGTATCACATTACACTGCCAAGTCCCAAAATCGAATGGAATTTCCACTCCTTTCTCTTACTAGCCAATACAACAGCTGAAACAAAGACACAGTCCAGCCTGGTCAAATAAGTCAGAACATCTTTCCTGAGATGGTAACTTTATAGCCGGGCACCTAGTTTTAGGTGCATTGTGGGTGCCTAGTTAGAACACTAGCTTGGTAACCAAGCAACCAGGTTTCAATTCCTACTAGCACTCCTTGTGGCCTTGGGCAAATCACTTAACCCTCTATTGCCTCAGAATAAAGGCCTGGCAATCTACTTCCAGTGACACTGCCAAGAAAACCCAGGAGCTTCTGGGTCACCAGGAGTCAGCATTGACTCAAAGACACACATTGCATCTTGAGCCTATTTTAGAAAATAGGGGCCTAAGGGGTCTATTCTGTACTGCAAATAGCGGGGGTGGACAAGGAATTTGTACGGGGAGGCTTAGTTGGGAGCGGGAGGAGGCCTTGCGGAGGTGGAGTGAGGGTGTGAAGTGGGCAGTCTGAGGCCCAGGACGTACAGGACCGATTCTCCCACTGTCACAGCTCCATCGTTTGCAGGTTGTTCAGAATACTGCTGCCCAGATCCTGTCACATACAACCTGATCAGAGCACATCACACCGGTTCTTATCAATCTCCACTGGCTCCCCATCCATTTCCGTATACACTATAAGATATTAACCACCGTGCACAAGGCCATATATACACAAACTCCACAGTATCTCTCCGGCCTCCTTCACTTTCCTATCCCAGCTCGTACTCTTCACTCAGCCCATATTAACCATCTCCGTCTTCCCTCCCTGAACATTGCCCAATCTACCTGTCACTCTGCCTTTTTCTTCCTGGGTCCCTCCCTCTGGAATTCTCTCCCTCCCCCTCTTGCCTTGAACCCACCCTCCCTAGGTTTAAATCTCTTCTTAAAACACACCTGTTTCTCTCTGCTTTTGACCTACCTTCCTCTTCCTCCTAGCTTCCCTCTCTTACTCTAACTTTCTCTCTTCTGCTATGAATGAATGTTTTTTTTCCTGTCCTATCAATGATAGTTATTTTCTTTTCTGGCCCTGGCCTCTCGTCCTAATTTCTTTTGGCATTGTAAACTACTTTGGTGTCACTAAGAATGGTATATAAGATGTGTGAAAAAAGATAAAGATAAAGAAGTCTGCCCTGTATGTTCAGGGCCTCGAATCTAGATGGGGGACTCATTTCACCTTGGAGGTTGAATAAGTCCCCCTGGACTTCAAGGGATGGTAGGCCTGAGCGGCAACAGAGAGGTGAAGGGGTGCAGGGGGTTCCCTGTAGCCTGACTCTGGCCATGGAAGCCTAGATCGGGGGTCGGCTGTGGGGAACGAAGATTGTGGTCAGTGGCCGGGGATCGTGGCTCCTGAATGAAGCTACGGTGCCATGGAAATGAGCCGCCATGGCACCGCTGTTCCATTCAGGAGCCTGACTGAGTTAGCCGGGCAGGAGTCTGTATGTGCAGACCGATCAGAATTGGGTCCTGGCTTGCACACACAGTCCCAGATCTGATTCTGATCTCTCAGGGCATGTCTATATGCCAACACGGGTTTAGAGAGTACCATGGAGTAGAGACACTTCTCACCTTCTTATTCAATAACATTTTCACAGGCATTGACAACATCCGACAAAGCTTTGTGCTCATCTTTTTAGACATCGCTGCAGCCTTTGACTCGGTTCATCATGAGATTCTCCTCGGGCGACTGAAAGAAAAGGGAATTTGTAATACCGCGCTCAATTGGTGCAGTTCCTATCTAAATGGCCGACGTCAATATGTTAAATCTGGAGCAGAAGAGTCGAAACAATTCCATCAAACACAAGGTGTGCCGCAGGGATCCTCATTGTCATCTTTACTATTCAACATTTACATGCAGCCCATCTGCAACATCATTAGATCATTTAACGTGAGCTGTCTGATATATGCAGACGACATCCTACTATATATGCCTTTTTCAACCGTTCAAATGGACCTTACACCTCTTATAGAATGCTTCAATACCATATCGGATTGACTACAAGCACAAAACCTCCGCATCCAGCACAAGAAAACGGAGGTATTGTTCATCGCTAGAGACCCAGATTTTACCCCACCGACACATATAAAGGTAAAGGAAGCGGAATTACAAACCAAAGAAACAATAAAATACCTGGGGATCACCTTAGACCAACATCTGGACATGAAATGTCATATAAGCAACATTGTCAAAGCAGTCTATTTTAAAATCCGTTCACTCAGACATCTGCGCTCCCTACTGGAGCCAGATGATTTCCGGACCATATACCAAGCACTGATCCTGCCGCACTTTGACTTTGCCAATTCCATCCTACAAGGTCTCCCGCAATCCACACTAAACCCGCTACAACTGGCCATGAATGCTGCAGCAAGGATTCTTCATGGAGCCTCCAGAAGAGACCACGTGACTCCGATATTAAAACAGCTTCATTGGTTACCTATACACGGACGGATTATCTTCAAAACATTAATCCTCTCATTCAAGGCAATCAAGCGCCTTTCCTCCACAGCGCTTACGGATCTCATCCATACAGTGCCCCCAACAGAGCCAGGAGGTCAACAGCCCTAAATTTATTAGCAACCCCGAAGACCTTGACAAAATGCAATAATACAACAGCAAATAGGGCCTTCAGCCTTTACGTCCCCAAATGTTGGAATGCACTCCCACCAGACATTCGAGCTATAACAGACCTGACCCAATTCAGGAAGGCAATCAAATATCACCTCTTCCTTCAATACTACCCAACCAGCGATGAATTTAGTTAGCACCACCTAAGAAACACCACCCTTTTGCAGCCCATACTCACAAGGTCTCAAGTATTCAAAACGGATTCATCATTTATTGTGCAATTCAACAATGTTATAGGAATTTACCTCATGTATATAGCATATTTCATGTAAATAGTTCATGTATATAGTTCAGCCCCTGTTATCCAAGTTTATATTCCTGTTCGATGTAAAACCAAACAGAATGTGTGTATTGGTCACTTTGTTATATGTAAACCGCGCTGATACCGAATAGTGCGGTATATAAGCAACTGTAATAAATAATAAAAATAAATAAAATGTCTAGCCCCCGTAAGATCAGATTTGGGTCTGCCTCTGTGCGTCCCAATTCCGATCGGGCTCACAGGGGCCTGGATGCATACATTAGAATGTGCCTCCACATCTGTGAAAATGCATATTAAATCTATTCTCAAGCAGTTAGTCTGGTGTAAGTCCCTGTGCCTGGATTTTTAATATATGCATGTAAGCTATTCTTCTGGGACAGCCATGTGCTGCTACGGCGCATAACAATCGCCACCAACCTTTAACCCCACAAGCCCACAGAAGCTAACTGGGCAACAGCGATATTGAGTCATAGCCCAGTTAGATCACACTTGCTGCGCCTATCTTTTACCCATGTCATATCACTGCTGCCCAGTTAGCGACTGGTGCCACCCCCAAATGCCCTGGAAGGCTCCCAACATGACCCAATGCTAAGCAGTTAGCATCGGGGCGTATAGCGAAGATAATTGGGGATATGCACTAACCATAAGCTGTACTTACATGGTTTACAGCTCTGTAAACCATGTAAATGCCTTTGAATATCAGGTCCTATGCATTTAGATTTGCAGTCTACCCAAGCTCTGTCTATATGCATGTCCACAGCAAAAGTATGAGCCATTGGTTTTTCACGCATACTTACAAAATAGTGATTGGCTAAAATACATGTATAAAAGCCCATCCATGCTAGTAAGTTGTGGAGAGTAGATGTATATCTGTTAACGTTGTTTATCTTTATGCAGCTCCTTATAAAATTACCTCCTAAATGTCTGACATGATCAAACATAGCCAAATCCAGCTCCTTCACTTAGAATTTGTCAGTCACCATTATGCATTATTGGTTCCAGAGAAGACAATGATCTCTTTGAAGAGCAAATATTTATGCAGGTCAATATTCTTCCAGGCTGAATTTTATTCCACATTGGATTTTGCTCCAGAAATAAGATGTTTTCTGTAGAAATTTGCACTGAGAAAACATTGCTTAGGAAAATAACACATCCGTTTTTTTGTCTTTTATTTTAAAATGTAGCTAAGGATTATATGTTGTAAGACATGATCCACAGAAAATGCAATTGTACATTCAGTTTCTGATTTTGCTCTGTAAATTTATTCTAGGTTCCACAGATTGCACTCTCGTATTCCCCCATCCTTCCTGGTACTGGGACAACCTTCTGAAAATTTGTGTTTTCATCTTTGCCTTCATAATGCCAGTCTTAATCATCACAGTGTGTTACGGCATGATGATTCTACGTCTCAAAAGTGTGCGAATGCTGTCTGGTTCCAAGGAAAAAGATAGAAACCTGAGAAGAATAACCAGAATGGTCCTCATCGTGGTTGCTGTGTTCATAGTGTGCTGGACTCCCATCCACATTTATGTTATTATTAAAGCTTTGATCAATGTGCCCTCTTCTCTTTTCCAAACTGTCACTTGGCACTTTTGCATTGCTTTAGGGTACACAAATAGCTGCCTTAACCCAGTCCTCTATGCTTTTCTGGATGAAAACTTCAAAAGATGTTTCAGAGAGTTCTGCATCCCCACTTCTTCAACTATTGAGCAACAAAACTCCACCCGAATTCGCCACAATACACGTGACCACCCCTCCACTGCTAATACTGTGGATAGGACTAATCATCAGGTATGACTAGTCGTGGAAATGTCATCACTAAATTCAAATGTTCATACAGGGGATGACATGAATACTGAGGTTACTGAGGTTTCTACAGAGCTTTGATTCATCAGTGAAACATAGTTTGCATGGGCCGTTTGCTTTTGTGGATTTTGTAGACATATGTACACAGACCCATCTATGTGAATAAGTGTGTGTTTATATTTATACATATAGTTCAATGTATATATTTTTTTTCTCTCTCTCTTTAGTTTGGTAGGAGAGTAGTCTAGTAGTTATAGCAACTGCTTCATACCCTGAAGTTCAAGGGTTCAATTCCTATTGGCACTTATTGTGACCTTGGGCAATTCTCATTGCTTGGGAAGAAAAGGCCTGGCAAACCTTTGGGTGACACATTGCCAAGAAAACCTAGAGGCAGCTGAGTTGCCTGGAATCAGCTCTGACTTGACGGCACTAAAAAAAAAATATATATATATATATACACAAACACATTAAAAAGAAATGCACATATATGCAGCATTTAATTGTGATGACTATTTAAATTCACATGTCTTAAAAAACACTGGCTATCAGTTAAAGGTCCATTGAGATGACCACGGATGCTCCTTTTTTCAACCACAACATTTTAGGAGATAATCCATGAAATCTGGGGATTAGGTCTCTCTGATAATTATTTCAAGGAGATTCTGAAAATATCACATGCAAGTGGCAGAACTATTACTGATTTAGTCAAGAATAACAAGAAAAAAAAATCTGAACGTTAGCGATTCCTGGAAGCAAGTCTCTCATATTTGGTATACCTGACATTTGGAGGCATGGTGGAAGGTAAACTGTGATTATATTGTTGAAAAGATAACCAGGCCAATATTTAACCACCACAGGCAGTATTTTTCAAAATTCCAGCCATGGGAGTTAAATCTAATACAGTACATATATTCAGCACCGTAATGGATAGTAACAATATTCAGTCTGATATCATTATAGCTATCCTAGGAGCAAAAAGACTGTCATAAATTTATCTGGATAGTTATAAAGATGGCTTGAATATCGCTGCTCTCCATATAATTAGTCCAAGAAAGAGGCAAGATATTTCATGCAAGGATCAATGAAACAAAGCAGTACCACCACAAATACTCTATTATGTGTTGTAAAAATGATTTAATAACAAAACAAAACTACATAAAGGACTTTATATGGTCATGTTTCGACGGCTGCCTGCTTCAGAGTTCATGCAATATTTCTAAAATTGAAGTAAACCACATCTTTCATCCAGCTCATGTACTTGCAGTTTGAAAAAGAATAGAACATCTTGTATCTGTTTTTAAAAACAAAACCAACCCTACTTCTCACAAACAGATCCTTTATGTAACCTGTCATAGAATAGCATGACAAAGTGAATGCTGTCTTGTTGGAAGAAAAACTATTTATGCCATTTGAAAAACTTTTATAAAGAGAAATAAATTCTCTACTTACAAATTTGCCGTTTGTCACTAAATCTGGAAAACATAATGGCATTCAAATGAACAAGATAATCTATAGGTGTCATTTTAAAAGTCTTAGGGGTATGTTTACTAAAACCCCGCTAATGTGCGGGCCCCGGTAGTGTGCGGGTGCCTTATAAGGAGTGGGCGTTCCCCGCTAAAGAAGAAACGCCGGAATTTACATATGCGCTAAGGTGCGCGGAGCCCTTGTGCGCCCCGCACCTTAGCGCATCAGACAGCTGCGCGGGAGGCATATGTGTCACGCTGATGGGCAAGCAAAAGAGCAGAGCCACAGCACAATGGTTAAGGAATATACCAATGGTGCAAGAAGCAAGGGTTCAATCCCCCATAGAGCCCAATAAAGACAGCTGGCTGAGGCATTAATTTATGAGGCAGTGAAATAATGGAAGGCATAAGGCGGCACGCTAATGTGTTTGGAGACATATGAATGATGGGCGGCATAAGGTGGCGTGCTAATTTTCTAGGAGGCATCTCAATATGGGGCGGCATAAGGCGGCGCGCTGATGAGCAAACAGCAGAGCAGAGCCACAGCACAATGGTTAAGGCATGCACCAATGGTGCAAGGATCAGGGGTTCAATCCCCCACAATGCCCAATTAACAAGGCTGGCTGGGGCAATGTGTATTATGGGGAAGATTGCTTTAGGAGATATTTTAATTATCAATAATAGCAAACGCACTCTCAAAGCGTGTCAACATAAGGCATCCTATAATGCACATAGTAAAGTGCACTGTCCGCCACGGCACCCTAACATGTCCCCTATAGGGCACCCTATAAGTTGCATCACAGGATAATGTATAGTGCACCTTATATGGACGGGAGCCAGAAGGTGCCCTATAGGGCGCCCTATAAAGCGCCCTCAGGGGCACCGTATGGGTAGAGTACGCTGAGGGTGTTTTTGCTGGCATCAAAAATGTAAATAAAAAAAGATGATGCTATGGCCAACCCTATTAAATAATCCCACTGTGGGTTTGAACACATTTCCTGTGGCTTTATAGGCAGTGACACAACCATTGAGCTACAGCTCCATAGTTACTAGCAAGCCCCTGGCTGGCTGCAGAGAGCCTGCACGTCACCACACAGAGTCTGCTGCAGCCACCAGGACAGGGTTAGCCCACCCGTACTCATGATGCACTGCACATGCAAATCAGCTGTCCACAGATGAACACAAGATGGGGAATGCACCCCCACAGCACCTCGGCCTGGTAGGGAGGAGTGACCGGGTGCACCCACACAGCACCTCGGCCTGGTAGGTGGTACTGACTGTGTGTTTTACTAGCACAGAGTAGCTACACACCGTCACATTGTGCGGGTACTGTGCTCACCCTGAGTGTGCGATGAGGCGGCCAAGACCAGGTCCACAACACCTTCCATGACTAAAAGAGGCCATGCTGGAGGTCCAAAGCAGTGTTAAAGTTTCAGATACGTTGTTGCTGCACAAACACATTGGATATCTCTGTCTGTTTCAGTCAGGTGTAGCCCCCATGGACCCCAAGGTTGGCCATGCTCCACCCCTCTCTCCACCAGCACCAAGGGTGGCAAACAGCATCTCCTATCAATAGATCCACCTTCTACCTCCCTGCAAAGGTAGCAGTAGAGGGGACCATCAACCCCAGTCCTGCTGAGAGACATACACCCCACAGGGCAGTCAATGCAGCTCTATACATATCCATAAACACAATAGCAGACCAACATTAGGCCTGGATACGGTAAGCTACACCCAACACTATCTGATATTCTCCTGCAGCAAGGCATCAGCCACTGCACCCTGCAAGCCACTCCATCAAGACATACACCAACTACAAACAGCCTGCTAGTTAGACCATAGTGCATGTTCCCAGTGGAGATGCATGCACCCAGAACTGGGATGTCAGCATACACCGCAAGCAGATAAATCAGTGACTGGGCCCCAAAAGGAAACCCATATCTATCACATTAGAGAAAAACTATATAGCACTATGGGGGTGCCTAGCCATGCTGTGGTCACTGCACAGTCAGGGTGAGAGTGAGCTCTCAGCGGGACATACTGAGGTCACCCTGTCTGTGTAGGTGGTGGCCGGGCAGTAAAATGTCCCAGTCAGTACCCTATGCCCTGTGCAGATGCACCCTGGCCAGGCCACCCTGTCCGGCCTATACCCGTGGTACCTTGCTCCTCATTATGCACATTGCCAGCATAATACTGGCAACATTGCTGGCAGTGTGGGCTGTGGAAGGTGTTTGCAGCCACCACACACTGGATAGACAGACAGCCACCCCCACACCTATGCCAGCATTGTGCCACTATAGAGGGGTTCAGCAGCCATACCCACCACACCAGTCCTGGGCACAGTACAGGCATGGATATGGTACGCAATACTGTTGGGGGTCACTTCCCAGGGGGGTTAGCACTGTTGGAGACCAGACCTGCAGCACACACCGCAGACATCAGAATGATTGTTATGATGGAGCTCAATGAGCAAAATGTGCTTAACGTAGGACTTGCTATCTGCCAGTTATCATAGGAAACGTCTGATAGCTGTGTACCGTATACCCAGGTGTAGGGTGGCATTGCTAGGGTATGCATGTGGTAGTATTGGGAGATGCACACAGGGCCCAATGTCCTGCCTCTCCAGGAGGCATTAGCCAATGGGGCCTGTGGGTGTGGGTGTGTCTGCCCCTGTTGGCTGCTGCTTTACGGCAGAGGTTCCCAACTCCAGTCCTGGTGTGCCAAATACTGTTTGGGTTTTAATGCTGTCCCTCATAAATATGCATGAGCTACATCTGCATACCATGGGGGTGGTGCATAGATATGCAGCACAGGCATCTTTATTAGAGGCAGCATGGAACCTGAATGGTGTGGGGCCCTCCAGGACTGCATTTGGGAGACTCTGCTCTAGGTAATGCGCCTGTGTATGGTGTCTGTGCTCGGTGGGGTAAAATATAGGCGTATTAACCATGCGTATGTTCTCAGCAATAAAGGTTTGTCCATACTATCACGGTTTAGTTGTGGGAAAAATATGTGGACAGGATTTGTAGTAGCCCCAGCTGGCCTTTGAACCTGTGATCTTCTGTTCTTGCACACACTGTCTGTGTGCACTGCACCACTGTGTTGTCACAGATATGCTGCAGTCCCTGGAGAGTCCATGACTGTACATCCAACAGAGCCTGTCTGTTGCGGTGGATGGTGCCAGCCTTCACAGGCCTAGGCCACTGTGTGCTGTGGCTTGAAGCCACTGCCCCCTCCACCACCTGTACCCTTCCGCCAACATGCAGACATGTCCTTATCTGGGAAAAAGCATCTGACCTGATTGAGTTGTGGCACTCCAGGACTGAATTTGGGGTACTCGGCTGTAGGTAATGCCCATTGTTATGGTTTGTGTGCGGTGTAGGGTAAAATATGGTTGCTTGAACCATGCTTATGTTCTCTGCAATAAAGGAGTGTCTTTACTATCACTGTTTAGTGGTGGGTAAAACTATGGGGACTGGGTTGGCAGGAGCCCCAGCTGGGATTTGAACCTGTGACCTTTTGGTTCTACAGGCACTAGCTGTGTCTGCTGCACCACACTGTGGCCACAGAGACAGTGCAGTCCCTGGAGATAGGAAACCTGGCCGGACGAGTCAGAAACCCTGCTCTGCACAATTTTACTGTGGGCTCATTTACCTTGTATGGAGACAAACGGGCAAATAAACCTCATAAAAACCTCGAAAAAAGGGGCAAACACCCATAACCAAGCTGGGCAACAGTGATAGCAATGGGCAACAATAAAAAACACTTCCAGGAAAGCTGCAATAAAATGAAATGATTTTTGAAAGGGTCTACGGAGCGTAGACCCTTCCAAAAATCATTTCTTTTTTTTGGAGCTTTCCTGGGGGTGTTTTTTATTGTTGCCCATTGCTATCACTATTGCCCAGCTGAATTGTAATTTTTAACATTTTTGTTGTGCTCATTTTTTATTTTTATTTGCGAGTTTGTTCTGTGCACATGTATCACACTGCTCACGTTTTGTAGGTTTCCCCAGTTTTGTTGTACATTGCTGACGGAAATGGTTTCTCTTCCCTTTAAATCGGCTCTAACGCGAGGTTTTCCATCGCGGTATTTTTGGGTCTATTTTCAGCCCCGCTCCTGTGCGGGGAGCCTCTCCCCTCCCACTTTCCACCCATTGACCCCGTCTCTCCGCCCCTCGGGGGCCTTCCTCCGCCCTCCGTACGCCTTTCCCCGCCTCTATCGCACATCAGCGCACCGCACACGTGCGCGGACCCATTAGTGTGACGCACACGCGTGCGGGGCACTTAAGAGCACTTAAGTGCATCATTGCCGTGCGCTACTGTGCGCCACGCACGTGTGCGGGTTTAGTAAACATACCCCTCAGTCATGATTTGGACATATAGAGACATGCATGTGGATCTTAGAATCACAGAGACGTTTCTGAAGCCATTTTAAAAATGATATTCAGACATGTCTCCAGTGCAGGGACATCCAAGTAGGCAAAGGGCATGGTGGAGGCATGTCTGGGAACTTAGACATCCCCATTCTATTTCAGAAATGTCATGGACGTCTGCAGGCATGTCCACGTTTAAATCTGCAATAGGCATTGGAAAAGTGCTTGTTGTGGCCTTAAAACATTCAAAGGGTATAGAGAAGATGGCGAATTAAGTGACTAGCCTAAGATCACAACAGCCCACACTGGCATTTGAACCCTGGCCACCCTGCTCCTAATCCATTACTTTAACTATTAGGAATCCCTATTCTGAAAAACTATTCTGGGGACCTCTGTGTAGATGTCTCCATAGACGTCCATATTGGGCACGTTCACATTTCTGAAATCATGGCTGAAATGCACCTGCTTGAGCTTTTTACAGACATTCTGGCTTTGATGTCCCAGATTGCACTTGGATGTCTCATTGTAAAATGTGCCTTCAAGAGTAAAAACCACAATCAACAAAACATAGCCATGATTGTCCTTTTATGTTGTTTTGTTCTGTTATAAAATCATTTTTACAACATATTTTGATTTGTTTCCATAAAATTAGATCAAACACTCATGTTCCAGCCTTTCTCTGCTCCAGCACTACCCAGATAATGCCAGGGTAGTCGGTAACAATTTTCAGCGGCACTATCCAGCACTATCGATGCCTTTGAATTATGGTGCTGGTAAAGAATACAGTGTATACAATGGACTGCCCAAAGAGCAGACCATTGATGCTAGAGGAGATGAAACCTGAGCTTTTTTTAGAAGCTCAAAAGACAAGACTTCAAATTTCATACTTTGAACACATCATGCGAAGAGAGATATCATTAGAGAAAGACATCATGTTTGGCAAGGTTGAAGGTCAGCGCAAAAGAGGAAGGCCAGCAATGTGATGGAGCGATACAATAACAGCAGCTATGGTTGCCACTCTATCGACAATTAGCCGTCTGACAGAAGACCAGACACAGTTTAGGACAGCTAACCAGAGAGTTGCCATGAGTTGGCACTGACTCGGCGGCACTTGGTGTAACAACAACATCTGGATAGTGCTGTGTAAAATAAACAGGTGGGTCAGTGATCTATATAGGGGCTACTGCAATCCAGATAGGTGCCTTTGAATATCAAAGGAAAGAGTAATCCATCCCTGAGTATTTTAAAAATTGGCGCATTCTTTCTATTCTTTCCCAAGCTACATGAAAATTCCATTCATTCATTGTATATTTACTCTCTATGTGTGGAATAAATATATATGCATACATAAATGTATATATTTATATTTCTGAGATAAGGGAAATTTAAGTTGTTTATAGGTTGTTTCAAATTTCTGATTGATGAATGATGAAAGCTATTTTGGGCTTTTTTATATCTATTTACTAAAAGCCTCAACTATAGATTAGAGTTTGTAAGATGATCTCCTTGTATAAGATGGATACCAAACATATTACACTGTGCAGTTTGTATGGAAATCTGTTTTAGCCTTTAGATTTTTAGAAAACTTACCAAGCCATAATACCTCAGAAAAAAATCACTTGTTTGACTTGATTTTCAACAAGCAAGGCCATTTTCAAAGTCAATGCTACAGTTACCAATGCACTCTATGTACTATCAGTCACCAGTGTATTGTTGCATGTAGAGCGCGGTTCCACAACATGCAAGTTTGGTTTGCGGGCATGTACAAATGGAAGACGGGGCCAATTAAGACCTGATTCTGCAACTGCAGGTCTAGACACACCTACGATTCCGGAATTGGGGACATAGATGGACACACGCTCACCAAATTCTGCAAAGGTAGGCGTCGTTGGTCTTTCCTGACTCCGTGCAGCCACGCCTCCACTGTGACAACGTGCACCCCCAATCCGCTGTGCTCATTGACAGCATTGTGCACGTTACAGCTGATGGAACAGTAGTGCAGCTGCAATACAGACCAGTGTTACCCATCTGTTGCATGGCCCTTGCAACACTCAAACCGAATACATTACCAAGTTTAAGTTGCCATGTAAACCACTTTGACTAAATGATAAAGTGGTATAAAAAAACTGTTATATAAATAAATATTCCATTCCAGTCCCTCACCTTTGTTCTCTATGACTGTTTCTTGTGGACCTCCAGACTGCAAACACACTGCCCTTATTCCACATTCCTGCAGAACTAACCTGTATATTTGGGGGTACCATGGAGAATATACACAGTGTCCCGGTAGCTGATCACGCTGACCACGTCCCTGCTCTGTCCCCTCCCACCCATGGTCAGGGATCCCCACACAATCGCCATGTACATACAGGGCCGCGATGGTTACAGAATACGGTTGTAAATGTTTTTGCTAGGAAAGCATCTATGTCACATATCCAACAACCTTATTTGCATTCTAGAATGACCTCCATAATGACTAGAGGTATGTTTACTAAAATGTGCTAATAGTTAACATGCACTTTAATGTGGGACTGTAGTAATGGCTACCATGTGCTAAAGGCAGACAGCATAATAAAAATCTCACACTAAGGAGGGTATTTTGGAAGCTCTAGTCGTGAGTTGGACATCTGAAAATGGGCACTTAGATGTGTAAATCCTTGAGATGTCCCCTGAGCCATTTTAAAAAGCTGGGTATATAGATGTCCCCAGCTGGGTATATAGATGTCCCCAGATTGAGAACATCCATGTAGCATAGAGTTCTGGTATAGGCGTGCTTTGAGCAAAGCAAGAAAGTTGCACATCGTGATACAATTTCAGAATGACATAAGCATGTCAGACCCTGCCTATACCTGCTCCTGACCATGAATAACGTGCAAAAAAGTGTTTGTTTCATGGTTGCAACGCTTCCAGGGAGCAGAGCAAAATGTGCAGCAGTTACTATTTCCTGGTCAAAGAAACCTGCCCATAAATACATATTCCAAACATTGCTGACAAGCCATCACATGTCCGAGTATCTGAAATGGCAGGGCAGGTTGTGGTAATCACACAACGTAGGTGCCCCCCTTCTGACCTACCCAGGCAAGGGCATACAAGCACCTGGCTCTGTGGGCATGCATTTTGGAGATGTCCACTTTTGTAAAATGGACTAGACCTGTGCATGTACCCGGCCTTGCTATCTGCATAGGACCCATCTCCCATACTGGTTACTGGGGTGTTCATTTTTTAGGATGGAGACAAAGTGATTTCAGAAGGCACTGCTGCCACATCCCCAGTTTTGGGCATCCCTTCTAAAATGCAACGCCACCTGCGTAATGTGCAACTGGACAGAGATTGGGCTGGATAAGTGCAGAGGGTAGGTGTTGATTGCACATTATGGTTAGCACAGGAGGAATTAACATGCACTCACTGTCAAAGTTGCAATTAGCACAGGTGCACAACAGCACCTCATGAGGTGGCATTAAGTGCATCCACATTGATTCCAAATACTACTACAATGCATTAGAGTATTTTGCAGTATGGTAACTGCCTGGAACATTCTGGACATGCCCCTGACTGCATGAGGTGATTGCACTTATTGTACATTAGTTTTTGCTCGTAATGTACAATTTGTTCCTAATTCACGATAAGTGCAAAACCTGAGGGAACTTTAGTAAATATGCCCCATAATGCAATACTGAACAATATGAAAAGTCATGTGAATTATTTGTAATGCTTGCTTCACTTAGCCTTAACTTCAAAATTTCCTTCTTTCTGTACTTAGTGTTATACTATCAGAAAATATTGTGCATAACATAATTTATCATAAAAACTTTCAAAACAAAGGCGTGGAAAATGGTAAATATTATGAAGAAATTCAACGCTAAAATGGCAACGCTAAATGGTGAATGGCAAAAATCATATGGTGCTCTTCATAAGTGGCAGAAAGATCCCCAATGTTTAACTGCAGCAGTCAGCATGAATATTCAGCATCAGTATTTGGATGGTGGCTGACGCCGAATATCTGGACAGAGCAGTCATCACAGGCACTATCTGGTTAATAGTGATATTCAACCACTATCTGCATAGCCTATCTGCATTGCATAAGGAGGGCTGCTTTTGATATCCTAAGTTATGAGGATAGTTTTCTGGATAGTGGTGTGGGAATTTACTGCTATCCGGATAACACCCATCTCTACCCTGCTCCAGAGATGTTAAAATAACCAGGTCTGACCTGTCCACTAGGTGAGCTAGGCAGCTGCCTAGAGCAGTCCATCGGATGTGTACGGTAACAGCGGCACACATGACCGGTCGTGCCACCCCCCCCCCCCCCCAGCTGCTGCCGATTCTATTTGCGGGGAGGTGAGCAGCGGTAGCAGCAGTATTACCAAAAGTGGCAGCTTTTTGCAGTCGCTTTCTTGTCTGTGGCTGCCGTGGGCCAGAAAGCGGCGGCAAAAAGCCACTGCTTTATGAAATACTGCCCCTGTCTGCCTGCCCCTCCTGAGACAGAATCAGTGGCACCTGGGAGGGGGCGTGGTGGCAGCTGGGGAAGGACAGTGAGGCCAGGGTTTCTGCCTAGGGTTTCTGCCTAGGGCCAACCCAAGGGTTTATGCAGAAACCCTTGGGTCGGCCCTAAAAAAACAGCATAAAATGAAATCCTGGGAGAAAGCTAGGAGACTGTACATAATATTCGGCACAACTCTTACTTTCTGAGGTAAAGATGAAATTAAATGCAACAATGCATTATGTGAAAATATAGCATCCACTATAAATAATGGAAAATGCTCACTAATAATTACAGTAACCTTTAACAGCATTCCATTAACTACGCAATCTGAAAACAATAGCGCCGAATAATGGAAAATGTTACTGCTGTTCAATTATTGGCTTGAAGCATTCAGAAAGCATCAAGAAAAACATGTGCTAAAAGACATTTCAGATATTTTTCTCATTATTTATGATTAAATAGTTCTATTTATTGGACTTTATTTACAGAAAAGCCTTAATCAACCTATCGGAGTAGCCAACATGGGCTTTTTCAGAAAAATAAAGTTGTAGTACATGTCTAGTATGCAACAATTCATAAGTTTTGAGTCTAGACTATTATTTAGTTTAAGGTCAACCTTTTGCCATTTTATTATTCTATATGTAAGATATGTTGTTGACTCACGGCCTTGCAATCAACCATTATTTGGTTATAAAAATATAAAAATGTGTTAGCACCGTATGCAACAAACGCATGTACACACAACATTAAGTATATGAAAATCTATCTAGTTTAAGCATAGTTCATAAAACTATAAACATAAGGCCCAATATTCTGTTCTGGCGCCTTGTGCTACTAACGTGGCTAACTGCTAGTGTTGAACAGTAAACCCTGATATTCAATGCTGGGGTCATATCTGGTCCCGGGATTGAATATTCAGGTTAGCCGCTCTTGCTGTTCAGTAACTGGACATTGGCGATGTTGAGCCACTGCCCATTGAGCAATATGTGGGGGAAGTTAGGCCAGCATTCTTGCACCTGGGTTTCACCACATATCGCTAACTGGGCAGTGGCTCCATATTGCTGCTAAACAGGTTACCGATCGGCTCCACGTCCGCTCCATCCCAGAATGCCCCACACTCCCCGATGCTAAGCAGTTAGCATTGGGGCAGGTAGAGCCGACAGACGTGGATTTTCAGCAGCACTGCGTTAGTGCAGTTGAATATCCCATTCACCGCAATTAAGACGGTTAGCAGCTCTGCTAACTGCGTTGATCACTTTGAATATCAGGCCCATACTGTCCAATATTTTGTTGAATGCAGGTGAATCAACTGAATCATGAAGTCAAAATCCTGAATCACTGGTCATCATAAATGATCTGCTCTGAGTTCAAGGGTCACAAGTGATAGGGAAGCTTGATCGAGACCTTCTCTTTCCCATTACAAATATAAAATGTTGATTCACTGTAAAAATCCTCATTTTCATGAATGATGGTTCACTAAGGCTTTCCTTCCATTCTTTCTCTAGGGGAATAAAGCTTAGTTAATCAGGCACTGCATCAGAAAAACAGTTCCATGAGGAGGCTATGAAGATCTGTATAGCTAGAGATTGTGATTTTGGCTAGACTTATTATGAACTGATTTCATTATGGACTTATGTTTTCTATCTCTATTCTTTTTTTTTTTTTTAATTTATGAAGATACCTTTTACATAGTCATATTGTATAAAACAATTACAACCAATAATACAGCAAATAGTACAATGAAAAATAATATGTTAGAAACCCATACAAATAAACAGCCCACGTCTTGGGGAAAGTCTAAACAAAGCTAAGAAAAACAATAAACATACTAAGAAAACAAGGCCAAACCTCGAAAGGATATAGCCAACTTCAGCCGGGCAAAATTTTAGTACCCACACCGCCCACCTTTTAATCATGATATATTATGGGCCTTTTCCCGCTCAACAATCCACTTTTCCAAATCGGATGAGGAAAAAAAGACAAATGTATCATAATGCAATGAAATACAACATTTGCAAGGATACTTTAGAAAAAAAGTGGCCTCCAAGGCAAGCACCCTAGGTTTTAACAAAAGAAATGACTTTCTACGAAGTTGGATAGAACGTGATACATCTGGAAATATCGATACTCTATCACCACAAAATTGGAACTCCCTCTTCTTGAAATAAGATTTCAAAATAGAAATCTTATCATCCTCAGAGGATAAAGTAACCAACAGAGTGGCCCTAGTAGTAATCACATCTTGTGTATCTTCTAAGAAAGCTGTTAAATTGAAATCAACTTTATCTGACATAGGTAACACCTCCCTATCCTCAGGACTAGAAGAAACATTAATAGGAAGATAATAGCATTTAATCACTGAACAAGAATCAGCCTGAGGAAAAAGGAGAGTGTCTTTCAGATATTTCCTAAAGAGCATTATTGGAGACAACATTGAACAAGTGGGAAAATTCAACAAACGAAGATTCATCTTACGAGCTAAGTTTTCCAGATTCTCCAGCTTCTGATGCAAAAGAAAACTATCTTTGGCATGAGCGACCGTGAAATCTGCAAACCTACTAACCTGAGGCTCTAGTTTCGCCAGAGCCGAGCCACAGGCTCCAATCTGGGAATCCAGAGAGTGAAACTTTTGAACCGAATCCTTAGTAAACTGACATAGTTTGGGAACAGTCTCTAAAAGCATGTGTTCCGTACGCGAGACAACAGTCCAAACATCCGAGAGGGAAACTGTGGAAGTGGACGGTTTGGGCGATAAAGGGGAAGGGCGACTCCAAGAAACCTCTTTAGGAAGAACTTTTAAAAAGGACATAACAGGAGAGGCTTCCCCGGATAATTCAAGAAAACCAGGGGGAAGCGGGGGGTACGCTCGATTGAGCTCAAGCTCGCTCCTTCAGTGACAGGATCAAGAGGAACAGTACCTGGAATGACGGGACGCGGCGTAGAAACTAAATGTTTCTCAATTGCACCTGCTTGAGGCTCATCAGCAGGAGGTTTCTTCTTGCGCTTGCCACCTGGCGTACCTCCTCAGCTCACAGCAAATAACTCCAAAGGGGCTCACAAGGGGCATACAACCCCTTTTGAAACGCACCTCTTAGAAGACGTGCCGACGGCTGGCGCCGTACAAAGCAAAATTATAATAGGACCTGGGGGGTGACGTCAGCCAACTGCCCGCAGAGCCGCCAGCCACAGAACCAGCCTCCTCTCTTCCACTGTGCCCGGACGGCAGAAGAAGATGCTCCTGGTGAAAAGCAGCAAGGCAAGGGCTTTAAGCCAGGACCTGGGGGTGACGTCAGCCGACTGCCCGCAGAGCCGCCAGCCGCGGAACCAGCCTCCTCTCCTCCACTGTGCCCAGACGGCAGATGAAGACGCTCCCCATAATCATGTTCTTTAAATGTTGAGAATTGTGAGTTCTATAGCACTGGCACTCTATATAGCAGTATGAATGCATACACAAGAACCACCAATAAAGGTCTATTGATTTATTTATATTCTACTAATCACCAAGTTAAAAGCTGATTCCAATAAAACATAGACTATTCCTATAACAAAATGCACAAGACAATCATTCACATTAAATAAAAACACAAATCATATGGTATCAAAGTCATTAGCATATCAATTCAAGTTCCTCTCAGAAACAAAACATTCACTGAATTAAAAAATTGTAAATTTCTCAAACTTAAATTGTCACATTCCTGACGAATGTTCCCTGGAAGAGCATTCCATAACTATGGACCCGCAATACAGCAGGCACAGTTACATGACCTCTCTCTGAGCCAGTCCCATCAAGGCTGCAAGCAGAAGATTCTAATCTTGGGAACGAAGAGCTCTTTTCAGATAAGACTTAGGGGCATGTTTAAAGAGATGTGTGAACTGGCAGCGCAGGGTTTGGTGTGTGCTGACAGCACCACACTAACAGAGTAGAGAACCATGCTGAAAATCCCATGCTAACCACTTAGTGCATGATTGGGTGAAGGCTGGACAGGTTAGAGGCTCAATGTGGGCACTGATAGTGTATCACAGCACAGCAATTTGGGTGCACACTAACCGCGCATGCTGCCATTAGCATAGGTGCAGTTCATGCCATCTCAATTGGTGGCATGAAACGCACCCGTATGCCAGTAAGCACAGTGTTGTGCATTAGCATCATGCTATGACAGAGGGACGATGCACATGCCCCTAAATATTAGCATAGTCCTCCATGCTAATTTGACAACCCGATCACACACAATCAGTGAACTCCTTAATAAACATGCTACTTAGTCAGTGGGCAGCAAGGAATAAAGATATTAACTTGAAGATTATAAGTAAAAACTTATACGTTGCCTGGCTTGCCATTGCCAGCAATGCTGCTGTGTTCACAGAGTTTGGTAGCTGTCGCGAGACAAGCAGTGATGTTTTGCACTAATGGAAATACTTTCAAGGAAGATGCTGGAAGCCCCATCCACAGAGCATTGCAATAATTATCAACTGGCAATAAAATGAGCTGTTGCAAAATATATTATTTGCAAGAAAAGCTCTGCACCTCCTAAGTAACCTGGGCTTATAAAAGACTGCCTTGATCGTTTGCATGTGCAATAAGTAAGGGAGTTCCATGCCTCAAGGAATTTAAAATCTAAATGGCAGATAAGGGTGACATACAAATGATATGAGGATGGTATTATGGGGTATGTTTACTAAACCGCGCACACGTGCGCGACGCACAAGAGCGGATGCTAATGATGCAATTAAGAGCTCTTAAGCGCCGCGCACGCGTGCGCATCACATTAACGGGCCGCCGCACGTGTGCGGGGCGCTGATGTGCGATAGAGGCGGGGAAACGCTTACGGAGGGCGGAGGAAGGCTCCCGAGGGGCGGGGGGACGGGGTCAATGGGTGGAGAGTGGGAGGGGAAAGGCTCCCCGCACAGGAGCGGGGCTGAATGTCGGCATTAAAAATACCGCGAGTGAAACCCTCGCGTTAGAGCCGATTTAAAGGGAAGAGAAACCATTTCCGTCAGCAATGTACAGCAAAACCAGGGAAACCTGCAAAACGTGAGCAGTGTGATACATGTGCACAGAACAAAACAGCAAATATAAATGTAAAATGACCACAAAAAATTCCAAATAAATTACACCCCAGCTGGGCAACATTGATATTAATGTGAAACCATAAAAAACACTCCCAGAAAAGCTCCAGAAAAAAGAAATGATTTTTGGAAGGGTCTACGCTCCGTAGACCCGTTCAAAAAGCACTGCATTTTAATGGAGCTTTCCTGGGAGTGTGTTTCATGTTGCCCATTAATATCACTGTTGCCCAGCTTGGTTTTGGTTTTTTCCCCTTTTTTGGAGGTCATTTTTGAGGTTTAATTGCACCCCTGTCCCCAGACAAGGTAAACGAGCCCACAGTAAAATTGTGCAGAGCAGGGTGTCTGACTCGTGCGGCCAGGTTCCCTATCACCAGAGACTGCACTGTCTCTGTAGCCACACTGTGGTGCAGCGGACACAGCCAGTGCCTGTAGGACCAGAGGGGCACAGGTTCAAATCCCAGCTGGGGCTCAAGCCAACCCAGTCCCCATAGATTTACCCACCACTAAACAGTGATAGTACAGACACTCCTGTATGGCAGAGAACATAAGCATGGTTCCAACACCTATATTTTACCCTACACCGCACACAAACCATAACAATGGGCATTACCAACAGCCGAGTTCCCCAAATTCAGTCCTGGAGTGCCACAACTCAATCAGGTCAGATGCTTCTTTCCAGATAGGGACATGTCTGCATGTTGGCGGAAGGGTACAGGTGGTGGAGGGGGCAGTGGCTGCAAACCACAGCAGACAGTGGCCTAGGTCTGTGCAGGCTGGCACCGTCCACAGCAACAGACAGGCTCTGTCGGATGTACAGTCATGGAGTCCCCAGGGAACACAGCATATCTGTGGCAACACGGTGGTGCAGTGCACACAGACAGTGTGTGCAGCAACAGACAGTCACAGGTTCAAAGCCCAGCTGGGGCTACAGCCAATCCAGTCCACATATTTTTCCTACAACTAAACCGTGATAGTACGGACAAACCTTTATTGCTGAGAACATACGCATGGTTCATACACCGATATTTTACCACACCAAACACAGACACCATAAACAGCCGCATTACCTAGAGCAGAGTCTCCCAAATGCAGTCCTGGAGGGCCCCCACACCATTCAGGATCCATGCTGCCTCTAATAAAGATGCCTGTGCTGCATATCTATGCACCACCCCCATGGTATGCTGATGCAGCTCATGCATATCTATGAGGGACAGCATGAAAACCCGAACAGTGGTTCGAACACCAGGACTGGAGTTGGGACACTCTGCCGTAAAGCAGCAGCCAACAGGGCCAGACACACCCACACACACCCCCACAGGCCCCATTGGCCAATCCCTCATGGAGAGGCAGGACATTGGGCCCTGCCTGTATCTCCCAATACTAGCAGTTGCATACCTTAGCACTGCCACCCTACACCTGGGTATATGGTACACAGCTATCAAACGTTGCCCATGATAACTGGCAGATATCAATTCCTACGTTAAGCACATTTTGCTCATTGATCTCCACCATAACAATCATTCTGATATCTGCATTGTGCGCTGCAGGTCTGGTCTCTGACAGTGTTTACCACCCTGGGGAGTGACCCCCAACAGTAGTGCGTACCATATCCATGCCTGTACTGTGCCCAGGACTGGTGTGGTGGGTATGGCTGCTGGACTCCTCTATAGTAGCACAATGCTTGCATAGGTGTGGGGGTGGCTGTCTGCTTATCCAGTGTGTGGTGGCTGCAAACACCTTCCACAGCCCACACTGCCAGCAATGTTGCCAGTATTGGGCTGCCAATGTGCATAATGAGGAGCAAGGTACCATGGGTATAGACCGGACAGGGTGGCCTGGCCAGGGTGCATCTGCACAGGGCATAGGGCACTGACTGGGACATTTTAGTGCCCGGCCACCACCTACACAGACAGGGTGACCTCAGTATGTCCTGCTGAGAGATCACTCTCACCCTGACTGTGCAGTGATCACAGCATGGCTAGGCACCCCCATAGTGCTATATAGTATTTCTCTCATGTGATAGATATGGGTTTCCTTTTGTGGCCCAGTCACTGATTTATCTGCTTGTGTATGCTGACATCCCAGTTCTGGATGCATGCATCTCCACTGGGAACATGCACTGTGGACCAACTAGCACACTGTTTGCAGCTGGTATGTGTTGTGATGGAGAAGGGTGCAGTGGCTGATGACTTGCTGCAGGAGAATATCAGATAGTGGTGGGGTGCAGCTCACCATATTCAGACCTAATATCTGTCTACTATTGTGTTATGGAGCTGCATTGGCTGCCCTGTGGGGTGTCTGCCCCTCAGCAGGACTGGGGTTGATAGACCCCTTCTACCTTTGCAGGGAGGTAGGTTGTGGATTCTATTGATGGGAGACCTTGTTTGCCACCCTCAGCCCTGTGGGAGGAGGTGGTGTTACATGGCCCACGTAGAGGTCCATAGGGGCTACACCAGACTGAGCCAGACAGAGATATCCAAGGTGTTTAGTGCAAGAACTACCTATTTCACACATTAACACTGTTTGGACCTCTAGCATGGCCTTTTTCAGCTATGGAAGGTGTTGTGGACCTGGTCCTGGGCACCTCATTGCACCCTCAGGGTGAGCACAGTACCCGCACAATGTGACGGTGTGTAGCTACTCTGTGCCAGTAAAACACATGGTCAGTACCCCCTACCAGGCCGAGGTGGTGTGTGGGTGCACATGGTCACTTCCCTCTAACGGGCCGAGGTGCTGTGGGGGTGCATTGCCCATCTTGTGTTAATCTGTGGACAGCTGATTTGCATGTGCAGTGCATCATGGGTATGGGTGGGCTAACCCTATCCTGGTGACCACAGCAGACTGTCTGTGTGGTGACGTGCATGATCTCTGCAGCCAGCCAGAGACTTACTAGCAGCTATAGAGTTGTAGCCCAATGGTTACTTCACTGCCTCTGAAGCCAGAGGTCATGGGTTCAAACCCACAGTGGGGTTATTTGATAGGGTTGTCCAATGCATCTTTTTTAATGTACATATTTTGATGCCAGCAAAAACACCCTCAGCGTACTGTACCCATAAGGTGCCTCTGAGGGTGCTTTATAGGGCGCCCTATAGGGCACCTTATGGTTCCCGTCCACATAAGGTGCACTATACAATATCCTGTGACGCAACCTATAGGGTGCCCTATAGGGGACATTTCAGGGTGCTGTGGCGGACAGAGCAATTTCTAATGTGCCCTATGGAGTGCCTTATAGGGTGCCTTATACGGCACCTTCAATTACGGCACAGGAGGACGTGTTTGCTGGCAGCAATTAATAACATAAAATTAAAGTGCTGCAGGCCAAAATATGTACAATGCAAAGCTGATGCCACAGCCAGCCTTACGTATTAGGCACACTGGGGAGCAAACTCATGACCCCTGTATCAGCAGTCAGTGCCTTAACCATTGTGCTCCACTGCTGCTCCTCCTTGCCTGTGAGCGCACCTACTTATGCATTTCATTCCTGAAACTGCACAGTGCTGCCATAAAAACCAGTACACTGACCTTGTGGTACCTCATACGGCACCCTCTAAAGCGCCCTATAAGCAACATTCTAGGGTGCCTTGGCTGACAGTGCACTTTAAAATGTGCCTTATAAGGCACCTTATGTTAACACGCTTTGGGAGTGCGTTTGCTAGTAGTGATAATTAAAATATGAATAAAATGCCTCCTAAAGCAATCTTCCCCTTAATATGTTATACCTCAGCCAGTCTTGTTCATTGGGCACTTTGGGGGATTGAACCCCTGATCCTTGCACCATTGGGCAGTGTCTTAACCATTGGGCTGTGGCACTGCTTTTCTTGCTGCACATCAGCGCGCCACTTATACCGCCCAGTATTATAATGCCTCCATAAACATCAGCGCGCTGCCGTATGCCGCCCAGTATTAATATGCCACCAAAAACATTAGCGCGCCGCCTTATGCCCATCAGCGCACCGCCTTATACCGCCCATTATTTATATGCCTCCTAAAATAATGCCTCAGCAGCCAGCCTTGTTCATTGGGCACTGTGGGGGATTGAACCCATGATCCCTGCACCATTGGGCAGTGTCTTCACCATTGGGCTGTGTTTTTGTTCCTGTGCTTGCATATCAGCGAGTGCTATATGCCTCACAATATTAAATTGCCCCCAAACACATTAGCGCGCTGCCTTATGCCACCCATTATTTCAATGCCTCCTAAATTAACACCTCAGCCAGCCATCGTTAATGGGCTCTGTGGGGATTGAACCCCTGATCCCTGCACCATTGGTAGGTGCCTTAACCATTGTGTTGTGGCTCTGCTCTTCTGCTTGCACATCAGCACGCCACTTATTCCTCCTGCGCAGCCATCTCATGCGATAATGTGCGGGGTGCATATGGGCGCCGCGCAACTTAGCGCATATTTAAATTCCGGCTTTTCTTTTTCAGGACGAACCGCCCACTCCTTATATGGCACCCGCACTCTACCGCGGCCCGCACTTTACCGGGGTTTTAGTAAACATGCCCCTATATTTACAAGCAGCCAACCTCCTTCAAGTCCAAATCAACGTCTGGATCTCTAGAGAGACAAGAATAACTCATGGCTTTATTATGGTAAATGTTATTTTTGATGTGACAAATATACATGCGTCTATCCCACTCAGCAACTACATTTTTTGCTGTATGTTTCTCAGTCTTTTTAAAAGCCCTCAAACATGAGTCACTCTATCAGGGTCTGTTTTGTTAATATTTAATGCACATTAGCTACTGCCATGGTCCATTTTGTTCCTATGTACATGTTTACTAAAATGCAGCAGTGCACCATATGTTGTCGGTCACCGTAATATTCCGCTGGCTTGGAACGGGTATCCCATAATTATCTCCTGCCACCGCAACAACTTTGCAAGTCGCTTTGTCTCCAGGAAGTTCTCTCCTGGCTTCTAACTCTCCATCTCAGTATGCTTGACATCTCTAGGAGAGGCTGGGGAACTCTCCTTTCGAAGGCTCCAAGGTCTGAGAGTCTATGTGGGATAGTCTCTGTACACGCACTGTGAACAAGATAAACAAACAGTTACATTCCTCAATACAGTTTGACAAAAGAGTTCCAACACTGTTCTCCTTGAAACCAGAGTCTGTACCTTCCTGGCTTCCTCAAGTCTAGGGAAAACCCTCATATTGGTCCAGTGGTTATTTGTAACTGAGGTTGTCCTTCTTCACTACCACACTTTGCCAACAGGTAGCTCTCTCCTGAGTCCCTTAAATACAGTCTCCATAATCTTTAACAGTTCCAAATCTTTTCAGGTAATTGACTCAGGCCTCCAGTTGCCTGGTCAGCCTGCCACCTCCCACATAGTGGTCAAAGCCACTTCCATCCCTTGGCAGGCCCAACCTGGTGTTGGTCACAGAGACATTCTTGGCCTTTGACACAGAGTCCTCCCCAGGATGTGGGCCTTCTCATTCCTCCATCTCACTAGAGTCCTCTGGAAGGTGGTCCATTTCTATCTCCTGGTTGGAGGCAAGGCTCACTCCCATACTACTGGTTCCATGGGATTATTTTTGGGGACACCACTATCCCCTGGCTTTGATTCCATGTGTTTTTCCTCCTTCTTCTACCCCATCCCAGGGATTGGAAACCCTCCCACCAATGTCATGACTTTGGGTTTGAGAATGGGTTTAGGAACCTATGTGTGGTCTCCTTCTTCTAACCTGGGGTTATTAGGGTTTTCCCCTGTGATGGGGCATACTGTATACCCTTTCACATACATTAAGCCCCAAAACATAGCATGGGAGTTGCATCAGAGCTGAACTAACAAATGGAGATGTATCCGGCATGTTCCCATGTGGTTATCACACGTTCTGTGCCACCCTTTGCTAAAGGTTTGTTGCTATTACACAATGTGCAGTCAGCACCCGCTCTCCACCCCAACTCCGCCCAGACCTCCCCCCCATCACATGATGCACAGGTATTTCAGCACGCAGTAACACACATTGCCTACCTACACAGTAACAATTACTGCAAGCACAAGGAAGCAGTTAACGTGTGCTGAAATGTTCATTACTCGCATAGCACACTTTAGTAAAATAACCCCAAAGTGTGTTATCTCCTATAAGAGTATTTCAAAATAGATCAGAGAAATTCTTTTTGCTGCAGGAACAGACAAAGAGAAGACCACAGTCAGCAGAGCATGTCAAGGACTCTTGTCAGAAGAATGATGGATACCAAACTTTATGTAAACATCAGGTGCAATTAAGATGCCTCTGTATTAGCATACATTATCCATTGCTAAGATGTCTATGGATCTGTTACTACTACATTAAAGGAAACTTGGTTAGTTAAGAAAGAAATAATTGAAAAGAGATTGATTACCATGGAATTTAATTAAATATTTATACAAGGATGCTGAAGAAAACTATTGGCAACCCATGGAGGATCATTTTACAGACTGTTTTTGTATGCAAAAGAGCTCTTATAAAATTAGGTCATGCCTGCAAGTATGCACGGTGCAAGCTGGTACATACTTGCACAGCAGGGGATTCGTTTATAAGGTAGTGAATATTTTTACACATGAAAGCAGGCATTTAAAAGGGATATTTCAGTCATTTCTGTGCGCTGATGATCTCTTTTAAAATTGTACCCAGTGTAAAAGCATGCATGCTAATTTCATGGCACATATTTCCAGTGCGAGCTTGCAAAGTGGTGGAGTTTGGGCATGACACAGATAGAGTACACAAGCATGCACATTAATTTTAAAATCCTATAATTTATGTGCATATTTGCTAAATGGACCATTTAAACTTGCTCTAGAACTGCTGCAAGTTATCGCAGCTTAAAACTTTGGCCCCTTACGCTAACATTTTATAGGAAAAGTAGGTGTCTAGTATTTTTTTTATAAAATAAGCTTAAAATAGACACATTCTTCCTGCCTTAAATTAGCTGGCCTGTTATAAATTTACTCTTCAGTGTTGCACAGGGGCTAAGTTTGGGCAGATCATTGGTAGCATTGCGATTTATGACTGCATTTTATAAAATACACACATACACACTAGCATTTCCACTCACTCTCGAGCAGGCATAATGTCCATTCCTTGAATGTAGGCACTATTGCTGCTAAATTTTAGCAAGCATTTGATAAAGTCACACAGGCTGATTAAACTGATTTCTCTTCCTTTATGTAGTGCACAGATATCCGGAAAAAATTCAAAATTTCAGGTCTAAATAGTTTATTTTCTGGCCTGAACATGCTAAACCTAATTCCAGTCCTATTTACGTATGCTAGGAATGTTGCTTTTGACGTTTCATCATTGGTTGAACATGCCCAAAGCAGAGTGAAATTTCCCATTGACAGTTTCCTATTCTCAACCATCATGCCTTTACCCATTCAATAAATATTTTCTCACGGTCCTTACATGTTCAACTGAGGGTACCTCATCCACATGATATTATTTAAGAAATCAGCAGTAGAGATGGTAGAAGATCTACAGACATTCAAAAGCCTGAGCTTAAGATGTCATGCTGGATTCTCAAGAAACTTCAATTTATCTTTGGGCCTTGCTGCATCAATGCAGAATATCAACTCTTGAAAGAGGGCAAGGGAGACTACCAAGAAACTGCTGGGAGGAAAGTAGGCAGCATTGTCATTCAAGGCAACCTGGAATCCCTGACAGGGAATTATTAAAGCTGAGCAAGAAGAACCCCAGCCCATTAGCCAGTCAATTAAAAGTGGCAAGGAGGAGTAACTTGGTGGCTAAAGCAGTGGGCTGAGAAGCAGATAAGTCATGGTCCAAACCCTATTTCTCCCACCAACATTCTTTCTGAACTCTTACTGAACTGTCACCTTAGGAACAAGCAGATTGTAAACCTTCTTGGGCAAGGGCCTATCAACTGTACTTGAATTTGTACTTCAAGTAATAACATCTAAAATTCAAAGCCATATTAACCAAATAAATACATAATAAAATTCTGGAGCAAGTAAGGGATAAATGGCATGAAGCAAGCATTGGGGCTGTTACCCACAGGGACTGTTTTGGGCAAAGTCTCACAAAGACACTAAAAAAAGACAAAATATTTACTCCTTTTAATTCAGTTGTTAACTTCCTGTTCCTG
Organism: Ichthyophis bannanicus; assembly: GCA_033557465.1. Taxonomy (NCBI): domain Eukaryota; kingdom Metazoa; phylum Chordata; class Amphibia; order Gymnophiona; family Ichthyophiidae; genus Ichthyophis; species Ichthyophis bannanicus. The sequence goes on along the minus strand of CM066033.1, from coordinate 811,206,988 downwards.
AGCCACAGGGTGACAAGATCATATCTGGAAACTACAAAAACAAAACAAAACAGAAAAGGGGATAGTATCATTGTGAGGTACACAGTGAGGGGTACTGTTAACATTTGATTTGGCGCATGTTAACTGGATGCTCAGGACCACAGTAACAGTTACCATGGGAACATGGCAGCTATCATATGCTGATTTTTGTGCTAACTGCCAATCATGCCTTAGAGTGTGAAATGGGCAGGTTAGGGGCAGAAAGTGGGCATGTATATATATCATAAGCTGTCAGTTGCCATTCGCATGGGTTCACCTAACACCTTGCCACCTCTCTAGATGGAGGTAAGTGCACCTGCAGTTGTAGCACCGTTTATTAGGGTACACATCCATGTGTTAACTGATGGGAAGATACTGGATCCATCCCCAACCGTTACCATGGAGGCTTTGTACTTAACACATGTTAGTTTTCACTCTAAATGTGTGTTATGTAAAAAACATATTACTTTAATACCAATGGTTGTGAGACACGTGAAGAAACAACTACCTTTAAAGCCAAAGTCTTGAAGGACTTTACAGAGGGACTACTACAACTGGAAACAGATATGCATTTGTAAGTATTTATCTTCTCGAATGCATTCTAAATCTTGGGGAAAAGGGTAATCTTTGGATTAAAACATATAAATCTGTGTATTTTAGAAATCAGCATGTTTGCTGAGTTAGTCAGATCTTAGTACCACCAGAGAGCTTTTCATTTAAATTAAATCAGAGTATAGTTTAGCACACAAGTAGAATAAGTAGTCTCAAAGTACAAACAACTAAATTTGTTTCTAGTGACCTTTACAAAGAGGCCTCCCAATTAGGAAGCAAAAGATCTCTGAAGTTTATTAAGAACCTCAGATTAATTATTCTTGAGGTGCACAAAGTCCATTTAACATATAAGGTATAGTTGTATAAGTATCCCCTGCAAACCTAAGAAAGTAAACAACTTTAATATCTGAACAAAACCTTAAAACTAAGATGCAGACAGCAGTCCAGCAGCGAGATGGGGATTTCACAGTCTTTTGTACTGAGTGTCACATGTATGATATTTTCCAAGTTGGTGAGGGGTCTTACGTGTGCACTAGGTGCAAGAAGCTCTTTGTTCTCAGGGAACAAGTCCGATCTCTAGACGCTAAAGTAACAGACTTGGAGGACATAAGGAACACAGAGAAGTATATAGACGAGACCTACAGAGACATAGTTCTAAAGTCCCACCTCCAGGCTGGCAACCTTCCTGTTGCCATAGAGGAGATAAGTCACGTGATAGGAGAGCATTACCCTGGTGTGGCAGGCAGTGATCCTGTAACTAGGACCAGTCCTCCAGGTGATGTAAAACCCTCTCACACTGAGGAGGTTTCTCCAGTGCCATATGCCCATGAGAGGAGGGTTAGGACGGCTGTTATAGTTGGTGATTCGATCATTAGGCATGTAGATAGCTGTGTGGCTGGTGGACATGAGGATAGCTTGGTAACATGCCTGCCTGGTGCGAAGGTAGCAGACCTCACGTGCCACTTAGATAACGTGTTAGATAGTGCTGGGGAGGAGTCTGCTGTCTTGGTACATGTTGGTACTAATGACAGGAAAGAGTGGTAGGGAGGTTCTAGAGGCCAAATTTAGGCTCTTAGGCAGAACGCTGAAATCCAGAACTTCCAGGGTAGCAATTTCAGAAATGCTTCCCAATCCACATGCAGGATCCTAAAGTCTGGCAGAGCTCCAGAATCTCAATGTGTGGATGAGACGATGGTGCAAGGAAAAGGGAACATTCTGTGGAAAGGATGGGCTCCACCTTAACCGGGATGCAAGTAGACTGCTGGCATTGACCTTTAAAAAGGAGATAGAGCAGCTTTTAAACTAAATAATAGGGGAAAGCCAACAGTCACCCAAGAGCGCATGGTTCAGAACAATGTATCCATGAAGGATACTATCAAAAGACTGAAATTAGGGCATATTGACAGAGCATGTTCCAGTAAAGACAAAAATAACCCAAATGTCCTTATGTACAGAGCAGACAGAACTTTAATATTCCAAATTATCCCTGTCTACCAATAACCAGATTAAATATGAATAAAATACAGCCTATCTTTATGTTATCTTCACTAAATTTTATAATGTAAATTGTTGTTCCAATGTAAACCGCTTTGATGTTTTGAAAAAGCGGTATAGAAAATCACAGCCACGCAACTGGCATGACTGCCTCAGGTCCCTATTCCCCTTACCCGTAACCCTCCCCCTTCCCCCTCCTCCCCCTTCCCCCCCCCCCACTTTTCCCTTCCCGTAAGTCACCACATTACACCATGGAGTTTCTTTCACCAAACTATTTGATTTATTGACAACAGTGGTTATTAACAACAATGGTTATTAACAGTACAATAAAACTGTTGGCCACAGCATGCACGTCACAATCAACAAAAACGGTCTACAACTTCCTTGTATCCCCTCTTTTCTTTTTGCAACCCTCAAGAGACACAGCTTGATATCCTACAGCCTTTTTACATTGCAGGAGGCACTCTCTGCCGTGAAAGCTTTTCTCAGTCCCTCCGTCTTTCCTATCCTTCAGTCAAAAGGCTGTTACACCTGCCGTTCGAGCAGACTTGGCAACCTTTCTTCCTTACCCCCCCCCTTTGCCCGCCGTCAAAGCAAGGCAGGGGGGCTCTCTGCGCGGTGTTCTTGTCGCCATCTCCCTCTCTCTGGGGGGAGGTCCGTGTATCTCTCCAGTACCTCTCCCCCGTTTACTTAAGGCCTAGGCTGTGTTCTCTCTCACCGGGTGCGTTTTCCAGCCGTCTTGCATGCTGCGATGATACCCCCCCCCCCTTTTTGGAAATTGGGTGGTTCGGGCGGGCGTCCGGCTTCCTCCTGGAAGGGGGGGGGGCGAGCGGCAAAGAGGCCGCGCCCGCGCCAGGCGCGCTCTTTTGACTGCGGCTCTTTGCCCGCCCCCCTCCTTCACCGTCCCCCCCGCCCCTCCCCTCGGCCCTCGGCTCGCCACCGCGTGCCTGTGCCCTGCCGCGTTGATTCGCGGCCGGGTCTCAGCCACGCAACTGGCATGACCGCCTCAGGTCCCTATTCCCCTTACCCGTAACCCTCCCCCTTCCCCCTCCTCCCCCTTCCCCTCCCCCCCACTTTTCCCTTCCCGTAAGTCACCACATTACACCATGGAGTTTCTTTCACCAAACTATTTGATTTATTGACAACAGTGGTTATTAACAACAATGGTTATTAACAGTACAATAAAACTGTTGGCCACAGCATGCACGTCACAATCAACAAAAACGGTCTACAACTTCCTTGTATCCCCTCTTTTCTTTTTGCAACCCTCAAGAGACACAGCTTGATATCCTACAGCCTTTTTACATTGCAGGAGGGACTCTCTGCCGTGAAAGCTTTTCTCAGTCCCTCCGTCTTTCGTATCCTTCAGTCGAAAGGCTGTTACACCTGCCGTTCGAGCAGACTTGGCAACCTTTCTTCCTTATCCCCCCCCTTTGCCCGCCGTCAAAGCAAGGCAGGGGGGCTCTCTGCGCAGTGTTCTTGTCGCCATCTCCCTCTCTCTGGGGGGAGGTCCGTGTATCTCTCCAGTACCTCTCCCCCGTTTACTTAAGGCCTAGGCTGTGTTCTCTCTCACCGGGTGCGTTTTCCAGCCAACCCCGCCAACCGCGACTCCTCGCTTGTTGACGGGGCCCCACCAATCAATGCGCCGCTGTGGCCAACACTTGCTTCTTCCATAGTCGCTCAACTGCCTCTTGTATGTCGCAGAGGAAAATGTCCATTCCAATGTCCGACAAGTGCACTCCGTCTGCGCGATATAGTCCTGGACATCTCTCTTCTATGAGGTCGTGCGCAATGCTGCATCCCCCTACGGCCCCCATGAAGCGGGCCATCCATCTGTTCACTTTGCGTCTGGTCCTCTCCAACGCCCTGTGCGAGTTTTCGCCTCTCCACACTCGCCGCGGTATGATGTGTGACCATGCCAATAGTGTCCCGGGACAGGTGTTTGCCAGCGTTAGGAGGTCGCCTTGCATCCTCTTGGTGAGCTCGACGCTGCGCGTGGATGCCAGGTCGTTGCCCCCCAAGTGGATCACAATCATCGCTGGGTTCCCGGTAGCTCTCTTCCTTAGGAGCAAGGATGGCATTAGCTGGTCCCACACCATACCTCGTCGTCCCAGCCATGCTACTGTTACCTCTGCGCTCGGTAGCCCCAGATTCAACCCCTGTGGTCTCGACCGAGTCCTCTTTTGTGCCCAGTGAACAAATGAATGGCCGCATATCCACACTTCCCGTGGCCATAGTTGGTAGCGCATCCCTGCGTGGAGCACAATCATAGAATATTATTACAGCAGCACATTTCCAACAGATGTTAGTCTTACTTCAGCACATATCCCACAGATGTTAATTCGCTTTGTGTTACATTCTCCTTATCCCCGCCTCCCATTCCTCGTCAGTTACTCGCTGGCCTCACTGCGTTGGACGTATATACAGTTTGTATCTATCCGAACACCATCGGCCTATCCTCATTATCTGTTCTCGGGACATCCCGATGCTGGCTGCCGTTGAAGCAGCCCCTATGCGAAAGGAGTGCGAGCCGTAGAAGCTTGCATCCCGTCCTCTTCACTCAATTACTAGCTTTAGTACCCTGACAAATTGGAAGCGCGATAAGGGGGCACCATCCGCATGCACGAACCAGTGGCTTTCTGAGTGCGCCCGTACCTGTTGGTAGGCTAAGGCATTTTTTAGTGGGCATGAAGGGTCGTCGTGCATTGCCGACAGCACCACCTGTGCCCCTTTTCCCTCTACGTCGGTCTTGGACCTGCGCAACTGCAGCACTACTGCCCTCGTGCGTATGCACACGTCGCGCTTTCCCATACCTCCGCGTGCCGTCCCTCGCTCCGATGCTGAGGATGCTACTAGCTCCCCTACCCGGAATGCTCCGTAAAAGGCCCAGGAATATGCGCATCGGAAGAGGCGCGCCTCGTACTCATCGTAGCATACTTGGCTAGTCGTTACCATGAGTTGTTGTAGGATATGGTGCGTGATCGGGCGGCGCTTGTCTATTTGTCGGGGCTGGCCCAAGGACCAGCCTCGCATCACCTTCTTTATGATGAACTCGGCCTTGAGGCTCTTCTTTCCCATAGCCTTTGAAAAAAAGGATACTGCCGCTAGACGGGCTTGTACCGCCGCTTTTGTGCAGCCCATGCTTTTGCAATGCATAATCCACTTCAGAATAGTTGTTACTTTGAATCTGTCCTCCTGTCGTATTACATTCTCTCCGCAGAATGTTTGGAAGTGTTCCCATGCCGCTAGGTATCTGCGCCGGGTATTATCCGCTAAGGCGCCTAACAGGAGCTCCCATATTTCGGCAGACCATACTCCCAGACTTGATCAGGCACCGCTGTCTTGTCCGCGTCGGCCTCGGGCACTAGTTGGTGAAAAAGGCAGATTTTAGCACGAGACAGAGCATCAGCAATGTTATTATTCTCGCCCTCTATGTGCTCCGCTCTAATGGATATGTTATGTGCCAGGCACAGCAATACAATTCGCCTCAATAGTGTCACCACCCTGGGCGTCTGAGCTCTCATCCTGTTCACTGCCCACACCACCGCTAGGTTATCGATATGGAAGGTGATTGCCTTGTTGGCGAGCTCCGAGGCCCAGATACTGAGAGCTACCATTAGCGGGAAAAGCTCCAGGAACGTGATATCCCTGGTGGTTCCTTCTGCATGCCACTCCCTAGGCCATGTCTCGGAGCACCATGCTCCTTTATAGTATATGCCAAAACCAATCCCCCCTGATGCATCAGTGAAGAATTTGAGTTCGGCATTGGATACTGGGAGCGCTTGCCAGAATGCAAGGCCATTGAAGGTGTGCAGGAATTGAAGCCAGACCAGTAGGTCTTCCCGTATTTCCTTGGTGACCCTGATGCGATGGTATCTTTTTGTGATACCTTTTGTTGCCCATGTCATGCGACGGCAGAACACTCTTCCCATGGGTATTACCCTGCATGCGAAGCATAGTAAGCCCAGCATCGACTGAAATTGTTGAAGTGTCGCTTTTCGCTGGCTGTGCATAACGTGCAGGTCTTTTCTCAACTTCAGCACCTTTTCCGGCGGTAGCCGCGACCTGTGTGCCGGCACATCCAACTGTATACCCAGGAAAGTGATGATCCCTTGTGGGCCCTCTGTTTTCCCTTTTGCCAGCGGGATCCCGAACGCTCGTGCCGTCTGTTCAAAGATATCCAGTATCCTTTTGCAGTCGTCGCGATCTTTTCCGATGAATAGGAAATCGTCCAGGTAATGTACAACAGTATTGGGGCCTGCTAGGTCTTCCACTACCCAGTGTAAGAACGAACTAAATTGTTCGAAATACGCGCATGATATTGCGCAGCCCATGGGCAAACACTTGTCATAGTAGAAGTCCCCGTTGAACGTGAATCCCAACATTGGGAACGAGTCCGGGTGCACCGGCAATAAGCGGAATGCCGACTCGATGTCCACCTTCGCTAATTGTGCTTGTGGCCCCTTGCTGCATATGAGGTTAGTTGCCTGACCCATGGTTGCGTATCTGACCGAGCATAATGCCGGATCAATATAATCATTGACTGACTGTCCCTCTGGGTATGATAGGTTATGGATTAACCGGAATTGGCCCAGTTCCTTTTTGGGTATTACCCCCAATGGGGAGACTACCATGTCCTTAAAGGGGGGCGACTGAAAGGACCAGCTACCCTCCCCATACCTAGTTCTTTGGCTATCTTGCTGCGGGCGATCTCATTGTGCTTTTGTACAGATGGTGGGTTAGTGAGTAGGCTCGTTTGTGCTCTGTTTGTTATTTATTTATTTATTTAACAAGTTTTTTATACCGCCTTTTCCTTCAATCAATTAAGATCATGGATGGGATACGGAAACCTTGAGAAAAGCCATCCTCTATATTGATAGCTACTTCCCGCTTGGGGTATGCTCTCAGCCACGGCCGCATCGGCTCAAGCCTGATGGGTGTTGGCGCCAGCCCCTTCGTTGGGACGTTGGTGTAGTGCTCTGAACGGCTTGGCGTCCCTTGAGACCCTGCATGTGAAGGCTGGGTGTCCGTTTCCACATATTGCGCAGGAATGCTTGAATTTACACGGCTGCCATGTACAACTCCCTGCGTTGAACTGTCGGCATGGCCGTTTCCCCGCGGACTGATTGGCCTACCGCCATTGTATGTTCTGAAAGGGCTGCTGCCATTGTGAGCTCGAATGCGGCTGGCGCAGCCCCTCCAGACAAAAGGGCCTGTTGGGCGCCATTTCTTCAGTCCACATGTCCAGGATCCTATGATGCCATGCTAGGGTGGGGTCATCGGCCATTGTCCTCCGTAACTGCACGTCGTAGTTCAACCAGGCCCATCCCCCATATTGTTTATGTGCCCTGGTGATCGTGTCCAGGTACCGGGTCAGGTATGGCCCTGCTTCGGGTTCTTTTTCCATCACCACGCTCATGAAGATGTGGAATGCTGTCACCCAATTATTGATAGATTTGGGAATTTTCTGTTTCCGCTCCCTCTCGCTTCTCTTATCCCTATCCTTTCCATTGCTCGACTCATCATCTTGGTCCCTATGCAGGAGGGAGAATATATCGATATACTCCCTCCTCCAAATCTTCTTCTTAATTTTTCTGGGTACAGACACGGCTAGGGAGCTCACCCCGCAGCGTGGGTCGCGGCTGGCGTCCCTCCAGTCCATCTGCGTTCTCTGGACCGCTCCCGTTGTGGCGCACCTGCGGTCCTCGCCCTGCTGACTTTGCCCTGACCAAGCTTGCCTGAGGGAATTGGATTGTTTCTCGCTCCTCCTCCTCTTCACTTTTTTAAATGTGTAGTGCATCACGTCTGCCCATTCTATGTCCCTCTCACTGTCTGAACTGGACCCATCAGATGAGGACGTTGATAGCTCTGGCACCCCCTTTTCGCACCCCGACCTACCATGTGCTGGGTTGGGAATGGTCGCGCTGTCACTCGTCGATGGCACTTCATAGATTGTAGAGCCAGGCGCTCCCAGCCGTTGCTTAACTGAGTTCAGGCCGTGTTGTGTCACCTGATCCCTGACCATCTGGAGCAGGTCATCTAGTTCTTGATTCTGCGTCGGGGCGGAGATCTCGAGTTGCTGCGGCGCCTTATTCCTGGTACTGTGGCGTGGCTTCGCTGCTGCTGCTGCCCTCTGTGCTCCTCTCGTGTTTGGGCCGGCGGCTGCTCGTGCCTTTGACGCTGTTGCCCCTTTTGTTGCCGCCTTGGTGCCTCGTGGCCTGGCAGCCTTAGGCGTCTCCCTTCTCAGCATCTCTCCACTAAAACAAAGATACTATGCAGAGGCAATGGAAAGTCTAAATTACTATCGTCCAGAATGCTAACTTCAATCCCGTATACTCTGGCGCTATCTATGTCCCTATAATCTCACTCTATATTTCCATAGCTACGATATCACTATCTAAACATTCCATACACATGTCTTCCCCTATAGCTACCTTCCCCCCTACCCCCTACAGCTTAGAACCACATTCCCCTTGTGAGTTTCAACATCATCCCATAAGAAAGGCATCCTAACAACTTACATTACCACCAATTGCCATTAGATGGCAGCCTTACGCCTCATTTCTCCCCATCCTTTGCTTTGTGCCTGCCTTTTACCTTGTTCTGCAGCCGTTCAGTTGCCCATACATATATATATTATTATTATTTATTTTTATTTTTATTTTTATTTTTTTGTATATATCGGCACAACCTGCTCGGCTGCCTCCCTACCCACGCTATCTGCCCCCCCCCCCTCTGGGGTAGCTGCCCATCTCCTTTGTTTAATAAACCGAACTACTGCGCTGGTTCCCCTATCCACGTGTCTAACAGTCCTTGCTGCGGTGGGGGGGGGGAGGGGGAGGCACGGTGCCGCGTACGGCCCGGCATCTCACCCCTTTGCACCCAGATGTGCCTCACAGGTAAGCTGGCTGGTTGGCAGGCTGGCTGGCTGGCTGGCTGGCCTCGTTCCTTCCTCCCCCCCCCCCCGCCCCATGTCAGTGTGCCTCAGCTCCCCGCTATTGATTCTCTCCTTCCTCCCCCCATCCCGACCCCCTCCCCGTGCGATTACAATATGGGTACTTGCATTTTTGTTTTGTTTTTTGCCTTCTCTCCTCCGCGGATTTGTTCCTGGCAGCGCTACCGCCTGTCGCTGGTCTCACCGGGGCGGCAATCAACACGCGCTCCTCCACGTGGAGGGGGTGGATCGCCCGGAGCCTTCGTTGCAGCCCCCCCTGCTCACACCCGCTGCCTTCTCACGATCCGCACTCATTTTTCTTTTTTGCCGCCTCCCAAGGAAGACGCTGGGCGGATATGAGCACCGAGGGGGATTGCGCTGCAGTCTCGGACCCTGGAAAGCTGCTCCGGTAGGCTAACGTTGTCCGGCTTCCTCCTGGAAGGGGGGGGGTGAGCGGCAAAGAGGCCGCGCCCATGCCAGGCGCGCTCTTTTGACTGCGGCTCTTTGCCCGCCCCCCCTCCTTTGCCGTGCCCCCCGCCCCTCCCCTCGGCCCTCGGCTCGCCACCGCGTGCCTGTGCCCTGCCGCGTTGATTCGCGGCCGGGTCTTTAAATGAATGAATAAATAAAATGTTTATATGCAAATGTTAGAAGTCAAAAAAATAAGATGGGAGAGTTAGAATATATAGCACTAAATGAGAGGTTAGATATGAATGGTATCTCAGGACCTGGTGGCTACAAATTATATCTCAATGATACAGCAGATCAAACTGGTGGAGGGGTTGCACTCTATGTTAGAGAGGGCATTAAGTCACACAGGATTAAAGTATTGCAGGAAACAAAATACACAGTAGAATCTCTATGGATTTACATTTCATGTAAAAAGAGGAGATGAGAGTGGGGGTGTACTATCAACCTCCTGGACAAAATGAACAAATGGATGATGAAATGCTCAAAGAAATCAGTGAAGATAACAAAAGTTACAATACAGCATCAATAATGGGTGATTTCAATTACCCCGGTATCGACTGGGTCAGTGTCACTGCATGACATGCCAGGGAGATAATGTTTTTAGATAAAATATATGACTGCTTCTTGGAACAGCTGGTTCATGAACCCACAAGATGGGAAACCATTTTGAAACTAGTCCTTAGTGGAACACAAGATCTGGTGCAAGAGATAAGGGTGTTGGGGCCACTTGGCAATAGTGATCATAGCATGAACGCGTTTGATTTCATAAATGGAAAAAGGACGGCAAGGAAATCTGCAGTACTGCCTTTTAACTTTTAAAAGGGAGACTATGATAAAATAAGATAACCATGTAGAAAAAACTAAAAGGAGCAGCAAAGGTTAAAGATTGTGATAAGGAAGCTTATCATAGCTCAGGTAGGAGCTATAGAAAAGATGATGTGACTCTGAACAAGCAATCTGTCAGTTCTGGTAGAAGCAAGAAAACAGAGTTTTCACATAAAAGACTACCAGTCCCAGAATGCACCAGGTTTCCAGCAGCCATGAGAGGGGCTGAAGTGAGAGAATGTGTGTGCAATCAAGAGAGCTATGAGGTAATCCCTAAGCACTCATCTCAAAGGGCAGGGCCTGATTCAACACAGCTGCGCTGTGTTAGGGAGCAGCACACATTAGAACAGGATAAGAATAGAGCTTATTCTTCAGATAACAGCTTCAGGGAGAGCTTCAGCAAAAGCTACAGAGGGAGGAAGAGATACAGAGACAGCAACGGCTACAAGCACCAGTATCACCTGGAGAAACAGAAGCCAAGCCAAGCAGATAGAGAGAGAAGGAAACTCTCTGGAAGGAAGAGAAGAAAGGCCATTGGAAGGTCTGGGAGATTCCAAGGCAGTACTCATACTGGGAGGTATTCCAAAAGCCAGCAGAGTCCATTGGACTGGATTCAGCCAGAGGAATGGAGTGGCAGAGATAGGAATCACCAGTGGCTACCTGGAAGAGAGAAGACTGCACGTGGAAGGGACTTTCAGACCAAGGCCAGAAGGTATGTGAGAGGAGATCCAGTGTCCAGGGATCAAGATTGGAAGGCTGGACATCAGAATTGGATTACATATTGGCCAGGCTATACAGAGAGGAATAATGATAGCAGGAGAGGCTCAGGTATGAACACTGATCCAGACCCTATCTATAATAGAGAATGGCAGCAAGGGAATAAGCATTCTCATGATAGTGCCTTAATGAAAGACTCATCTGTGCCAATGTATGATATTGACCCTATGATTGTTGATGCAGGGGGAAATACAGCAGATGAAACTATTTACATGGACTGTTCTTTATCTAAATGCCATTGCTAGTTTTCTATGAGCAAACACATCAGCCATCACAAAGAAACCTAACTTTGTTCTTTATTTCCACTGCAAACAGCTCTTAAAGCAGGATTTGGGCTCACACAGTAGCAGCCAGCCAGCTAAAGGCTTTCAGCTGGTCCATTGATAGTAATTAGGGCTGCACCTGATTGTGTGTGTGAGCAAGGGAGAATCACTGCTGAGATCGGCGTGGAAAATAAGCAGAAGTTAACCTAACCAGCAAAGTTTATTCTTTTCTTTGTGCCTTGGTATTTGGTAATTATTTGCTAAGAAAACATTAGCTAATTGCCTGACAAGCTGAAGGTTGTTTTCTGGTTTATTTTGTGATTTTTGTTATCCATTTTAAACACTGCAAGCAAGTAACCTCATTTATAGTGCTATCAAGCATACATGTGCTGGGTGAATTAAACCCCATCAATAAAAGAAGTATTTTATTGATCTTACCACTTGGTTTCACAACTCAAATTATTGTCATCAGCTGTGTTTGGGAGTGAATGAACTACAATACCCACAATACCTTGCAAGAATCATATTAATATATGCATCGTCAAGATTGTGTAAGTTCTCACCCTAGGCAGCCATTTGACAAGATTTACATCAAGCATGGGAGTGGTTTAAAAATACTATCTTGGAAGCCCAGGCTAGCTGTATTCCATGCTTTAAGAATGGTGGAAGGAAGTCCAAAAAACTGCCAGCATGGTTTAAAGGTGAGGTCAGAGAGGCTGTTGTAGCCTAAAAAGCATCTTTCAGGAAATGGAAAAAGGAGCCAAATAACGAAAACTGGAAACAACATAAGCTCTGGCAAGTTAGATGCAAGGCATTGATAAGTCAGGCAAAGAGAGATTTTGAGAAGAAGCTTGCTGTGGAAGCAAAAACACATAATAAAGATTTTTTCAAGTATATTCATAGCAAAAAGCCTGTGAGAGAGTCAGATGGACCATTAGATAATAGAGGGGTAAAAGGGGCACTAAGAGGAGACAAGGCCATAGCGAAGAGACTGAATGAATTCTTTTTTCGGTCTTTACTAAAGCAAATGTAGGTAAGTTACCCATGACTGAAATGGTATTTAAAGATGATGCATCGGAAGAATTGAAAGAAACATTGATAAATTGGGAAGATATATTATAACTATTTGATAAACTAAACAGTAGAAAAATCACTTGAAGTGGATGATATACACCCGAGAGTGTTGAAAGAACTGAAATATGAGATTGCAGACCTACTATTAGTAATCTGTGAACTATCATTAAAATCATCTGTAGTACCTGAAGACTGGTGAATGGCCAATGCAGCGCCAGTTTTTAAAAATGGTTCCAGGGGTGATTTGGGTAACTACAGGCCAGTGAGCCTAACATCAGTACTGGGTAAAATGGTAGAAACCATTATAAAGAAAAAATTACTGAACATTTATTTTAGTTTATTTATTTTAGTTTCTTATATACCGCACTATTTAGTATCAGCGCGGTTTACATGGAACAGTGAAACATAATGAACAAACGTTAGTTTTACAGAGAACAAGGAAATACAACTTGGATAACTTAGGGAAACATGCACATCAACTATTTACATATGTAGCAGTAAGCTTTGCATAGTGGGTTATGAACCTACAGAAAGATATTAAGTATAGGGACTAATATGTAGAGGTTTCTGGAAGGAAAGGTGTGGCTATGGTGGAGTATGGTTGATCTGGTAATGTTGAATAAATAAGTAATGTTTTAGTGCTTTCCTGAATTGTGTGAGATCGGTGATGGTTCGGATTGCTGGTGGTAATATGTTCCAACACTTGGGAGCATAAAAACTGAAAGCCCTGTTTGACGTTGTTAGTGTGCATTTTGTTGATGCACTTGGGATAATTAGAGTGTTTGCTGATGTGGATCTTCTGGATCTGTTAGGTGGGGTGGGCTGAATCAGATCCACTAGTTGTGAAGCGGTTATGCCGTTGATGGCTTTAAAGGTAAGCATCAGAGTCTTGAATAGTATTCTTCCGTGTGTTGGGAGCCAGTGGAGTTGAATTAAAATGGGTGTGATGTGGTCAAATCTCGATGCTCCAGAAAGAACTCTAGCAGCGGCGTTCATGGCTAGCTGAAGGGGGTTCAAAGTAGACTGTGGGAGGCCTTGGAGAATGGCGTTGGCGAAATCAAAGTGGGGTAGGATAAGAGCTTGGTAAACAGTCCGGAAGTCACTTGGGTCCAATAAAGATCTGAGGTGTTTGAGTGTCCGGATCTTGAAATATACGGCTCTGACAATGTAGGATATGTGAAGCTTCATGTCCAAGTGTTGATCTAGAGTAACTCCTAAGTATCGGATTGTAGACTTTGTTTGGAGTTCAGCTTCTCTCACTTTTATATGAGGTGGTGGGGTAAAATTCGGATTTCTTGTGATGAAGAGTACCTCCGTTTTCTTATGTTGAATACGGAGGTTTTGAGATAGAAACCATTCTGATACTGCATCAAAACATTCAATGAGAGGTGAGAGGTCCATTTGCTTTGTGGAGAATGGCATGTAAAGAAGGATATCATCGGCGTATATCTGACATTGGACATTGAAAGATCTGATGATGTTGCAGACAGGTTGTACGTAAATGTTAAACATGAGAGATGATAATGATGAGCCTTGAGGAACACCCTGATCTTGGTGGAAGGGCTCTGATTTTGTTGATCTTGATCTTACTTGTTGCCATCTTCCTTCAAGGTATGATTTGCACCAATCAAGGGCGAGGCCATTAATGCCTTTTTCTTTTAGGCGTTCTATGAGCAGGCCGTGGTGTACCGAATCGAAGGCTGCAGCTATGTCTATGAATATAAGTACACAACCTTGGTGGATGTTGTCAATACATGTGATGATATTATTGAGAAGGGAGATAAGAAGGGTTTCCACGCCATGGAATTCCCTGAAGCCATGTTGATGGGGGTCTAGTGGGGATGCAGTGTCGATATGGTCTTGTATTTGTCGTTGTGCTTCCTTTTCAAATATTTTAGCTAGAAATGGTATGCTAGCTATGGGTCTGTACGATGTAGATAGTCATGGTTTAATTTGAGAAAGCCAACATGGCTTTAGCCAAGGAAGTTCTTGATTTACTAATCTGTTATATTTTTTTGAAGGGTAGGCAGTGGGCGGTCACCAGCCCAGACTCCACCCCCCGGGCTGCCCATTTCACACCTTTATCTAACTTCCCCGCACAACTGACAGGGAAGTTAGTCAGGGGCAGGAGCCAGTTCGAATAGCGGGAATGGACTTCCATTAGGCCATCCAACCCCGCTATTCGTAGCACAGAATAACCCCCTATATCAACTGGCTCATCTTTGTCTACCTATTTATTCACACCTTCAAAAAAATATAACAGATTAGTAATTTCGGCCCTCTGACATGGAATAATTTCCCTGGACTTGATTTTTTGCACAGCCCGGGGTGCGGTGGGGCAGGGGAGGCCAGGGTTTATTCCCCGCAGCCCGTCCCTGGTATTAGGAGTCCCTGGTATTAGGAGTCCCTTTTTTTCAGGAAGCTGGCAATTTGACACCATGGCACTGTGGCTCCATTGTGGAGCCTTGACTGAGTTATTTGGGGACAGCACATGCAGGCCTGTTCACGATTCTGGTCCCATGGGGCTAGACATGCCCTGTGGGATCAGAATAGCGATGCACAGAGGGGATCTACATGCGGGACAGAATCAGGCCCATAGTGTATTTGGATTTTCAGAAAGCCTTTGACAAAGTCCCTCATGAGACACTTGCAAAGGTAAAAAGTCATGAGATAGGAGTCAGTGTACTATTGTGCATCAGGAACTGATTAAAAGATATAAAGAAGAGGATAGGGTTGAATGGCCAATTTTCCCAATGGAGAAAGGTGAATAATGGAGAACCCTAGGGATCTGTGCTGCTTTTTAACATATTCATTAATGACCTGGAAATGAGAATAACAAGTGAGGTAGTCTAATTTGCAGATGACACAAAATTATTCAAAGATGTTAAAACCCATGAGGATTGTGAAAAATTGCAGGAGGACCTTGATAAAATGGAAGACTGAATATTCAAATGACAAATTAAATTGAATGTGGACAAGGGCAAAGTTATGCATCTAGGAAAGAAAAACCCAAACTATGGTTACATGATGCAAGGTTCCACATTACAAACCACCACCCAAGAAAAACATTTAGGCATCATTGTGGATAACACGTTGAAACCCTTCACCCAGTGTGCAGCGGCGGCCAAGAAGGCAAATAAAATGCTAGAAATCATAAGAAAAGGAATGGAGAATAAAGCAAAGGATATTATAATGCCTCTATCGTGTTCCATGGTGCAACCACACCTTGAATATTGTCTGCAATTCTGGTCACCATATCGTAAAAAGGATATAGTGGAATTAGAAAAAGTACAGAGAAGAGTGCCAAAAATGGTAAAGAGGATGGAAGGATACCCCGATGGGGAGAGGCTTAAAAGAATAGGGTTTTTCAATCTGGAAAAGAGTGGTCAGGGGGGAGATATGATAGAGGTCTATAAATTAATGAATGGAGTTGAACGGGTAAACACAGATCAATTCTTTACGCCATCAAAAATGTAGAAAGAGTTGGGGACATGCAATGAAGCTACAGTGTAACTTATTTAAAACTAATAAGAGAAAATTGTTTTCACTCAGTCAAACTCTGGAATTCATTACCAGAGGATGTAGTAAAAGTTGTTAGTGTAGCTGGGTTTAAAAAAGGTTTGGACAAGTTCCTGGAGGAACGGTCCATAAACCATTATTAAAGGGGATCCAGGTAATCCACTGCTTGCCCCTAAAAGCATTATGGCACCTGTGTGCTTTTTGGGGAAACTGCTAGGTACTTGTGACCTGGATTGGACACTGTTGGAAACAGGATACAGGGCTTGATGGACCTTGGTCTGACCCAGTATTTATTTATTTATTTAACATTTCTTATATACTGCCTTTCATGATATCAAGGCGCTTTACATTGAACAAGCTGAAATTACTTTGAACAGGGCATTATAACTTGGGGATAACTATATTACAGGGAACATGGGCAATGGAGGGTTAAGTGGCTTGCCCAAGACAGCAAGGAGCACCTGTGGGACTAGAAATCCCAGTCCTTCCAGCCCAAGGTTGCTGTCCTCTAGTGGGATTTGACCCCTGACCTTCCGGCCTGTGGTTACTTGCCCCAACCAATAGGCCACTCCTCCCAGTATGGCATTTCTTACGTTCTTATGTTAAAGACTAACGAGATTCATAATGCCAAGAATGCCAATTTCAAGACTCCCTTTTTTGGAAACAAGGCAGGGGTATGGAACAGGGCCGTCCCGTCCATTGAGCAAGAATGTTTTTTGCACAGGGCCCCGTGTTTCAGGGGGCCCCACGCAAAGAACATTCTGCTTTTTTTCAAAATTAAATAAAAAACAAACAAACGCTGGCTGCTACTGCTGCCGCCGCGGCAGTGGCAGAATGGACTGTCCCGCGGGGCCCCCTCTGCCCGGCTGAATCCCTCCCTCCCTCCGTCCCTCCCTCCATGATGGCTGAGCCCCTCCGTGCCGGCTTTGAGAGTCGCGAAGGGAGAGTATCTCCCTCGCGTCTCTGTTAAGCCTGCAGGGGCAGATGGGAAATTTCCCATCAGCCCCTGCGGGCTTAACAGAGACGCGAGGGAGACACTCTCCCTTCGCGACTCTCAAAGCCGGCACGGAGGGGCTCAGCCATCACAGACGGAGGGAGGGAGGGATTCAGCCGGGCAGAGGGGGCCCCGCGGGACAGTCCATTCTGCCGCCGCGGCAGCGGTAGCAGCCAGCGTTTGTTTGTTTTTTAATTTAATTTTACTTGAGCCGATGGGGGGGGGGGGGGGTTAGGACTGGTAATGGGCTATGGGGGGGCTAGGACTGTAAATGGGCTGGGGGGGTTAAGACTGGAGGTGGGCTGATGGGGGTAGGACTGGTAATGGGCTTTGGGCTGTTGGGGGGGGTTAGAACTGGTAAGGGGCTATGGGGGAGTAAGACTGGTAATGGGCTGTGGGCTGATGGGGGCTGTCTGGTAATGGGCTATGGGGGGGTAGGACTGGAAATTGGCTGGGGGGCTTAAGACTGGAGGTGGGCTGATGGGGTTAGGACTGGTAATGGGCTGAGGGCTGATGGGGGGTTAGGACTGGTAATGAACTATGGGGGGATTAGGACTGATAATGGGCTATGGGGGGGCTAGGACAGAAAATGGGCTGATGGGGAGGGGTTAGGACTTGAGGTGGGCTGATGGGGTTAGGACTGGTAATGGGCTGTGGGCTGTTGAGGGGGTTTAGAACTGGTAATGGGCTATGGGGGGGTTAAGACTGGTAATGGGCTGTGGGCTGATGGGGGCTGTCTGGTAATGGGCTATGGGGGGTTAGTACTGATAATGGGCTATGAGGGGGTTAGGACTGGTAATGGGCTATGGGGGGGGCTAGGACAGGAAATGGGCTGATGGGGAGGGGTTAGGACTTGAGGTGGGCTGATGGGGTTAGGACTGGTAATAGGCTGTGGGCTGATGTGGGAGGGGGTTTAGGACTGGCAATGGGCTATGGGGGGCTGACTGTAAATGGGTTGATGGGGTTAGGACTGGAAGTGGGCTGATGGGGGGTTAGGACTGGTAATGGGTTATAGGGGGGGCTTAAACTGAAAATGGGGTGATGGGAGTTAGGACTGGAAGTGGGTTGATGGGGGGGCTAGGACTGGTATTGGGTTGGGGGGTTGCTAGGACTGGAAATGGGCTGATGGGTGGCTAGGACTGGAAATGGGCTGATGCAGGGACTAGAAGGGAATGGATGCTGGGTGAGGTTGGAACTAGAAGGGAGCTGATGTTGGGGGAGGATTAGAATGGGATGGGGCTGGAAGAGTAAAATGGAGAAGGAAAATATTTTGTGTGGGAGGGATAAAAAATCTACAATTGGCCGGGTATTGGGAGAGGAAGTGGGGATTGAGGATGGAGGGGTAACATTTGAGTGGATGAAATAGGAATGAGGAAAGAGCAAAAGGAGAAAGATTAGTATGTTAAAGCAGATGTAGAGAGAGAATGGAAAAAAACTAGAAGAGAGAAGAAAGGACAAATGGACAGCAGACGATGGAGAGTTAGCAGAAGCCACGAAGAAACCAGAAGAAAGTGGCTGGAGCAATTGCAGCTGAAAAAAAATGCACAAAAGATAGAAAAATATCTCTTTATTTTGAATTTATTAATTGGAATATGTCAGCTCTGGTAAATGTGCATCATTAACGTCTGCGCTTTGTTTAGTAGAAGAGCAAATTAATGTATAGTTTTATTTCTACAGTGTTGTACATTCCAAGTTTGACTTTTGGGATTCTCTGTTTAATTATTGTCTTCCTGTTTCTAAATTGTGATTACTTGTTTGGTGATGGTCTATGTTCTGCATGTGTAACTGAACTGAGGTGTTCTGTTTATATAATTCCTATTTGACATTGCCACTTGTTCTCTTTCCCCAGTAGGTCATGTATTCTTGTTCTCTGAAATGTATTGGTTTAATATTTGCAGTGTTACCTTTTGATAGGTAAGGTATGGTGCTTTGTGAGTCCTGGTAGTGCTGTTAGGATACGGCGGGTTTGCTATGGGTTCTAAATGGGCAGTGTTTGTAGTAGTTCCTAATGTGTCTGGCGGTTGGCACTGGATTATAGTAATGTAGAAATCTTTTAGTCTTTCTTTATCCATACACTCATTAAGAGGCACGTTTACTAAAAGTTAGTATATGGTAATATTATGCAAATATTTATGCAAATGAGGCACTTATGCCAATGAGGCCCCGCACCGAGTCTCCGCACATGGCCCCGCACCCCACTTAGGCCGCCCCTGGTATGGAAAGCAGTTTTATATGGCAATCCATTAAAATACATTAATCTAACCAAATCTAAGGAGTATGTTTACTAAACTGTGCACACGTGTGCGGCGCACAAGAGCGGATGCTAATGATGCACTTAAGAGCTCTTAAGCGCCACGCACGCGTGCGTGTCACATTAATTGTCCGCCGCACGTGTGCGGGGCGCTGATGTGCGATAGAGGCGGGAAACGCTTACAGAGGGCGGAGGAAGGCTCCCGAGGGGCAGGGGGACGGGGTCAATGGGTGGAGAGTGGGAGGGGAGAGGTTCCCCGCACATGAGCGGGGCTGAATGTCGGCATTAAAAATACCGCGAGTGAAACCCTCGCGTTAGAGCCGATTTAAAGGGAAGAGAAACCATTTACGTCAGCAATGTACAGCAAAACTGGGGAAACCTGTTAAACGTGAGCAGTGTGATACATGTGCACAGAACAAAACAACAAATATAAATGTAAAATGATCACAAAAAATTCCAAATAAATTAAACCCCAGCTGGGCAACATTGATATTAATGGGCAACCATAAAAAACACTCCCAGGAAATCTCCAGAAAAAAGAAATGATTTTTGGAAGGGTCTACGCTCCGTAGACCCGTTCAAAAAGCACTGCATTTTAATGGAGCTTTCCTGGGAGTGTGTTTCATGTTGCCCATTAATATCACTGTTGCCCAGCTTGGTTTTGGTTTTTTCCCCTTTTTTGAAGGTCATTTTTGAGGTTTAATTGCACCCCTGTCCCCAGACAAGGTAAACAAGCCCACAGTAAAATTGTGCAGAGCAGGGAGTCTGACTCGTGCGGCCAGGTTCCCTATCACCAGAGACTGCACTGTTTCTGTGGCCACAGTGTGGTGCAGCAGACACAGCCAGTGCCTGTAGGACCAGAGGGTCACAGGTTCAAATTCCAGCTGGGACTCAAGCCAACCCAGTCCCCATAGTTTTACCCACAACTAAACAGTGATAGTACAGACACTCCTGTATGGCAGAGAACATAAGCATGGTTCCAACACCTATATTTTACCCTACACCGCACACAAACCATAACAATGGGCATTACCAACAGCCGAGTCCCCCAAATTCAATCCTGGAGTGCCACAACTCAATCAGGTCAGATGCTTTTTGCCAGATAGGGACATGTCTGCATGTTGGCGGAAGGGTACAGGTGGTGGAGGGGGCAGTGGCAGCAAACCACAGCAGACAGTGGCCTAGGCCTGTGCAGGCTGGCACCGTCCACCGCAACAGACAGGCTCTGTTGGATGTACAGTCATGGACTCCCCAGGGAACACAGCATTTCTGTGGCAACACGGTGGTGCAGTGCACACAGACAGTGTGTGCAGCAACATACAGTCACAGATTCAAAGCTCAGCTGGGGCTACTGCCAATCCCGTCCACATATTTTTCCTACAACTAAACCATGATAGTACGGACAAACCTTTATTGCTGAGAACATACGCATAGTTCATACGCCGATATTTTACCACACCAAACACAGACACCATAAACAGCCGCATTACCTAGAGAAGAGTCTCCCAAATGCAGTCCTGGAGGGCCCCCACACCATTCAGGATCCATGCTGCCTCTAATAAAGATGCCTGTGCTGCTTATCTATGCACCACCCCCATGGTATGCTGATGTAGCTCATGCATATCTATGAGGGACAGCATGAAAACCCGAACAGTGGTTCGAACACCAGGACTGGAGTTGGGACACTCTGCCGTAAAGCAGCAGCCAACAGGGCCAGACACCCCCCCACACACCCCCACAGGCCCCATTGGCCAATCCCTCATGGAGAGGCAGGACATTGGGCCCTGCCTGTATCTCCCAATACTAGCAGTTGCATACCTTAGCACTGCCACCCTACACCTGGGTATATGGTACACAGCTATCAAACGTTGCCCATGATAACTGGCAGATATCAATTCCTACGTTAAGCAGATTTTGCTCATTGATCTCCACCATAACAATCATTGTGATGTCTGCATTGTGCGCTGCAGGTCTGGTCTCTGACAGTGTTTACCACCCTGGGGAGTGACCCCCAACAGTAGTGCGTACCATATCCATGCCTGTACTGTGCCCAGGACTGGTGTGGTGGGTATGGCTGCTGGACTCCTCTATAGTAGCACAATGCTGGCATAGGTGTGGGGGTGGCTGTCTGCCTATCCAGTGTGTGGTGGCTGCAAACACCTTCCACAGCCCACACTGCCAGCAATGTTGTCAATATTGGGTTGCCAATGTGCATAATGAGGAGCAAGGTACCATGGGTATAGACCGGACAGGGTGGCCTGGCCAGGGTGCATCTTCACAGGGCATAGGGCACTGACTGGGACATTTTAGTGCCCGGCCACCACCTACACAGACAGGGTGACCTCAGTATGTCCTGCTGAGAGATCACTCTCACCCTGACTGTGCAGTGACCACAGCATGGCTGGGCATCCCCATAGTGCTATATAGTATTTTTTTCATGTGATTGATATGGGTTTCCTTTTGGGGCCCAGTCACTGATTTATCTGCTTGCTGTGTATGCTGACATCCCAGTTCTGGGTGCATGCATCTCCACTGGGAGCATGCTCTGTGGACTAGGTAGCATGCTGTTTGCAGCTGGTATGTGTCCTGATAGAGCAGTTTGCAGGGTGCAGTGGCTGATGACTTGCTGCCCGAGAATATCAGATAGTGGTGGGGTGCAGCTCCCCATACCCAGGCCTAATGTCTGTCTGCTATTGTTTTAGGGATGTGTATAGAGCTGCATTGACTGCTCTGTGGGGTGTCTGCCCCTCAGCAGGACTGGGGTTGATGGACCCCCTCTACTGCCACCTTTGCAGGGAGGTAGGTTGTGGATCTATTGATAGGAGACCCTGTTTGCCACCCTCAGCCCTGTGGGAGGGGTGGCAGTGGGGTTACATGGCCCACCTAGGGGGTCCATAGGGGCTACACCTGACTGAGTCAGACAGAGATATCCAAGGTGTTTAATGCAAGAACTACCTATCTCACACATTAACACTGCTTTGGACCTCTGGCATGGCCTCCTTCAGCTATAGAAGGTGTTGTGGACCTGGTCCTATGCGCCTCATTGCACCCTCAGGGTGAGCACAGTACCCGCACAATGTGACGGTGTGTAGCTACTCTGTGCCAGTAAAACACACGGTCAGTACCCCCTACCAGGCCGAGGTGGTGTGTGGGTGCACATGGTCACTTCCCTCTAACGGGCCGAGGTGCTGTGGGGGTGCATTGCCCATCTTGTGTTAATCTGTGGACAGCTGATTTGCATGTGCAGTGCATCATGGGTATGGGTGGGCTAACCCTATCCTGGTGACCACAGCAGACTGTCTGTGTGGTGACATGCATGCTCTCTGCAGCCAGCCAGGGGCTTACTAGCAGCTATAGAGTTGTAGCCCAATGTTTGCTTCACTGCCTCTGAAGCCAGAGGTCATGGGTTCAAACCCACAGTGGGGTTATTTGATAGGGTTGTCCAACACATCTTTTTTAATGTACATATTTTGATGCCAGCAAAAACACCCTCAGCGTACTGTACCCATAAGGTGCCTCTGAGGGTGCTTTATAGGGCGCCCTATAGGGCACCTTATGGTTCCCGTCCACATAAGGTGCACTATACAATATCCTGTGACGCAACCTATAGGGTGCCCTATAGGGGACATTTCAGGGTGCTGTGGCGGACAGTGCAATTTCTAATGTGCCCTATGGAGTGCCTTATAGGGTGCCTTATACGGCACCTTCAGTTACGGCACGGGAGGGCGTGTTTGCTGGCAGCAATTAATAACATAAAATTAAAGTGCTGCAGGCCAAAATATGTACAATGCAAAGCTGATGCCACAGCCAGCCTTACGTATTAGGCACACTGGGGAGCAAACTCATGACCCCTGTATCAGCAGTCAGTGCCTTAACCATTGTGCTCCACTGCTGCTCCTCCTTGCCTGTGAGCGCACCTACTTATGCATTTCATTCCTGAAACTGCACAGTGCTGCCATAAAAACCAGTACACTGACCTTGTGGTACCTCATACGGCACCCTCTAAAGTGCCCTATAAGCAACATTCTAGGGTGCCTTGGCTGACAGTGCACTTTAAAATGTGCCTTATAAGGCACCTTATGTTAACACGCTTTGGGAGTGCGTTTGCTAGTAGTGATAATTAAAATATGAATAAAATGCCTCCTAAAGCAATCTTCCCCTTAATATGTTATGCCTCAGCCAGCCTTGTTCATTGGGCACTTTGGGGGATTGAACCCCTGATCCCTGCACCATTGGGCAGTGTCTTAACCATTGGGCTGTTGCACTGCTTCTCTTCTTATACATCAGCGCGCCACTTATACCGCCCAGTATTATAATGCCTCAATAAACATCAGCGCGCTGCCGTATGCTGCCCAGTATTAATATGCCGCCAAAAACTTTAGCGCGCCGCCTTAGGATGCCCAGTATTTCTGTGCCTCATAAATTAATGTCTCAGCCAGCTGTCTTCATTGGGCACTGTAGGGGATTGAACCCCTGATCCCTGCACCATTGGTCAGTGTCTTAACCATTGGGCTGTGGCTCTGCTCTTTTTCTTGCACCTCAGCGCGCCACTTATGCCTCCCAAGCAGTTTCAGGACGGAACGCCTTATATGGCACACGCACACTACCGGAGCCCGCACTTTACTGGGGTTTTAGTAAACATACCCCATACTGTTGTCAACACCCCAACCAGTGCGGCAGAAAGATGCGTGCTTTTGCAATTTCATGCCATGCAGCCATGCGGAACGCAATAGTGCGAATATCTCTGACGCGCAGCCATGCGGCGAGCATGTGCGAGAGCCGCTGTGCGCAAATGCAGAAGTTGCGTCGCATGCGTCGCCACGTGCAGACCTGCATACAGGAAAATGGCGTCCCGAACGCGAAAGCCGGCATTTACCCGCCGCGAGCTACACCACCTGGAAGCTCTGATTGGGCCAAAGCAGCACAAGCTGTTCACTGGGGCCTACAGGGGAAGGGACACAGGGAAGGTCTGGAGGGCCTGGGAGAGAATCACCAGGAGGTTCAATCGTGTGGCAGAACACCAACGGGAGGTAAGTGTATGTCCACAGGTCATAATGACCATATACACAGACAGGGTTGATTGCAGCTGTCAATGCTGCTGTGTGTAGGTAGTCTATATCAGTAAAGTGCAGCAGGTGAAACCATATGCCAAATTCGTCATGTAGCACATCTGAGTGGTTTGCCATGTACCCAGGTGATGACGGACGTGGTCACAGAGGGCATGATGCCATCCTAGAGTCATGGCATCTGCTGCTGTTGATGTGCTACAACACACTGTAACACAGCTAGCCCATAGATCTGCCTAAGGAGTGGCCGGAAACATTATGTGCTGATGGTGGGATCTGCATCTGCAGGGAAACACAAATGGGCCACCATCAGGGGTCGTGAAACGTGCATCACATGGTCTGTCAGAAACCCTGGAGCTATGGGGTTGTTTGCCAATGTTGTTTAATACATCCCCCCTATCCCCAGGAGTCCTGAGAGCCCATCAGAGTGGGCCCTCAGTCACCCTGGAGATATGGGTTTGTGTGCCAATGCTGTTTAATACATCCCCCCTATCCCCAGGAGTCCAGAGAGCCCATCAGAGTGTCCCCTCAGTCACCCTGGTGCTATGGGTTTGTGTGCCAATGCTGTTTAATACATCCCCCCTATCCCCAGGAGAACAGAGAGCCCATCAGAGTGGGCCCTCAGTCACCCTGGAGATATGGGGTTGTTTGACAATGTTGTTCAAGGCAACTCCCCTATCCCCAGGAGTACAGAGAGCCCATCAGAGTGGGCCCTCAGTCACCCTGGAGATATGGGGTTGTGTGCCAATGCTGTTTAATACATCCCCCCTATCCCCAGGAGTCCAGAGAGCCCATCAGAGTGTGCCCTCAGTCACCCTGGTGCTATGGGGTTGTGTGCCAATGTTGTTCAAGGCATCCTCCCTATCCCCAGGAGTCCAGATAGCACAGCAGAGTGGGCCCTCAGTCACCCTGGTGCTATGGGGTCGTTTGCCAATGTTGTTTAATACATCCCCCCTATCCCCAGGAGTACAGAGAGCCCATCAGAATGGGCCCTCAGTCACCCTGGAGATATGGGGTTGTGTGCCAATGCTGTTTAATACATCCCCCCTATCCCCAGGAGTCCAGAGAGCCCATCAGAGTGTGCCCTCAGTCACCCTGGTGCTATGGGGTTGTGTGCCAATGCTGTTTAATACATCCCCCCTATCCCCAGGAGAACAGAAAGCCCATCAGAGTGGGCCCTTAGTCACCCTGGAGATATGGGGTTGTTTGACAATGTTGTTCAAGGCAACCCCCCTATCCCCAGGAGTACAGAGAGCCCATCAGAGTGGGCCCTCAGTCACCCTTGAGATATGGGGTTGTGTGCCAATGCTGTTTAATACATCCCCCCTATCCCCAGGAGTCCAGAGAGCCCATCAGAGTGTGCCCTCAGTCACCCTGGTGCTATGGGGTTGTGTGCCAATGCTGTTTAATACATCCCCCCTATCCCCAGGAGAACAGAGAGCCCATCAGATTGGGCCCTCAGTCACCCTGGTGCTATGGGGTTGTGTGCCAATGTTGTTCAAGGCATCCCCCCTATCCCCAGGAGTCCAGAGAGCACAGCAGAGTGGGCCCTCAGTCACCCTGGTGCTATGGGGTCGTTTGCCAATGTTGTTTAATACATCCCCCCTATCCCCAGGAGTACAGAGAGCCCATCAGAGTGGGCCCTCAGTCACCCTGGAGATATGGGGTTGTGTGCCAATGCTGTTTAATACATCCCCCCTACAATGTTCCCTCTAATTTTCTGTAGGCTGTGTGCGCATAAAATATCAGCTGTGTGCAGCTTTTGAAGGAAGGTTAAATTTTTTGTGCGCCACAAAACGACACTCAAGAGTTATATACTTTTAAAATTTGACTACACGTCAGAATACAGTATGTACACCACATTGATTTTAATCAAATTAAATGAAAATAGACGATTACTAAATGAAGCGGGAAATTTCTAGTAATTACAATCATAACTTTTAAATTTTAAGACGTCTACGTTATTTTCTATCAGAATCAGAGCCGTAATTTTTGTGCGCTCTGTTGTAAAGTATGTGCGCTCGCTTGGCGAGGTGTGTGCGCGCACACACGCGCACAGCTTAGAGGGAACAGTGCCCACCTATCCCCAGGAGTCCAGAGAGCTCATCAGAGTGGGCCCACAGTCACCCTGGTGCTAAAGGGTTTTGTGCCAATGCTGTTTAATACATCCCCCCTATCCCCAGGAGAACAGAGAGCCCATCAGAGTGGGCCCTTAGTCACCCTGGAGATATAGGGTTGTTTGACAATGTTGTTCAAGGCAACCCCCCTATCCCCAGGAGTACAGAGAGCTCATCAGAGTGGGCCCCCAGTCACCCTGGAGATATGGGGTTGTTTGCCAATGTTGTTTAATACATCCCCCCTATCCCCAGGAGTACAGAGAGCCCATCAGAGTGGGCCCTCAGTCACCCTGGTGCTATGGGGTTGTGTGCCAATGTTGTTCAAGGCATCCCCCCTATCCCCAGGAGTCCAGAGAGCATAGCAGAGTGGGCCCTCAGTCACCCTGGTGCTATGGGGTTGTGTGCCAATGTTGTTCAAGGCATCCCCCCTATCCCCAGGAGTCCAGAGAGCACAGCAGAGTGGGCCCTCAGTCACCCTGGTGCTATGGGGTCGTTTGCCAATGTTGTTTAATACATCCCCCCTATCCCCAGGAGTCCAGAGAGCATAGCAGAGTGGGCCCTCAGTCACCCTGGTGCTATGGGGTTGTGTGCCAATGTTGTTCAAGGCATCCCCCCTATCCCCAGGAGTCCAGAGAGCATAGCAGAGTGGGCCCTCAGTCACCCTGGTGCTATGGGGTTGTGTGCCAATGTTGTTCAAGGCATCCCCCCTATCCCCAGGAGTCCAGAGAGCCCATCAGAGTGGGCCCTCAGTCACCCTGGTGCTATGGGGTTGTGTGCCAATGTTGTTCAAGGCATCCCCCCTATCCCCAGGAGTCCAGAGAGCATAGCAGAGTGGGCCCTCAGTCACCCTGGTGCTATGGGGTTGTGTGCCAATGTTGTTCAAGGCATCCCCCCTATCCCCAGGAGTCCAGAGAGCACAGCAGAGTGGGCCCTCAGTCACCCTGGTGCTATGGGGTCGTTTGCCAATGTTGTTTAATACATCCCCCCTATCCCCAGGAGTACAGAGAGCCCATCAGAGTGGGCCCCCAGTCACCCTGGAGATATGTGGTTGTTTGCCAATGTTGTTTAATACATCCCCCCTATCCCCAGGAGTACAGGGAGCCCATAAGAGTAGGCCCTCACTCACCCTGGTGATATGGTGCAGTGTGCCTATGCTAATGAATCCATTCTCCCCATCTCCAGGAGGCCTGATACCTGCGTATGCTTTCCGTGGAAACACCCTGCTGCTATGTTGTATTTCGCTGCTGAGGTGCTGTAGGACACCCGAGACCCAGGGGGCCCGAGAGCTGACTGTAACGAAGGGTATGTCAGTCAGATATGTTTCTAGGCTATGGTGGGTAGGTTGCACATCTCGCACAGTCCATGGGGTCCTCAGTTCGCCACACACACCGTAGATGTACCCAGATGATCAGGTAGATGCAGATGTGGATGTGCATAAACAAAACCTCATCCACATTAACTAAGAGATCCAATTCCGAAGGTCTGTAACAGAGACATGTCCCCAGCAATGCATGGTGAGTCAGGTCACACATCTGCCCAGCCCCCAGGCAGCACACACCTGTTTGCAGATGAATATCACAGATGTTGTTGGAAGGATACATGCACCTGTTCATGTTGCACACCACAGACTGAAACTCACACATGAGCAGAGGTGGCAATAGGTCATAGCCGATGCAAAGGCCCCTGCCCCGTAGTGTTTGCAGTCACACATCCCATAACCAACGAGGGCCCAGGTCAGAGGAACATAACAACATCCGATAGGCCTAAATGTGAAAGATGCACATCCACCATGAGTAGTATGCTGCGTGCAACAGTGGCCAAATAGGTCAGATGTACCTACCATTATCCCCACGACAGACAGGTCACACAGTGCCTGTAGTGTGTCAAACATTGCTATCCATGGACTTGTAGAAAGCCACATGTCATGGACGTGGCCCCTGGTAAGGTGTATAGGGCCACCCACCGAACGTCCCATGTATGGTCACATCACCCATGTGTGCTGTGATAACATTTTGCCAATGGGTGTGTGTTGGATGACATGTCTAGATAATGTCACCCCAAATGTGTCAAACATACCACATACAGGGTTAGGGGGGGAGAAGGACGGACATCATGTTTGACAACCATAACGTGGCAGGGCTACACCATGTCAGTCAAGGGGACCACAGGGGAATGGACTGATGCGTTCAGGGTGCCACGCCCAAAGCACATAGGTGTCACTGCACACATGCCCAGACTCACAGCTATGCATGCAGGTGGCACTGGGGACAGCTAATCACCAGGGACAAGCAGGGATTAGTTGTCACATGTCGGTATTGTCTGCCCTGTTGCAGCCTGTGTGTGACCGCTCCACAGCGTCCAATGGGGAAGCATATGGGAGCATCACACAGCGCCTGTGTGCTGCCCTGATGCCTCTCCCAAATGCTGCTCCCCAGTTCATCATGTTATGCCAAACCAGCAGGTCATTGTTCCTGTGAGCTCAAAACACCTCAATGGTATTGCCACTCCTGTGTCTGCGCCTGCCGACATCTTCCCTACCGGTAACAATGGTGTATGTTAACTCCCATCCCTAGGAGCTGTGTTGACCTCACCCAAACAAAATACCAGGAGTAGAGTGAAAACATCCTTTGCCCGTCTCCCCTCGATTTGTGCATAGGCCGTAATGCCACTGTCATCATGGAAAATCAATCCATGTGTCTGAAGATATGTGGAAAATGTGCCGGCAGCTCCTCTGTCACTGACAACCATGTTTGCTGTCCCGAATGCCTAGGGCCCACTCACTCCATGTCTGATTGTTTGACATGTGGGATGGCATACAAGAGTGGTTGGCCAAACTGAGCAGCCAAGCTCAATACCCATAACCACACTGACGTGGCTGTGGTGGCAGCCATGTCACCAGGGAAGTGACCTCCCCCCTGTGGATCCCATGGAGCCAAACCAACAGCTGGCCGGTTCTGAGAGGGTCCTACTCCCTCCAAACATTGGGATGCCCCGACATTGCCCCTGAGGAACGCACTATGGCCAAAAAGCCCTGGAGGGATCCCCAGTCTCCACAGGCCATTTTGTGGCCACAGCAAGGTCTGGAGGCCGTAACCTCGTCTGAACCCCCTTGGGCCATGCTCCTGGGTACTGGCTGTGGCCGGTACCACTACACAGGCATAGCCAGTGTCACTGGACCAGAGGATGCTGGCCACCAAACGCTGTCCTGTGGCTATCCTGGGGCATCAAGGTCCTCGTTACCACCCCAGACCACACACATTGTGTTACCGGAACCCACACAGATTCGGGTCACAGCATAGGCAAACGGACCATCAGTGATGATGGGTGCAGTCTGTGACACACTGGTACCAGGTCACCCATGTACCCACACCTCTCAGTACCAGAACCGCATTCAGCCTGAGCGCCCAGTGACAATATATGTCCAAGCCTCTGAGGGGCCTGGTGACTGTGACAGCTCCGAGGGTACTAATGTAAGTCTCCAGGAGGGGCCTGCATGTCCCATGAGTCGATTGCCATTGCCTGAGGATATGTCCCACCAGGATCTGCACAGACATGTAGTCAGGGTCCACACCGGTCCAGTGGCAACTGAATCAAAGCACAGGCCACAGGATCCAGACAATCACCAATATCCCCGGACGCCAAGGGTGTTGTCAACCCTGCCAGGACATCAGAACGTAATGGATACTCTACTGAAAAGGATGGGATACACCTCTCAAAACCTCCCCATATGGGCACTAGCAGGATAATATCTACCCTGAGACCTGCGTCACCAGCCTCCCAAACCACATAGCCCCCTCAGCACTCTATTGTGGTGGGGTACGCTATGATGAGAATATACTGTCACAGATGACATGCCGTCAACCCTTCTGGCAGTGGCACAGGAACATAGATGCCTTGGGTTGCCGTGCCTGCCATGCATCCCTGCTGTCAGCCAGGATTTTGTCCAAAATCATGTACATGGGTACGGTTCTGTTGGAGTACTCACTACATCTATAACTCCTACGTCTGCCCCTCCCGTATGACAGAGGATGGGTATATGTAGCACCTGTCAGGCATGCCCAGACAAAGCCAACTGTTGCCAACAGGGTACCATTGGACTGGTGTGAGGGCACAGGCTGAGTCTTCGCCATTGCCATTGTGTCATGGTCACGTGCCTGGCTGGCAGCCGCCGAACTGGAACACTGTATACAGGATAAACTGTGCTACACCCCCTGTACTCATTGCAACCTGTCATGGACATGGTGGCAGCAAACATCCAAAGACGTGGATGCTGACAGGCCCACCCTGAACAGGCTGTCCAAGATCTGCAATCCTGCAAAGGAGAAAGCCGTCAAAGACACCTCCATGTCCAGAACCAACGGATGCTAGCAGTCATATGCCCAGCATGGACCACCCTCTGCCCAATCTGATGAAAAGGGTCACTAATCTACGGAGCCACCAAATTTGCGAGCCACCCAGCTGTAGCAGACACAGCAGCGTCAGCCTCCACAGGGCCTCGGGGTCCTTGATAAGGTAAATGCCCCCCCCTGGCCATCCACGTAAAACATATGTCAACAATCCCATGAGGTCTATGTCACCGCATGCACGGATGGTGGGACAGACAATCGGAACCATAGACCCTGTCCATCATAGGAGGTGCCACAGGCCACTTTTTATTTTTATTTTATTTTATTTTATTTGAAAACTTTTATATACCGCCCCTTCCCAAGATCAGTGGCGGTTTACATAGAACATTGGTGAACAAATACATGGAACATTATGCAACATTGCAACTATGTACAAGGAACATTATGAACAAAAGCAAACATATATAGCTCATAACAAGAACCTTTGATTATTTAGACAGTTAATTATTTACAGAATTATAACAAAAATCTTGATTATTTGCAGAACTATGGTATTTACAACCTGTGACATAACATCAGCTTTGGGAATGATAATATTATTAAGTGAATGAGTATTTGTTTGGCAGCTTAGCAGAGAGAGCTATGGGGGGTGGGAGGCTAGATCTGAGAATTGGCAGTAATGTTGGGTGAATAAGTGTGTTTTTAGTTCCTTTCTAAACTTTTGGAGATCTTTTGTCTCTCTTAGTTGATCAGGGAGGTTGTTCCATAGTGTAGGTGCTACGTATGTGAAAGCGCTGTTGCTTGTTATTTGCTTTGTTTTTCTTATTGTATCTGGTACTTGCACTGTATTGAGATTCCTCCTTCTTCTTAGTCTACTATCTGAGGGGCTATGGATAAGGGTAGATAGGTAAGATGGGGCGATATTGTTAATTAACTTGAATGTAGTCAGTATAATTTTGTAATGTATCCTGCATGCAACGGGAAGCCAATGTAATGAGTATAAAATGGGAGAAATGTGGTCGGATAATTTAGCCTTGGAAATTATTCTTGCGGCAACATTCTGAGCCATTTGGAGAATATTTGATTTTTCTTTGTTATGCCTTTAAGTATACATTGCAATAGTCAAGGTGAGGTGTTATTAAAATTTGAGTAATGGTCCGGAAGTCATCACTTTCTATAAGTGGTCTAAGCTGCTGGATAGTTCTAAGCTTGTAGAAGATTGTTCTGGTTATTTTCTTAATGTGTGAAGTGAAGCTGAGAGTTTTATCAAGTATGACTCCCAAGTATTTGATTTCATGCTTCACTGGGAGGGAGAAGTTATGTAGTTTGATTTCTGGTGGAGGTGCGAAATTGGGGTTTCTTGATGTAAACAGTATTTCAGTTTTCTTAAAATTAATGTTCATATTCTTTGAGCGAAGCCACTGTTCGGCTTCGGCAAGGCAGGTTGAGAGGTTATCATAGCTAGGGTCATTTGTATTAATTGGGGTGTACAAC
>CM066033.1:811092959-811174296 GCA_033557465.1 Ichthyophis bannanicus | reverse complement strand
GTCTTGAGATTAGAATGTTATGGTTTACACTGTCAAAAGCAGCGGAAATGTCAATAAATACTAGTATGAAAGCTTGTTTGATATTGTCCATACCTCTGACAAGGGAGTCAAGAAGGACAAGTAATAATGTTTTCTACTACGCCCGTGTGATGGTCGAAACCCATATTGGTGTTCATCAAGGGGTGTTGAGGTGTCTATAAAATCTTGAAGTTGGATTTGAACAACTTTTTCAATAATTTTAGTCAGGAAGGGTATACTAGCTATAGGTCTGTATGATGATGGATCTTTGCTATCTAGTGAGTTGTTTTTCAAAAGTGGGCGGATTGCTGAGATTTTGAGTTCATTTGGTAGTATACCCTGTTGAAGGGATTTATTTACTATATCTAATATGTATGGGGCTAGTTCTTGTTTTGTAGTCTTAATCCATGCTGATGGGCATGGGTCTAAGAGGGATGTAGTTGTATTAAGGTTTGTAATTATATTTAGTAATTGATTTCTATCTATGGGGTGGAAAGATTTCCATTCACTGAGTACATTTATTTTTTGAGGAAAGGGATCAGGTACAGATGGTGTATTTTGCTTGAGTTTGCCAGCAAAATAGTCTGCTAGTGTTTGGGGGTTGATAGGGATCTTGTGGATATTAGTAGGTGGGGCTTTAGATAATGATTTTATAATTTCAAATAGTTCTCTTGGCCGATTAATAGCTTTGGATAGGATTGATGTATGGTATTGTTTTTTGGCATTATTTGTAGCTAGTTTGTAAGAATTAAGGGTTGCAAAATATAACTCTCGCAATTCCGGGGTTTTTTTAGTTCTCCATTTAGCCTCTATTTTTCTGAGTTCTTTTTTGTAATTATTTAATTCAGTTGTATACCATTTTTCAGATGATTTTTTATGGGGTCTGTTGGTTTTGGTAGATAATGGTTTGGCAGCTGCTTCTATTGTAGTGTTCCAATTGGCAATAGATTTTTCGAGACTGTCTAGTTTTTTGTCCAGTTGAGGAATAATTGTTTCAAGGAACATTTCTGGTTTAAACGGTCGAAACCTCGGACCGTGGTGTAGTGTATTGTGTAGATGATTAGGGGTATGGGGAATGTGAACAGAAGGTCAGTTCCCACAAACGCACCCCAAATGGTATCAGAGGTAAGGCATTACCTATTTCAGGAGGGGTACAAGTGGGAACACCTCCACAACAGGGTTCTGTGTTTCACAGCCCCTATCTCCACATAACTGACACAACAGGAGGGCACAGACACATCTGAGATCCCACAGAACAGGGCAGGTTATGCGTCATGGAGATGTACACATGCCATGAAATAGGAAACGTATCCCCACACCCCCACAGTCCTGACTGGCCCCCATCCACAGTTCACAAGGATGCCTACACCCATGTGCACAGCCACCAAATACCCCGTAAGTTTACTGGGTCTCCGCTTTCAGGGAGGGCACTATCACTACAAAGCCAACCCCCTTGGCCCGGCCAAAGCACCCAGAGTATGCACAAGGTGCATGGCTGGGGGAGCTGCCCTTCCCCGTACAAGGGAGATATGTGTATAACCACACCTGGACGAGTGGCCCATTTGGACAGAGTCAAAGACTGAGGACCGGTCCACTCTCCCTCTCACACACCACGTGTATGGCAAGCTGTATGCCGTCTCCGAGATCGCAGGGCACCCCTCCAGACTCACAACCAATTGCTGGAGGTCAGATGAGCACAGGAAGGTAGAAGACTGACAACCACCCATCTGCTGCAGCCTCGCTATCCATGCATTGTGCAACTGTGATCCTGGCCACTACAAGCAACCCGCCTCTCAGACCAAGAGATGCTCCAGCAGCTGGGGCACATGGCAGCTACGTTGCATGTGTCCCCCTATGCACGTCTGTACTTGGAGCAGCCCAACACTCCCGCCCCTCCCAGTGGACGCATGCAACAGGCTGTCACTCTGATTGGAGAGTGATTGCAGACCACCCCACTCAGCCCCTGGACTGGGGGCGTTAAGCAGAAGAAATTTGGGAGGTGTCACCTGTCCCGCAAATGCCACCTCTGGCCACCCTCACAACAGATGCTGTCAAGATGGGGTGGGGTGCTCATCTACTGAACACCTCACCCACAGCCACCTGGAGGTCCAGGGAAGTCATCCCAGCACAGATATTTGGGGGCTCGGAGCAATGAGCCTGTCCCCCCAGACATTCAACCTGCCCTGATAGGGCATCACACGAGTAGTTCACACAATCAGGTAGCCATGTCCCAGGTGGCGCAATGAAGTGTCACAGCCTCTCTGTCATATTGCAGCAAGGCCCGTAAACTGTGGGCGGTTGACACAGAGCAACATACCCATCTCCTGGCGGTCTATCTCCATGGCAATGTCAAATATCGTTCAGACAGAATCGGTAGTGCTGTGCTCCGGCACACATGGACCCTACACATGTACCACCTCAGCAGATCATCGTAACTCTACGGAAATGCAGATATAGACCGCTCTACAGGTTTGTCACATGCCACAGGTACACAGTTAGGTTCCCTCATTCTGGCTCATGGATGAGATGCCCTCTCCGCAGCTGGGGGCATGATCCGCTATATGTCCCCTCTGACATTCTGTGGATTGCCAGGACACTATGCAAGCCCCAGGGGTACAGAGATAACATGATCCACATAGCCCCATGCTGCAAACACTAGGTGTGGTACCCTCTGCACCCACGTCTGTCACAGGTCCCCCGCAGGGACATATTCTCTGTCACAGACCCACTGTCGCAGGGTGAGGGGACAGTATGGCATCCAAACCCACAGTCTGTAATTCCCTGAACCTGGTTAGGGATGGCTGAATGCTTTATGCCCCCCCCTCACCCTGGATGTGTGACATGGCCGTTATGCGCCCATGAAACCGGCCACAAGGCGTGCCCATGCATTCAGGTGGGAGGGAGTATCCAGCTGGTGTCCACAAATGGGCATAAAACACCATGTCGTCACACACAACGCAGTGCGGGGTTAACAATGTCACCTCTCACACACTGGTATACAAACGAGGTCAGTCAGAGAACATTGCAATGCCATTGCTGTACCATCACCACTCATTGATGGACAAACAGGTGTCTCGCATCCGCTCAAACTGTGCGTTGTGGAGTGCCTGCCCCTACTGACCCCTCCCCTGGAACCACCCCCAGTGGCATGGGGCCACAATCTTGTTGTGGGCCAAGCCATGCAGGGCCTGTCAGAGGCCCTGGATACTACATCCATAATGTTTCTGTCCTTGATGGTGCTACACATTAGTGCAATCATGTCATCAGGGCGTATCAGTGTGGTGCAAACTGTAGTGGCAGGTCCACCCTACACACGGATCCGACATGATATGGTCCCCCTACGGACACAGACACATGTCATGCCTATGGTGGATGTGTACATTCATTTGGTCAAGCAGCATCATCTAACTTTCTCCGTCCCATAGCCCTATGCCCCAGATGCAGGGAAGGAACATTATACTGTGAAATGTGGGAGAGCCGTGGCTCTGTATTTGCAGGGGACCCAGCAACACATAGGGTCCCCTCAACTATCCCCACACTCGGATCCATCCCATGTGAGCACAGCAGTTTCACAGAGAGATGTCTCCTATTGTTTTGTAAAGTGTCTCACATACCTCTATCATGGCACACCATCCGCTGTGCATGTCCATGTCAACACTCACAATGTGAGAGCCATGGCAGCCTCCAGGGCTCCACGACATCCTGCCTGTGTGAACGACAGCTGACGGGCAGTTACATGGTGCGCAGCTCACACCTTCACGGACCATTACTGCTCTGGTGTAGGCCCATACAGGGATGCAATGTTTGATCAGGCCGCAGTACAACACCTATCCCATACATACCCGACTCTGAAGCGCACCCCATAGGGGATGGCGGAGATCCATGGTAGGTAGTGGAACCCCTCCACAGGGCCCCACCACTCCAGGGACACTTCCCTGGCATCTACAACTAGGGGCCCCCACCAGTGGGAACTATGTCCCTCTCTGTTCTGGGAACCGCATACCTACACACCTGTACCAGATGATGTCACGGAAACTAAGGGTTGATCCGCACAAGCACAACATTGCCTCTAGGGCATATGTCACCCTCTCTCACCCTCCCTGTCTCTGCCACTCTCGCTCACTCCCCCTCTCTCTCCCCCTCTGTCTGTCTCTATCTCTCCCACCATTCCACCAATGTGTTGTCTGGAGGTGGTGATATGGGGGGGGGGGGGGGCAGCATGTAGGCGCTGTGCAATGCTGCTAGCTGGTGTCCTATATGACGCTGCTTGTCTACCCCAGACAGGCCCCATTGTTTCCGCTTCAGCACACATGTGCAGCCTTATTCACACATTTCCCAGTGACCAACTGTTACAGGTGTGTAACTATGCTGTATATGCAAAACAGACAGCAGGGGAGAGGGAGCAGGAAGATGCTGCCCACACAGGGGTTTGTCTATGTTGTCCAAACACATGTGGAAACCGGAAAGTGATGACCCCAACCTATGTTTGCATATCCACAGGTGGAGGACCTGAGGAAGAAGGGGCGGGAACTCCGCCACTTCCACCCAGAGTTTCTTGACCGCTTCATCAGGGGGGTGGAGCCACAACATGATGGTGAGTATTGCCAGGGATGACTCCCAGTTTCAAATGTCACATTGGCCCACCAGCCTGTGTGTTGCCTGCATATGGACATGTGTTATGTGACACACATGGACGTGTAGTAATGTATGTCATCTTTCACAGAGGGAGAGGACAGCAGCACGGACCAAGACAACTCCGCCTACACACTTCGCCGGCCCACCATCCGCCTTGCAAGGGTGAGGGAGGTGGTGGTGGTGGAGGAGGAGATGGAGTCGGAGGACGGAGCAGTGACGGAGGAGGAGGGGGAAGAGGAGGTGGAGGAGCAAGATACAGAGGAGGCGGAGGAGGAGGAGCAGGAGCCGGAGGAGGTGGAGGAGCAGGAGATGGAGGAGGCAGAGGAGGAGGAGGAGGATGAGGAGGTGGCGGAGCAAGACACGGAGGTGGAGGAGGAGGAGGAGACGGAAGAGGAGGATGAGGCCCACCAGTTCCTCACCGAGGGGGATGATGCTGGGTGGAGGGGGGGATGCGGGGGAGGGCGGGTCAGGGGGGGAAAATGTGGAACATGTGAGGGTGGGGGTAATTGCGTGGGCGGAGAGGGTGGTGGGAGGGGATTTGGGGAGGGAAGCAGGTAGGGTGGAGGGTGCGGGGGAACACAGCACAACACAGGTCTCTGTGGGCCCCTGTCAGACACTGCAGGCGGAAGCAGGGGACAGGCGTCGTCGTGTCACCGCGCCATCCACGGCCACCGACATATCACATGCACATGCCAGCACACAGACCACGGCCACTGTGTGTCTGTGTGCTGGCTGGTGCATGCATGATGTGCTGGTGGCAGTGGATGACGTGAGGCGCGACATCCGTCTTCTGTTCCATGCACTACAGTGTCTGACGGGGGCTGTTCAGCAGGTGAACGCCGATGTGGGGCAGCTGTCATGTTGGCGTTCATCTGCTGAAGGGCATCACAGGCGTCATTGATGGCACCTGTGACATCCACAGGTGCCCTGTGCTATGCTGTGTTCCACCAACAGACAGGGGGCAGGGTATCTGTGGCATGTTGCCAATGGTTTTTGAATTAAAAATAAACGTTTGTTTTTGTTGTTTGACACAATGGTCATGGGTTTCCCTTACACACTCACTATGGATGCAAGCATGGGATATGTGTGTGGACCAGGATAGGCAGTGAAGGTAGACATGGGTTTCATATGTGGACTGGCTCCACATGCAGTCATGGGGGCTAAACGTGTGTGGGAGTGTGACAACAGGATAGGCGCATGAGATGTTACATTGTAAGGGGTCCCCGGGAACATCCATGTCACAGGAGTGGGCGTGGTTTCAACAGATGTGTTAGTGGACATCTGCATCATACATATGCATGCCACCCATGTCTGTCAGTGCCACATGCATGCCATGGGGGTGGTTGCGCAGGCATGTCATCAGTGTTCCAGGCAGGGGCAATGGTCACACATATGCAACCAATGTTTGGTGTATAAGGGGGTGCAAATAATGATGGATCTGAATAGTCACCGTGCAAACTTGGACCAGTCCCCCTGCCGCAACATGGGGGTCTGTGTAAACCGGCCTGCTGCAGCCAAGGGGCAATGAACACACACTGTGCAGGTCACACATGGCATGTGCTGGCATCTGTGTAGTAATACCTGCCAGTGCAAGCAACACAACAGCAACGGGCCTGGGTGCAGGTCATATGGTCAGGAACGAAACATGCATGTACATAGGGGACCACAGGGACACACATTGGATGCACACGTTGCATGTATGTTATCATATCTTTTTATTCCCCCAGTTATGGTCGATGGCATGGCCGCCCACGTCTGCCACGTCGCAAACCCCCCCCCCCCCCGGTGCTCCACCCTCCTGCTGTGCTGGTGGCGGTGGTGGAGGCGGTGATGGTGGTGGTAGTGGTGGCGGCGGAGCAAATCTTTGCATAACGGCAAGCATGCCCTCCAGGGCCACAGTTATCCTTTGGAAGGGCATGGCCCTCACCTCTTCCCGCAAGTGGCTTATCTCCTGCCATACCAGGTCCACAGAATGGCGTATAGCTTCCATTGCCTGACGACTGCCTGTGGGTGGAACAAAAGGTTGGCCTGTGAGATCCGTCTCCAGTAATCAACGATCACACACAACAATGTCACACATATAACACAAGATTCTCATTGTGATTGGACAGACTCCAGTAGACACATGGATATGTTTACAAAACCTTATTGTCAGAGAAGTATATGTCACAGCCACACACAGGACATGGTTCAGTTACGTGATGTGGGAGGCAAACACAAGGATATACTGGCTGCACATACACACCCACGTACTGCAGATGTAGCAATAGGCTTGGGGACAGATAGCAAACACATGTCCATTGTGTAGGGGGGTGGAGCGTGTGCGCCGGACAGCAACCACACCTGTGGAGCCGCATTGATGAGGATAGGTAGGTTGAGAACAGCCAGCCCAAGTGGGACCACAATTGGAGGGATACACGCAGCATGGACAGGTTACAGATGCAGCGCTATTGACTCTGAGGGATGGGGTGGGAGCATCCGGATTACAACCCTTAAGTGGGCAAGTCCACTGCTGCTTCATTTGTCTGACGGCACAGGGGTTCACATACACCTAGTGGCAACAGAGCATGGGTCTGATAACAGTGCGTGTACACCTTGATACACATGTGGAGGTTTTAGACAGAGCATGGGTAGCACCAGATGGTGCAGCAGAGGGGGACAGACCGCAAGATTGCACAGACAGGGTTATGCTGAGCAATCAACAGCAGGTGGTAACCCCTAGGGATGTGTGGTGAGTCACAGAGCTGGGGGGGGGGATCCTTGATTCTGGTTGGCAGCAGGGGTGTCACCTGTGAGGTGTCGAGTCTTTCCAAAAACAGCAGGGGGCATAAGCTGACCTGTGTGATCAGGTGGGTGAGTCACAACCCATGCAATTGGGAAACTCATTGTCATATATATAGGAACGGGACATGTTGATAGCCCTGTCTGAATGTCAAGCAGCCTACCTTAGTTGTGGACATACAGGCAGTCTCCAGGGACCTGTAACCCTCCCAAACCATAGCTACATGATCTTTGACCCTGTCCTTTCCGTACATTGTGCAATATGGGTGTCTGAACAGATTTTGAATGCTAATGTCATATTTTATGATTGTTTTACACCTGGAAATGCAGACTGTAGGGGATGGGGGCTGTGTGACATCGCATGACATACGATCCTTAGGCTTGTGTATGGCAGCTCTGATTGTCCATGGACTAGGGGACAGTAGGCATTATTTTTTCTGCCACACGGCTGTGCTTCTGCAATGAGGCTGACTGTTGCAAGTGCAATGCTAGTATTGAGGTTTTGACTCACAACATGCTGCACCTTAAACTGCATTCCTCTTATGTCTGCATCCGTAGGTGTAAACGGACCCTAGGCTGTTCTGGTGTGTGTCACAGTAACATAAGTTAACATACGTGATACCCTTTTGTTGTCTCAAATGTATACCGTCTACGGGAGACAGACATGTCACAGCTGTGGAAGGTATGTTGTCACATCCACCACACACACCCCAAACAGAGACTAGTGGTTTGTGCGTTGTGGTTGTGATGGTCTGTTGTCACCACTGTTCCCTCTCAGCTGTGCGCATGTGTGTGCGCACACACCTTGCCGAGCAACCAAAAATACTTTATGACAGAGCGCACAAAAATTAGGTATCTGATTGTGATCAACATCAACACATACGTGTTCAAATGTACAAGTTATTGTGTATTTCTGCTTTCCACAGGTTCTAAGATAAGTTTCACTGCAATCACTGTGATGCACATACTGTATCCTGATGTGTAGTCTACTGTTAAGTTATATAAGCTCGAGTGCCATTCTGTGGAGTGGACCAAATTAACATTACTGCCATAAGATGCACAGCTGATATCTTATGTGCACACAGCATACAGAACATTGGAGGTAACATTGGTTATCACCCACCTTCTGCATCATGACATGCAGATGTAGCATGGGCTCTTAGCTCCGCCATCAGAACATCATCGCCCACTTCCTCCTGCCTCGGTGGTAGGCTGCCCCCTGTTGGTCCAGACCCCATTGTTGGTTGGCTGATCATGTGTGGCTCCAGGGGCCCCTCGCCGGAAGATGTGCTGCCCCCCGACACAGCAGCCTCTGCCTCCTCCATGATGTGAGGGCCTGACATCTCATCCCCCTCCTCCTCCTCTCCCTCCTCCTCATGGGTCATCATGGTACTGTAGTCACCTGCATTGTGGCCAATCACAGACAGCACACATATGTTTACGCACTCCAGCTATGTATACGTGTGTGCTGCAGACAACACATACATGATGGTGGTAGGACCCTGCATGTGTGCTGCATCCAGGATCCCCTACACCCTCCCATACCTGTCTGTCACCATCATGTACCTATACCAGGGGAACAGGTGTGTTTTTTAGCCCTGCACACCTTGTTTGTTTGCCATGGTTCTGTTTCTGCTCCAATTGCGCATGTAGCCGCCATTCCATCTCTCACCCCATCTGGACAAAATATGTCCACTCACGGCTGCTCATTCACTACCCTTACACCTGTTCTGGCTATCCCCTGACTGAGTGTGCATGCCATTGAGCAGGGCATATGTCCTTGTGACATACTATCATCACAGTGCTACATGTGCTTGGCAGTGACCTACTATGCAGCAAGCTGCAAATGTTAATCACCTTGGGCGCATTGACAAGCACATGCAGCACTGTGCGTATAGTATGTCACATAAACATGCCCTTATCAGGCCAATGAAATACTACAGGGGATGGGAAGCACTGTTGTGGGGGTAGGTTAGGGGCTGGTACACGTGGACATGTTTGTGACAGGTGGGGGGAATGATGGGATGAGGGACACATGTTGAATGTGTCCCGGAAACATGGCAAAAGAACAGGGTGAAACAAGCCAATACCAAGACGTGGAGAGCTCAGAGGGACCAATAAATATGTTTTGAAAATACATATGTCACTGTCCCGACACAGGCCATGTTTGGCTGCCTTCCTCAGGTGCATCACTTGAACCACACATCTGCTCTTCTTCCTTGAGCATACGTGTAATACTACACCTTGCCAATTCATTGTCAAACGTGTGTGATAGGGGAGGTTCCCATACACTATGCAGCAATTGAAGACTGCTGAAATGCCAGGCGTAGCTGCAATGCAAATCAAAACACTCTTTCCGTCTTTCACTGTGCTATCTCCTTCCTTCACTACAAAGTCTGATCTGAACACATTTAATTGACGGTTGTTCAGATTTTACTTTGAAGTGAAGGAAGGAGATAGCACAGTTAAAGATGAAACGCGTTTTGTGATGTGCATTACATCTATGCCTGGCATTTCTGCAGTCTCCAATTGTTGCATAGTGTATGGGAACACTCCCTCTCACACGCTTTGGAAATTGAGTTGCCAAGGTGTAGTATTACATGTATGTTCGAGGAGGAAGAGCAGCTTTTAGGTCCACTTCTTGCCCCTGAGGCTGGCAGCAAAACCCAGCCTGTGTTGGGTCAGTGGCATATGTCTTTAACAACAAACATTAATTGTCCTTCTGAGTTCTCCACGTCTTGGTATTGGC
Organism: Ichthyophis bannanicus; assembly: GCA_033557465.1. NCBI lineage: Eukaryota > Metazoa > Chordata > Amphibia > Gymnophiona > Ichthyophiidae > Ichthyophis > Ichthyophis bannanicus. The sequence goes on along the minus strand of CM066033.1, from coordinate 811,164,113 downwards.
TTGATTTAACCTTTGTTGTGGGTTTGTGCCTTTGTGTTGAACAGAACAGGGTGTGCAAGGGTAGAGCACACACCTGTGACACCAGCATAGGTAAATGATGGGGCTTGGGAGAGAGGTATGGAAGTGCATTTGCAAATGTCTGCTGTTTACACAATGGGGATTTCAGGAAGGTCTTGAGAGGTTAAAGGTATATGTAGCATACTTACCTGCATGTGGATGGGCTGTGTCCAGGGCCGCAGGCAGCCCAGATGTATAGATCGGCCCCAGTCTTTCAACGAGCTGCTGTTCCAGGGGCATGAGCATGGGGGGAGGGGGCCCCCGACACCTGTGCCCCTAGCATGGTGTTGTTCAGCAGCCATGTGGTGGCGCACCCCTCTTTTAATATCTGAAAAGCGTTTTTTCAAGCTTTCAATGTCCCGCGGTGGGCCCCCTACCTCAGCAACTGCGACGCGGACCTCCTCCCACACTGCGTTACGTCCTGCCACAGTTGTGCGGCTGCTGAGCCTCCCAAACAGGACCTCATAATTTTCCAATACCATTGCAAGGAGGTTGTGGTTCTCAGCATCTGTGAACCGTGTGGCCCTCCTCCTCTGTGTTTCCGGCACAGGGACCCTTTTTCTTTTAGCTGTGTGTCTGCTGTGTGCAGCCTGGCCCTTTCCTGATGGCCCTGCTACTGGCTCAGCCTCCATAGGGCCGGCAGGCCCTGCCTCCAGAGGAACAGGTGGGCCCACCTCCCCCACCTCCCCCACCCCCTCGCCCTCACCCTCCCTCTCCCTCTCTCTCTCCCTCTCCCTCTCCATCACCCTCTCCTCTCCTCTCCTCTTCCCACACCCCACCTCACCTAACCTCACCTCACCCTTTCTCCCTCACCTACACACAACACAACACAGACGGAACAACTATGAACACACTACAAACAACACAACACAATATACGGCACACTACACAGCACAATACAGACACAAAAGACTACAATATAATACAATACAATACAATGACACCTGCACACTACCTCCAGAAACTCCACGCCAGCTACACTACTCCCTGCTCACACACTACTCTCACCTACCTAGCACTCCTCAAACAAACCTCAACGTGGACCAAGTGTGCAGGGTGATTTATAGTTTTTTTGGCCGTTAGTTACGTTGCGCATGCGCTGTTTGTGTGACGGCGCTGCTTTGGCGTGGCGTGTATTTGCAATTGCGCATGGGCGGGCGTGCGTTTGACGAGGTGCGTCTGTCTGTGCGCGGCGCGCATGTGCAACTGTTTGCACATGCGCGTTTGAGTGTGTGCATCTACACGCACATGCGACGCATACACCCATGCGTAATGAGATGCACATGTGTGTCACACACACACACACACACAGACGCACATGCCAGAACAGTTGCACATGCGCAGTTGCACATGCGCAGACAGTTGCACATGCGCGACGCGCACAGACAGATGCCCATGCGTAATGAGTTGCACATGCGCAAACTGTTGCACATGCGCCATGACAAGCAGCGCCCTCGCACTGCGCATGCGCAAAGTCCGCAAATCCAGAAACCTGTATAAAACTGCCTGTAGAATTGGTCCACATTGAGGGTTGTTTCGTAGGCGAGGTGTGTGTTGGTTGTGAGATACAGAGAGAGCAAGGCAGGTGTTGTGGATCAGATTGAGTGTGTTGGTTGTAGTGTGTTGTATTGTATTGTGTGTCTATTGTCTTGTGTTGTTTGTAAGGTGTACACTGTCTAGGGAGGTGTGTGTGTGTGTGTGTTTGTGTAGCCACACTAGAGGGGTTTATGGCGGGGATTTATGTTGCTGCATGTGCCCGAAGACGGTGGCAGATGCTGCGGTTGCAGGACAGGGGAGATGGTGTCCATGGGGCTGAGGCACAGGGCATGGGTGTAGACCCGCAGCAACTCAGACCTGCAGCTGTGGGGGCGGTCCGGCCAGGTGCTGTGCTTGGACGGCGCAGAAGGCGTGCTGAGGTGCAGGCTTGGCAGCCTCGCCTCTACAGGCCCAGGGCCCAGCTCCAGGGCATGCGTGAGGACCAGTTCATCTCCCTGTACCGACTGAGCACAACGGCTATTAGGGAGCTCTATAAGGATCTGAGACCTGACCTCGAGCCCCTGACTGATCGGTCCCATGCCATACCTGGTTTAGTCAAGCTCCTTGCTGCCTTACATTTCTTTGCCTCTGGCTGTTTCCAGTCATCTGTGGCCGCAGTGGGTGGCATGAGCCGCCCCACCTTCTCACGCTGTCTCCACCAAGTACTGCGTGCCATGGTCAGCCGGGTGGGGAATTACATAAGCCTTCCTCACAATAGGCAACAGTGGGGGACCCTGAACCAGGCCTTTGAGGCGTTAGCCGGGATACCACACGTGATGGGAGCTATTGATTGCACACATGTTGCCCTGGTCCCGCCTAGAGACAGGGAGGTAGTGTTCCGCAACCGCAAACACTACTATTATCTGAATGTTCAGGTTGTATGTGATGCTAATCTGCATATTCTGAATGTGGTCCCTAGGTTTTCAGGGTCCACCCATGACTCCTATATCCTGCATCACTCAGCACTATTCAGACAATTTGAGGAGGGACAGTATGGGGACTGTATATTGCTGGGTGAGTATTTCCAGATTACTTATTTAGTAATGCATCTATTTATGTGTTTCAGTAACATCTCTTATATAGTGCACTGTTTGCTCTCTGTGTGTTTGGAAACTTACCTTACGTTAAAAAGACTGACGACTGTTTAGAGTTTACATTGCTACCGGAGTGTAAACGTTGAGTAACAGGGGACATGATTAGAAATGTGACATCAGGATTGTAACAATATCTGATCAGACCCTGCTGATGGAGTTCAAATAACTACGCACGTGTGCAAATGTGTGTCCTGGTGGTGGATTGCTAATAGTGTGTGTGTGTGTGTGCCATCTGCACACATGGGGGGGGGGGTTTGGTGCCCTTCACACCCACCTGTGATGCCGGTTAATTTTCAGGTAGTTGTGTTATGTGATGTAACATTTATGTTATTGCCAACCCATACACCTAACCCTTGTCATGTGTGTGTGAGCTTCACACACTCACTCAGTACTGGGGTTGTCACCCAGGAAGCAGTAGATAACATGAGGGTGTGTGTAGCTATGTAGGATGGATGTTCCTGACCTTTGCAACTGGGAGTACATGTTTGCATATGTATGATCATGCATTTGGCCTGTGTCATAGCAGAGGAGAAACAAAGTCTAGGGGTTGCAGTACCTTTGACCACTGTAGATGTGGGGGACATAGGCGTCATTGTAGGTGCTGATCCTAATGTTGCAGAGCATTGTGGAAAGGTGACAGCAAGGGCAAGGGGGCTATTTGGGTGCATACAGAGAGGTATTGGTAGCACATACACAGGAAAGTACTCTTCCTCTGTATATGTGATTGTTGCAAGCTCATGTGGGCTACAGTGTGCAGTTCTGTGGACCGCAGCTTCAAAACGCTGGGAACATGATGGAGACAGTGCAGAGGGTGGCTACTAGAATGATTGGTGGTCAGCAGTAACCAGCATATGGAGTTAGCCTGCTAAATGTTGATATGTAGACCTTGGAGGACATGGGGAATATAGGTGATATTTTTTTGACCTTGTCATACCTCCATGGCATACATGTTCTGGGCGTGAGCCTACATCGCATCACATCACATTTTTGTGTTGTGTACTTTGCTGACATATACTTTGCACATGTGATCAGTGTATTGGTGGTATAGTCTAACGTTGCAGGTGGTAGAGATCATGACACTAACTGCAGTACAATACGCATGTGCCACACATAGAGGATCTCTAGAGGTACAAATGACACTGTTCTGTTCTTTGGCATGTATGTACAGACTCCATGGGCCATGTGTTCCATTTCTGTCACCATATGTCAATTTTTTTCAAATGCATAGTTGTGCTGTCATATATTTCTGTAAGGATGTGTTCTTGATTTGTTTATCACATCTATATCTGTGTCAATTTGAGGTAACATGCGCTCATGCATTCACATGCAACATTTCTTTCTGCAGGTGATGCAGGGTATGGGTGTCGCCCCTGGCTGCTGACCCCTGTGCGTCAGCCACGGACACGTGCAGAGCGGAGGTACAATGAGGCCCACGCCTCCAGCCGCTCTGTCATAGAGCGCACCTTTGGCGTGTTGAAAAGTCGCTTCAGGTGTCTGGATAGGACAGACGGGGCCTTACAATATAAGCCAATCACTGTGGCAGAGATAATCATAGCCTGTTGCATCCTGCACAACATTGCTCTCAGGCACGATATTCCTGCAGAGATTAATGAGGATCTGGAGGACGATCCACCGTGCCCCCCTGTACGTGCCAGTGGTGACACACAAGAGGGCACAGCGGTCAGGCGGAGGTTGATTGCAGAGATCTTCTCTGGTACTTATTGCATATATTCCCATATATATGTGCTGTTCTGTGTGTGATGGTTATAAAGGTTTATGTTTCAGATCATATAGCATTCAGATGCAACACTGCATTGTCATTAAACTGAAAATCCCAAAGTCACATATAGCCATGAGTGTGTGACCAACCATGTGGACAGGGCAGAACAGCAGCTGTTGGAGGATTATGTGGGTGGGTGTTCATACGCCCTTGGGAGGTTTTGTGGGTCACATTCCCAGTTAGTGGCTGGTTGTGATAGCAGCTGCTGTGTAAACACAGTTAGTTGGTTTGATGGTCTGTGTGGAGCACGGTGGCAGGCATATGGTGCAGTATTCACTGTGGGAGGGAGGTCCATGTTTGGGGACAGCTCTCCTGCGGGGTGTTTGTTTATATAGTACAATTTGTAGGTGCTTGTGTGGGTGTTATGCTCGTGTCAGCTGGCTATGTCTGTATGTTTCTTAGGTGTGTTGCCACATGTCATACATAGCACAGTACACATGCGCATGACTACTTTCCCATGATGGTATTGATTATTTGTGACGGGTGTAAATGCAACCCCACAGTGTGCCCTAATGTATACTTCATCACGCAGCCCTGACATGGATATGGTGAAGGATGGGGACCTGTGCAGTGTTCAGCCAGGGGGCCATATCATTGCTACAGTTTTTTTTTTGGATAATAGCCATTCAGTGCAGTATTGCATATGTACACACATACAGAGGTTATGCGAGTCTGATCAGCAAAGGGTGGGTTACAGTAGCCAAGTGTTACGCTGCATGTGTGGGTGGATTTTGTGTTTTGCGGCTTTTCATGAGGAACATGGCATATTTAGGTGATGCTATCTCAACATATGCCACATGGCTCTGGTACATGCTGTGTATGTGTGTAGGGCAGGAGAGCACAGTCAACATCAACTAATACCTTGCGGACCCTAGCGAGGGATGTTATGTCCACATACACACAGAGACTTAGATGAGAGTTATTAGGTTCAGGTGCACATATAGGCTATCCATGGTTTGACATTCTCACTGTCACACAGTGGGATGACATGCAGCCATCATGGTCAGGTCACAAACAGACATGGGGGTGTGGTTTTGCAGACGTGGCGCTGACATTGCCATGTATTTCAGCACATCATCAGCACACAGCTGTCACTATTATTTGGGGTATGAGATGTACACTGCAGAATATGTATTTGGTCAGGGGATACAGGAGGTGTTAAATGCATATTTCCATGTGTTACAGCAATTTACTGTGGGGTAACAAACAACATTGGGAGAGCACTACACACGGAGAGGGGGTATTGGTGGCAACATGGGGGACACAGACTGATAGTGTGACCTTGGGATGGAGCAAAAACATGGTGTGAGCAGACTCCTCTATTGACCAGTGTGTACAACAACAGAGAGGTAAGGGAGGTGACAGAGGGATTAGTGAGACCTTTCTTTAGCATCTGACACCTCCGTGCTGCCTCTCCCATGTGAGAGATCAGTACACTGTGATAGTGAACAGTAACATATAGTAACATAGTAAGTGACGGCAGATAAAGACCAGCATGGGGTGTTTTCCACTGCACAGGACATACTTCGTGAGGATGCTGTTGCTGTGGAGCATTGGCACGTGACTGTACATCAGCCAAGATGCTGTGGTCAGGGATAGGTGGATCTACAACTACATTGTCTGTGCCTGCAGTCAGGGGTACAACATGTCATCTGTGATGTTTCATATTGGGTAGATGTTGTAGTTCACTTGTTTTCCTTAAGCCCCCCTTACCCATATCTTGCTGTTGTCACACATATCCCCATGTGTTTGTGTCCAGTCTGTCCTCTACAACACTGTTTCTGGCATATTTACAGCATAGCTACATGTGTGTGTGGTTCTTTCTTGTTTGGGGGAACCTACACTTGCTGCCTCCCCCAACATTGTTCTATCAGCCATCAACAGGGTATCACTGCATGTCACTGGGCCTTTATGTCCACAAATTGGCACTTGTGCACATACAGGCCATGTATTACAGCTGTCCCGCTGACCTACGCATACTGTGTGGGTGCGTGTTTATGGGTTGACTGTGTGGTGATGCAGTGTCCAGGCATGGTGCATTATCATGTGCTGTGAGGGGTGTGCGTACCTGGGGGGCAGTGGTGACTGTGCTACCTCTACTGTAGTGCTATTTACCTTGTCAACATTCACAACATGTGTTGTGAGCTGTGAGCAGAATTATGTCTTGTGTTTTGAGGGACCACTGTTGAGCAACTGTTTTTTCTCTCAGATATCGGCATCATGTGGACATGCATCATCAGTGAATTTACATGCTGATTCTACATGTTTGGCTGACATTGTCTCCCTTCACTGTGACCTGATGTGGCTGTTGAGTAGCTCAACGAATCGATGACGTACACATGATGCACACACAGGGTATGTTGGACCTTTGTTATTTGGGGATTACATCTGCCTGTACCTGTTGATGAGTTACTGTTTGACTCATGTACATGTCATGTTGCCTCTCTGTTCACACAAACAGATGCATATAGTGTGTAGCAGTGAGATGCCTGTATGACATGAAAATGGACATGACCATATCCATGTGACACCCGTGTCTGCATAGACATTTACTGATATCTACAATCTGGGTTTTATTTAATGTTCAGATCAAGTAATGTTTGCCTTTGCATCCCTTTCTTCAGTATTTTCTAATGTGTGACTCTATGCAATTTGTGCTGTTTTTGCAAGGTGTCTAACAAGACCATACTTATCCTCTCCTAACACAGGGCAGAAGACATACCGGACCCTTTTCTTACAGTGCATCTGCCCTCGCCATCAAACACCTGTTGGGGGACAGAACACCATGGAATTGTTTCTGGAGAATTGTGCCATTGGATGTTTGACTTATGAGAGTGTAACACATGCCTGTGGTGGACAGTGTTGCTCTTGGACTGCTGCTTTGCCCATGACAGACCTGTACAACACACTGTTTCTGCCATGCTGTGGCTGGGAGTCCTGCTCATTGCAGGGACACAGATGAACTTTCAAGGACTGTGGCATATTGGAATGTGACACTTGACTATGCATGCCCAGGGTTGCATGGAGAGTTTTGACCTGACCTGTTGGATTGCAGATACGCTTTGCTCTTTGGACGATGTGTGCAGCAGGGACTGACACTGTCACTGTATGTTGTACATTCCTCCCCAGTTGTGTAGTTGTTGTGTTTTGGCCATGTGTGTGACATGGCACACAGGATACGCTCATCTGTTTGTTTCCACATGAGCATACAGCCATGTTTGTGGCATAGGGGCAAAGATGGAGCGGTCCTATTATCTATGTCCACCTGCCCTCCACCTGGACATGATACAGGTTTTGGCACAACAACGCTTTCATGCCTACCACCATCCTTGATTGATGTTTGCAATGGGCAAGGGTGTTTACATGCATGTGTGGCATCACTGTATCATGTTGGTATGCGGGTGGTGTTTGTGCTTATGACTGACTATGTTTGTGACCCACAGCATGTGGACCTATGGCTTCTGTGTGGTTCACTGTAAGATGTTTGCCCATCATTTCCATATTTACATGCTGGTTATTGTGTTTGTTTACTGTACAGACGTGACACTATGCATGTATGTACACACCTTGCATTGCAACCCTGCACGGTCCTGTTTATCCCCTGCGTTAACGACACTCTCATTGCCCCATTATATTTGGTGTGTGGCACTGTGGGTGTCCATTGTCCTCCTTCAATTCTGCATTCCATGTACCATGCTATATGTGTCCAAACACTGTCTACCCAACAAACACTGCAAGGGGACCTCCTGCATGGTGTTATCTCTGCAGCTTTCTGCAGGTTGTTTGGTTTGCATTCTCTCTGTGTTCATGTGCCTCTGCTACCTGTTAGCATATGCTCCTTGTGCTTTTGATGATTTTTTGGGTCTACATTGTAGCATTTCTGATTTGTAGATCAGGCATTATGTGGGAGGTGTAACATTACTTTCAGAATGTGTTTTTCACATTACAACATTGTGACAACATATGTTTTTTTCATTTGTGTGCCTCGTGTGTTGCCTGATGGCTATGTTTGGGGGGACAGTTGATGTGTTTTGGGTCCTCATCATGCAACGCCTACGGTCTACATGCACCCATATGTGTGTCACACATTTGAGCCATGCAGCAGCAGGTGGGGGGTGGGGGCCTGCTGCCCAGTGCATAACATGCACCTGATGCACATTATATCTCGTGCCCTTCATTTGTGGTCAAGGCACTGACCTTTCTGTAGCATGTGGGTTGGTGCCCTGCTAAATGTGTTTCCATCTTTCACGAGGGATGCACTCACCTTGATATTATGATTGCACTGTCTACAGTATCTGTGAGGGGTAACCAAAATAAATATATGTCTTTGACAGACATTTGTCTCTTTTGCTGCTTAATCATGGTGACAAACATGCAATGGAATGTGTGCCTTTGAATCAGTCCTGACTCCTTGTAACCCTGACCCTCCAGGGTTTTCTTGTCAATGTCACTGGAGTGACTTGCCCAAGGCCACATTGAGTGCTAGTGTGAATTGAGCCCGGGTTGCTTGGTATCCAAGACAGTTTTCTGACCACTAGGCTACTCTTCCACTCTTTGAGCAAATTTACACTTGTGTCTAATGATTTGCTGGTCATGTCCATGGCCCACCTGTGCTCACATCCTTGTATGATGGCAACTGTGTATGTGTCAGCCATTTGGCACATCACTGGGTATTACAGGTTCCCATACAGACCCTCCCTTTGGACTATTAGTTCTGCCTTGTGCTCAGTGTGCTGTTTGTGGGAGTGGTTAGAGGCATGTGTTTTAACTCAGTAGTTTGCAGGTTTGATCCCCACATGTGGTTTTTTTTATTTTTTTCTGTTGTGGTAACTCGACCATTAGTTACCAGCAGATTCATCACCTCTACACACCCTTGCCTCTCTTCAGTGTACAGCAAGGTGTGCACTCTGTGCTGCCTAGCCATCAGATATTATCTGTTACATAGGTCTCTTTCTTTATGGTGTTTACAGGGCAGTGCACCTGGGGGTTTGGTAGTGCTGTGGTTCAGCTGGTGTGTGGTACACCTGTTTTCATGTTGAGTTCCCTCCTGTCCTGTCCCAGATTGCTACCCATCTCCACCGAGCATCCTCTGCTGCCCTTGGGATTTAGTTTCTTTCCTCTTTTGCATGCTGTATCCACTGCATAACATTTCATTGTGTGTGTGTGCATGTGTCCCTGGTCCCAAATACAGCCTGGGATCTGATCTGTACACAGCAGATCTGCATGTGCATTTGTTCAGGATTACTGCTGTGGGTTTGCCTGTCCTTACAACCAGCATGCGTCTTGTGTGATGGCCTGCACTATTTTTGGATGCAGCCTTTGCTGAGCTCACGTTGGTGGTGTGGCCTACCGGTTGGTGCATTGGCATTTGTGGTAGTTGTCGTAGGTGTGATTCCTCTCTGTTCTCTTGGATGTGTATGCTTGTCCTGCAGAGGTGGTTTCCATTTATATGACGGTCATATGTGGGCAGATTTGTGCTGTGAGCACATTGTACCCTCATCTGAGTTGTGAACCACACTTCTGTCCATCTTCTGTCTGCCAGCTGTTGTGCCATCCTACCCTGATGTGCATGCTGCTACACCACGTCCTGCACTCCTACACATTCCTGCATTTCATCTCTCCCTGGTTGCCTCTCGTGTGTGTGCTCTGCATAGCACTGCTACTCCACTGTCATCCTGATATTTCACCTATCCTGCCATTTCAGACTCCTCTGCTGCACACATCTTCCAATCCTCTGTCACACACTGTCATTATCGCATGGTACATTACCATCACTCTATGCATAGCTACAGCTAGCCCCATTATATTTGTCCATTTCTGTAGCTGCCACATGGCCTGGGGCTGATTTGTGTAGTCCAGCAGCTGTAATGTACGTCCTTCTTCTACTTATGCATTGTCTTTCCTGTCAGCTCTGTGCAGTGTTTGGGTTACATGTGTGTTTGGCACATACCTCTGTTGCCCTTCAGATTGTGGGATCTTACTGCTCTTGGCAAACGTTTTTGAGTTCACCTAGACATCCTTGGGGCATCTTATGTCACACCTTCAATTCAGGCAGCTTATGGGGTACCTACTATGGTGCCCTGGGAGTTGCCAACATTTCAACATGGCCGCTGGGGAACATTATAACTCGCCTTTGCTGACGTGGTTGTTTATGATGTGCGTTCTGGTGCACCCTAAAAGGTGCATTCATTTAGGGCACTAGGGTGGGGTTATTTTTAGATGGCAGCACAGATTGGTGTACAGTTGCATGCAGAAAGCAGACATACCTATGCCAGCCTTATTCACTGCTGGTTTAAACCCATGACCCCTGCACCGTCAGTCTACATCTTAACCATTGTGCTACACTGCTGTTCCTTCTTGCATGTCTGCATACCTACTTAAGAATTCCATGCGTTACTATGCACATTGCTGCCAGCAGAAACAGTGCTCGGACCTTGCCCTGCCTCATACGGCACCCTATAAAGCGCCCTATCAGCAACATTGTAGGGTGCCTTGGTGGACAGTGCACTTTAAAAGGTAACCTCTAGGGCACCTTATAGGGCGCCTTATGCAGCACCTTATATTACAGTGCTTTGAGAGTGCATTTGCTAGCAGTAGTAATTACAATAAAAGAGTAAAATGCCTCCTAGAGCTATTTTGCTTAAAACAGGCAATGGCTTAGCCAGCCTTATTCATTGGGCACAGCAGGGGATTGAACCCCTGATCCCTGCACCATTGGGTAGTGACTTAACCATTGTGCTGTGGTTCTGTTCCTGTGCTTGTACATCAGCGAGCCGCCATATGCCTCACAATATTAAAATGCCCCCAAAAATATTAGCCCGCGGCCTTATGCCCATCAGCGCGCCGCCTTATACCGCCCATTATTTATATGCCTCCTAAAATAATGCCTCAGCAGCCAGCCTTGTTCATTGGGCACTGTGGGGGATTGAACCCACGATCCCTGTACCATTGGGCAGTGTCTTAACCATTGTGCTGTGGTTCTGTTCCTGTGCTTGCACATCAGCGAGCCACCTTATGCCTCACAACATTAACAGTTCACCGCCTTATGCCGTCCACACTTGACAGCGCACCGCCTTATGCTGCCCAAACCGCCGAAACTTCAACGCACCGCCTTATGCCCAACATGTACAGTGCACCGCCTTATGATGCCAAAACTTAACAGCGCACCACCTTATGACGCAAAAGATTAACAGTGTGCCGCCTTAGGCCTCACAAAATGAATATGCCTCCTATAGCACTTTTAGAAAAATGTCACTACCTCAGCCAGGCTTTTTTGTTGTGCACAGTGGGGATTGGACCCTTGATCCATGTGCCATTGGGCAGTGTCTTCACCATTGGGCTGTGTTTTGGTTCCTGTGTTTGCACATCAGCGAGCCGCCATATGCCTCACAATATTAAATTGCCCCCAAAAACATTAGTGTGCTGCCCATTATTTCAATGCCTCCTAAATTAATGCCTCAGCCAGCTGTCTTTAATGGGCTCTGTGGGAATTGAACCCCTGATCCCTGCACCATTGGTAGGTGCCTTAACCATCGTGCTGTGGTTCTGCTCTTCTGCTTGCACATCAGCACGCCACTTATTCCTCCCGCGCAGCCATCTCATGCGATAATGTGCGGGGCGCATATGGGCGCCGCGCACCTTAGCGCATATTTAAATTCCGGCTTTTCTTTTTCAGGACGAACCGCCCACTCCTTATATGGCACCCGCACTCTACCGCGGCCCGCACTTTACCGGGGTTTTAGTAAACATACCCCTAAATGTTGCATTTATATCCTGCTCGCCTTGTCCTATAGAATTACCCAGTGGGTCTTGCAACATGCAAAAGAATGATTTCATAAATACAAATAATTGAGGCTGGTTTGCTAAGCTTCATGGCAGAAAGATGTTATAGTTTGGAGGAGGTGGAGCCTAGATATTTAGGCTCCTAGAGATGAAGAATGTCATAGCTAACATAAAGAGGGAGGAGTGGCCTAGTGGTTAGGACAAGGTACTTCAGGCTGGAGGGCCAGGGATTCAAGTCCCACCTGGGGACATCAATCTCAGGCCAGAGGGACTGGGATTTCTAGTCCTATAGGCACTCCTTGTGGTCTTGGGCAAGCCACTTAACCCTCCATTGCCCATGTTCCCTGTAAGTATTAGCGTATGTGTGTCATATCCCCTTGTGTTAAATGTATCTCCCAATTGACTGCTTTGACCCAGTGAAAAGCAGGATATAAATACAGCTAAATAAAATAAAATAAATAAAGCTTTCAACACCCACTAGAGGTAGATGGTAAAGGCATGCTTAACACCAGAGCATCAGATCACTTTGAATCTCCTTTGACAATTTTGACATATTTAGCCTGGGCAATCTCCACACTTCTAGTTATGTGCAGATAATGACCATTCGCCTGGATATTCAATGACAGAGACTTTGGCCTTGAAAGGAAGATCTATGGGGCCTAGAGTGGAGGCAGCTCAGCAAGTCACCTCTCCCAGTCTCCTTCGGGGGTCTGTCGGGAAGCTGCCTTTTTTTTTGTGATGAGCTGGTAGGGTTTTTATGGAATAAGGTGGTTCACTTGGCTGCTGAAGATAAGGTACTTCCTGGTTTTTTGCCAGTCTGGTGGGGGTTCTGTTGAAATGTTGGCTCAGGAATTTTGGGGCAGGTTGAGTGATTTGGTAGGGCTAGGTTCCTCTTCTTGGGCAGAGTTTCCCAAGGTTCATCAGTTAGCTCCTTGAAACTTATCCATTGTAGGTCAGATATGTGTCAAGTCCCACTTCTTCGATTGCCTGTCCCGGAGGTTGAGGGGATCTTTCCAGGGGATTTTAAAACAGCTTTAATTACCACTCTGTTGAAGGGTCCTTCCATTGATTAGGGGGGTGTTGGCTAATTATAGGCCAGTGTCAAATTTGCCTTTTATGGGTAAGCTAATTGAGAAAGTGGTTGTCAAACAGCTTTTGATTTTTTTTTTGGATGAGGCCCAAGTTTTAGATTCTTATCAGGTAAGGTTTCTTAATGTCTTTGGTGGCTGATGTGCATTCTTTGTCAGCCTTTGTGTTGTTGGATGTATCAGCTGTTTTTGATACAGTGTAGCATTCCTTATTGCTGGACTGTTTATCCCATTTTGGGATTTGGGGGCGGGTGTTGTCTTGGTTTAGTTCCTATCTTGGGTGCATGGTTTCAGGCCATGCAGGTCAGTGATGAGGTGTCTGAATTTTTAACCTTAGGGATGGTGATCCCTCGGGGGTCAATCCTTTCCTGTATCTGTTTAATATTTTCTTGGTCTCATTATGTAGAGCGATGTGAACTGTAAATATGTTATTTTATGCTTATGCAGATAATGTGCAAGTTTTGATTCCTATGCCGGATCCAATGGGAGGTTTGGATGCTGTGGTGGGGAATCATTTGTCGTTATTGTTGGGTTGGTTTTGATTTCTCAATTTAAAAATGAATATGGCCAAAACAGAGTTGGTGCTTTTTACAGAGTGGGAGATGGGAGGGCTGCAAGTATCTTTGGATTCTGGTGTTGTGGAAGAGGTATGCTCCAGGTATCATGTTTTGGGGGTACTGTTGGACTCTGGGTTGGGGATGTCAGTTCATATTTCCTCTATTTTTAGAAAATTGTTTTTGTTATTGAGGTGGATTCAGCAACTCCGTCTATACTTTTCGGAGGTGCATTTGAGGGCTGTGGTTCGGGTTTTGATTTTGCTCTAATTAGATTATTGTAAAGCCCTGTTTCTGGGAGTGGCTCAGAAGGATTTAATATATCTTCAACTGATGCAGAATATGGCCGCAAAACTGATAAAAGGGCTGCATAAATTTGATCATGTTTCCCCCATGTTGAAGGGACTTCAGTGGCTCCCTGTGAAATTTCAGGTGATGTTTAAGACCTTGCTTTTGCTGTTCAAGGTTTTGCATGCAACAGCTCCTGCATTCTTGTTGGGTAAAGTGGTTTCATATGTCCCCCATTGGTCCTTGAGGTCTCAGGTGGCGCGGCTGTTGGCGATTCCTTCGTATAAACAGTGGAGGCACATGGCTCACTGGAGTAGAACTTTTTCAGTTCAGGTGCCATTGCTATGGAATGTGCAACCTCAGGATTTACATCTTTTGGATGATTTATGCTCATTTAGAAGAGCGCCGAAGATGGTTTTGTTTCGGCAGATCTTTTGGGGAAGGGGGCGGCTTAGTGGAAGCCTGTTGGGCAGTTTGTTTTTACTAATGAGGTGGGATTAGTGGGAGTAGAGTTGTTTGGGGTGGTTGCTGATGATGTTCTGTATTTTTTTTCTGTTTATGCTTTGTACACCACATAGAGCAGTTTGTTCAATAGTGCAGTTTATAAATGAAACTAAATGAATGCATAAAAGTTTTCCACATTGGCTCCACTGGGTGGGTCCGGTGGGAGGGTGGGATGCACGCCATGGTGCTGCAAGGGGGTGAACCCGTTCCGGGTGCAGACAGCTCTTGGAATGTCACTGCTTTCACCTTCCCAGCATTATTGAGTTTTATGAAGTTAACTAAAATATTGCAATAACTCATGTGTTTACAGTGAGTATTTACATACTTGAAGAAGATTTGGGGGCAAATGGACAAAGCTAGGTTAAAAGCTGGCATTTACACATGATAATGGTCAGTTAACGTGGGCATTCCCATAAAACACCATGTTAAATGTCCAGTGTAATTTCAGACATTAAACTCGGTGTTTGACATGAGATAACACAAGTAATGATTAAGCATTGGTATTACCAGCAGAGAGTCACAAGGCCCAATAGGGACTAACAATCACTCTATCACACTAAATCAAAAGCTCCTGGGTTGATCCTCCCAACTTAAACCCTTCTCAAACTAATGGTAAAGATCCTGAGGCAGGTATCTACACTCTCCCCTCTCCATTCCAAAGGTAAAGATTAGGTCACCATGGACCCTTCCATCATCTTTCCTCTTCACCTTCCCTCTTGCCGGCCTGGGACAACCCCTGCCTTGTCACATTAGCAATAATGCAGAATTAAGTACAATAAGGTTAACAGAGTTTTAATGCATAATGCATATTAACACTATGTAGCCTTATACTTTAGTACATTGGCCTTTTGTGGTGAATGGCTGGAAGTCATATATTCATACCTTTACTTAGAAAGCACAAGTATCCTCAGTCCACCAAGATTGTATTTCTGCTTTACAAAGGTCAATATTAAATGAAAGCAGAACAAAATAAAATCATTATGCAATGCAATTAGAATACAACGTAGAAGGGGGGGCGGAGCCTGATGTCCAGCGGGTAGGACGCTTTGCGTTGAAGCTCCCGAGAGGCCTACTTAGAATCCTGACTTAATACCTATACAAATTTACTATTTCGCTCCGAGCTGACCGGGGCACCTCGGGGGGGATGGCGGCCCATAAACCAGCGCGCTTGGACTTCGGGTCTCCTTCTTCTTCTCACGGAAAACGCTCCAAAACAGAGGTGTCCTCTCCACAGAAGATGGTCCCATTTCGTGAAAACCCCGAAATGCACCTGGAGATTTTGGAGGAAATACGCGGCGTGAAGGAATTGGTGCAGTCCAATGGAGAAGCGCTTCGAGCCATGCGAGAAGACTTTGGAGTGCTCCAGGACCGACTTGAAAGTCTTTCATTACGGCAGGACAACATGGCGGGGGTCCTCGACTCGCACGAGGTGCGCTTGGGCAAACTGGACAAGGCTGAGCGCCAGATACAGAATCTTCAAAAGGAGTTAGAAGATAGCAATAATCGAGCCCGTTGCAACAATGTGAGGCTCCTCGGAATGCCGGAGGGGGTGGAAGCAGGAGATATAAGAGAATTCTTGCTCAAAACTCTTCCCTCCTTGCTGAAGATCACTTTTCACAGAGAACTGGAAATCGATCGAGCACACCGTGTTCCTGCCCACATGGCGCTCAACCGCACGACCCCCCGGCCTATTATCTTTAGTTTGCTACGATATCAACAAGTGGAACAAATTTTACATGTTGCCCGAGCGAATCATCATTTGGAATTTGAAGGTCGTAAGGTCTCCTTCTTTCCTGATTTGGCAAAGCCTACCGTTGACCGTCGGAAGAAACTCCTTGCTTTTCGCCCTCGACTTCAACAGCTACAGGCTCGCTTTGGCCTGTTGTATCCAGCGAAGCTCCGAGTGACTCTCCACAACCAAACCAGGACGTTCGAAGATCCTGATCTACTATCAACATTTTTAGACTCCAAAGAAGCAGAGCAGATGCGCTAATCCCAAATCTTGGACTCTTATCTGCCGGCTCTATCCGCCATTTTGAAGGGCCCGATGCGGCGGTCATAGCCAAGCACAGAAATAGCCTGGACTTTCTTTCTTTCTCTATATGACTTTTGTTTTTTGGTCTCCTATCCCTTCATGATGTGTGCCTCGGTCGGATTCGGAGCACGCACAGTCCTACAGGTTATGTGTTTTTTCAATTTCGGCCTTCTCTGGGGTTTCTCCCCGCAGACACATGGTCGCCAGTAATTTTGGGGTTTTGCTTCTCCTCTACCGTACTGCGGTTTTCTTTGTTAATGTGGGGCGCTTCATTGTATTATATTAGCTTATTTTTCCTATGTCATGTGTACAGCCAGATACAGTCAGCTTGAGGGACATAGTGAAATTATGTGTGCTATCATGCTCAGCATTTTTAACTTTTCTGAATGGCCTTATGTAAAATCTTATCATTCACCGTCAAAGGCATTAATGGTCCACTCAAAGGAAAGAAAATCCTTAGCTATCTTAGCCATGAGCATGTTGATTTAGTGTTTCTTCAGGAAACGCATTTAAACTTTGCTGAAACACTGAAACTCAATGCTAAGCCTCACATGGTAGCTGCCTATTCTCCCACCGTTTCCAAATGGTACGGGATAACCATTCTGGTTAAGAAGTCTTTGCACGCTACTGTACCTGATATTAGCGCTGACAAGGAGGGTAGATGGGCCCGTGTACACCTTGAGGTTGGAGATAGTGAATTCACGTGTATTTGCATTATGCCCCGAATGTGGACAACCCTGCTTACTATGCAAGTATTGCGCAGTTGGCCTTGGCCTCTGCCAATGCTCCATTAATACTTGGTGGCGATTTTACTCAAGTGTTCCCTCAATCTTTTCTTCTCAAACACGGTGCTCGTTGGTTGGAAGATCCAGTACCGAGTAGACCTGTGTGGCTAGATATAGAAGCGGGCCTTTGCAAACCGATTCCTCTTACCTTTCTCCCTGGTATGACTCTCCCATCAGACTCCCACTATCCACCAATGCTTTTAGACACTTTAGGTGCCTTTAATACTTTTATGCAATCTTTAGACTCCCGACTCTGGTCAGTGCAACTTCAGCATCGCCTTCGGAGCATTAGAGTACTCCCGCCATCGGCATCCCCTACATAAGGTTGATTGGAGACTTTCCGATCTCTCGGTAGTTCACCGGGTGTAGCATCCAATTTTACTAAACCTTATGTAATGCTATAACTAGAGATACCCCTATAGCGCAGAAAGTATGGGAGAGAGAATTGCATGTGACTTTGACCTCGGAGTAATGGAGCCTTATCTGGCGTAGAGGGACACGGGTTCCCGATCCGCCTCACTCACTCAGACCCTCTTCTTTCTAGCCCACCGGTGTTTTTACACTTCTCACAGATTAGACAAATGGAACACTACTCAGGGCAATGGTTGCTGGACACGTCCTGCGGCCATTGGTTCATTGCCTCATGTTATGCATGAATATCCCGCACTACAGTATTACTGGCGTCGGGTCTGGGGTCGTATTTAGTCTATCTCGCACTCTCAGGAGCCCCTTTCTTGGAGGATAGTGGGACTTCGCCCAGTTGCGGGGATCCCCTCTCTCCCAAAAATGGCTTATCTCCTTTCGAACTTTATGCTTGGCATTGCTATTTCCCTAATTAAGTAATACTGGAAAATTAGCTCCCTTCTGAGCCCCAATGAATGGTGGAATCATGCCTGTCTTTACAGTAAATATGAACAAATACCTCGTCTGTTCGCTTCCTCCGTTCAGACTCCTTCTCATTGGTCTCAATGGAAGATGCTCAATGACTATGTACATTTTGCTAAATGCTCTCATCTGACTGTCTAACTTTGTATATATCTCTGTCCCATGATCATGCTGTATTGTAGATACTCTTTTGATCGTTTGATGTATAATCACTGTTAATTGGAAGCGCTCACATGCTGATATAATCGGGTAGAGAAGAAGCATCGGGGTGGGGGGTAATGGGTTTACTTTTCCTTATTGTATACTTGTTTTGTCTCTTTTGGTGTGTTGTTTCTTTTGTTTGTTGCAAAATGAAAATAAAAGTTTAAAAAAAAAAGAATACAACGTAGAAAATAAATGCAGTTTGGTGCACGGAAGCGTGATAAACACCAGAACAATCTATTCTTGAAAAGCAGTTTAATAAAAATACCACCTTGCAAATGTTATAAACACAAACCTTATCTTATGACTTTGGCACATGTTGTCCTCTTGGTTTTCTGGGTCTTGATCAGTTTGTCTTGGGCTTAATTTTTTTAAAAATGGTATGCATGGTTTCTGTCTTTTTTGTGCTGTGTCACTGTTGCATATTATGTAACTAAATGCCATAATATTAATTATGTTTCAGCATCAGAAATTCTCCCCAGCACCATACTTAGCCCTGTGCAAACAGTGCAGCCACATAGGGTGCAAAGAAATAAGGGTGCATTTGCCAGCCTCGGTCCCCCCCACCCCCCATGCTGCTGCCTTGCTCTGCCGCCGCTTTTCATGTTTCCTTAGAGTCAGCAGCAGCAGCCGAGCAGACAGCAAATTGAGGAAACCCCCCCCAAAAAACGTGGGTCTTTCCAATTGCCTGATAGCATGCAGATCTGATCCTTCCCTCCTCTGACATATGCCTGCATCAGAGAAGGGAGGGATCAGACCAGTCATTCAAACACAGGTCTTTGTAACTCCGCGCTTGAATGACTGGTCTGGTCCTTCCCTCCTCAGATGTGGGCATATGTCAGAGGAGAGAGGGATCAGACCTGCATGTTGGTTTTTTTTTCTCAATTTGCTTTCCGCTCTGCTGCTGCCTCAGATGCCAAGGAAACATGAAAAGTGGCGACAGAGCAAGGGCAGGCAGCCGCGGGATCCAGCTGCACATGAAGGTGTGGGGTAAGGCAACATGGGGAGATGCTGGGCATAGGGCGAATCGCAAACCTATGATGTATTATTGTCTTCAGGTATCCTCCTATCCCAGCTAGCATGGTGAAGATGTGTAATGTGGGAGACTATATTTACATGGGATTCCCCCTACTTGGAATGCTATGGAAGAGACAATAAAATGTAATGAGGTTGTATAAAAGTATATATACAACCTCATATATGGGGAGGAGTAGCCTAGTGGTTGAGGTAAGGTACTTCAGGCCAGAAGGTCAGGGGTTCAAATCCCACTAGAGGACAGCAACCTTGGGCCAGAAGGACTGGGGTTTCTAGTCTCATAGATGCTCCTTGTTGTCTTGGGCAAGCTACTTAACCCTCCTTTGCCCATGTTCCCTGTAAGTATGTGTCTCATATCCCCACATGTTAAATGTGTCCCCCAATTGTGTTGTGACCACTTTGATTGAAGGATAAGGCAGTGTACAAAACTGTCTAAATAAATACATATATATATAGACCATTAATCCTAAATACTTTTTGATGGATTATAAAGCAATTAAAAAACAGAAAAAATATATAGTGATCAAATACTAAATAATGGGTGGGATATTCAAAGGCATTTAGGTGGTTTGCAGACATGAAACCACTTAAATGCCACTTGCCAGGATATTCAGCGGCACTAACAGTTAGTTTCAGACTGGTTTCAACCACTAAATGTCCCGACGCTAGCCGACTAGCTTCAGAGCATTCTGGAGGCAGAGCGGAGATGGCACCCAAGAAAATTGGCTAAAGTTAGGAACTTTAATGACTGGCCTAATTTTAGCCGATTTAGCTAATCGGCCAGTAGTTGAATATCACCTCTCACCAGTTAGCTGAATTGCTATCTGGCCATTCTGAATATTCAATGTCGCTGTCCAAATATGACTCCAGCATTGAATAGATGGTTCAACTTAAAGTGCTGACAGCTAATCGCTTTAACACTGCCAACACTGAACATCCCCACCCCACCAATAATAATAATATTAATACAACATTTATATTCCACCAATACCTTTAGACTCTGAGTGAATTACAAAAGAAGCCTTAACAATTAACGCAACTGAGTACAGACTAAACTAGATAACAATAAAAACTTCTTTGAATGCTCTTATTTTTAATCAAAATATTTTGCATACAGCCAAAATTTTAATGATTTACACAATCGGGCCACACTAGTTTGCTGCATCGGCCGTTTAGATTGTACGCTTTCCAAGGACAGGAAAATACTGAGTGTAACTCACCTTGAACTACCTAATGGAAAGGTGCGAACTACATGCTAACAAATAATGGTTAATTGGCCTGTTCTCTAGAATCAACCAAACCTTTTTTTTTTAAACTCAGCTAAATGACTAGCATTTACTATTTTCTCAAGCAGCAAATTCAATCATTTAGTTATATGTTGACTAAAAAAGTATTTTCTGGAATTAGTATTAAAACTGCTACTAGTCAGCTTCATGAACTATCCTTTAGTCCAGATACTATGTTTATGTTTATGTTTATGTTTATTAGTTTTGATAAAATCGCCTTTCTCCAGAAATCAAAGCGATGTACAATATAAAAACAATTGTCTTAAAAAAAGGCCGAAGCCTGGAAAAGAAAAGAAATACAATATCTGATTAAAAGTACAGTTTCTGTTTAAAAAGAGTAGACAAGAGAGACATGGAGAGGGCGGGGAAGAAACAACAAGGGAAGGTTAGGGACGGGGAAGAGGAGATTACACAAAAGGAGAGGGCACATCAAAAGCCAAAGAGAAAAGTTGTGTTTTTAGGTTTTGTTTAAAGGTTGAGAAGAGTGGTTCAAGACGGAGGGCGGGAGGTAGTGAGTTCCAGAGGGCGGGGCCGATGAAGAAGAAAGCAGAGGAGCGGGTGGACTGTAAATGAGCACGGGAAGGGGAGGGAAGGGCTAGACGGTGAAGATGAAAGGAGCGGGGAGTATATCGAGGGGAGTGGATAGAGAGTAAGTCAGCAAGGTATTGGGGGGAGCCAGTATGAAGTACTTTGTGTACCAGAGTGAGAAGCTTAAATTGGGAACGGTAAGGGAGGGGTAACCAGTGGAGGTGAAACAGGAGGGGAGTGATGTGGTCGCGGGGAGACGCATGACAAATAAGACGAGCAGCAGTGTGGTGTATGCGTTGTAAATGGGATAAGCGAGACTTAGGGAGACCGACAAGAACTGAGTTTGCAAAGTCGACACGTGAGATAACTAAAGACAACACCAGGGTAGTGAGGGCTGCTGAGGACAAAAAGGGGCGAATTGCACGTATTTGTCGGAGGAAAAAGAAAGAGGATTTGGTAATGTGAGAGAGGTGGGACTGGAAAGAAAGATCAGAATCAAAGTGGACACCAAGGTAACGAAAGGTAGAAACTAATGGGACAGGGGACCCAGAAAATGAGGGGGCAAGGGTAGGGGGTGTAGACCCATGGGAAAACCAAATGGCAACGGTCTTAGTGAGATTAAGGTGCAAGCAGTGAAGGGTCAACCAGTTGGCTACAGCGGAAAGACATGAGTTAAGCGCGGTGAGATCGGGACAAGAGGGAGAAGTATGGTGGAGCAGAACAATGTCGTCTGCATAAAGAAAAGCAGAAATACCTGATTGTTGAATTAAGAGTGCAAGGGGTGCTAGGAAAAGGTTAAACAGAAGAGGAGCCAAAACAGAACCTTGGGGTACCCCACAGGTAAGAGGGAAAGAGTTAGACGAGGGGGCAGAAGAAGAGGGGGATAGCACAGAACAAGAGCGGGAAGAGAGAAAAGAGTGAAACCAGTGATGCACAGTACTACATAAACCAGCTTCCCGAAGACGAAGGAGGAGAAGTGAGTGATCAACAAGATCAAAGGCTGCTGAGAGATCTAGGGCAACCGCCACCGAGATATCACCCTGATCGTGAGCCGTGTGTAGTGCGTTAGTGAAAGCAAGAAGAATGGTGTCGACACTGTGACCCGTGCGGAAACCCGATTGGCGGGGGTGAAGAAAATTAATAGAATAGAGGTAGTGTGAAAGTTGAGCAAAGACAAACTTTTCAAGTAGCTTGGAAAGAAAAGGAAGGTTAGATACAGGATGATAGTGAGAAAGAACGGAAGGATCAAGAGAGGAGTTTTTAAGGATGGGACGAATTAGAGCATGCTTCCAGGAGGAGGGAAAGATAGCTGTAGACAAGCTAGTGTTAAACATGGTGAGGATATATGGCAAGAGTGCAAGAGATGGGTCAAGAAGCCACGTGGAGGGGATGGGATCCTGAGGACAAGAAGTCTTTTTAGAAGAGGAAATAAGGTGTTAAAGCTCAGAAGAAGTGATTAAGGAGAAAGAAGCCCAAGAGTGGGAAAGCTGAGCAGTAGGGGGAGGGGAAACCAATGGCGGGGGAGAATGAATTGGATCAGGGCAGGCGGGTAAGGAGGCTCGTAGAGATGAAATTTTATTGTCAAAGAAGGAAGCCAGAAGGGAGGGAGAAGGGACGGAAGAAACAGGAGCTATAGGCGTGGGGGAGTGAAGAGAGGTCAGAGTGCGTAAAGTCGAATAGAGATGCCGAGTTTGATTTGGGGCGGTCAAGATTGCATTGGAAAAATAAGCACGCTTAGCTTGGTGGACATTTATACGGTAGTGAGAGTGAGTAGACTTGAAGAAGGCTAAGGTAGAAGAAGAAGGATTTCTGCGCCACCTGCGCTCAGCCCTACGGAGCTGCGTACGCAGGAGGCGCAGGCCCTGATGGAACCATGGGTGGCTAGGGAAACGGCGAGACTTTCGAGGTTGAAGGGGAGCAAGACGGTCAAGAGCAGTAGAAAGGGATGAAGACCATAGGGCTGCTTGGGAATCAGAAGAGAGGGAAGAAAAGTTGGAGGGAAGAAGGTCAGAGGCAGCAGGGAATTGTTCACGAATGCGCGACGAGAGGACACGTGAGAGTTGAGGTGGAGGGGAAACAACTGGAGGCACAACAGAAGAAGTGGAAGACAAGGACCCAGGAGAATGGGCACATACAACAGAAAGACAGACGTGGTCAGTCCACGGAAGGGATACAGAAGAGAGATGGGACATTAAAAGAGAGGATGAAGAGGAAGTCAGAAACAGGTCAAGAGTATGACCGGCCTGATGGGTGGGAAAAGTGACATGCTGTAGAAGAGACAGATCATGCAGCAGGGAGAGAAAAGCGTGATCATGAGAGGAAGAAGGAGAGTCAAGGTGAAGGTTAAAGTCTCCGGCAATGAGTAAGTGAGGGAAGGCCAAGGACAGATCGGTGATAGTTAGGAGAAGGGAATCCCAAAGGTCAGATCGCAAAGCAGGAGGAGAGTAGACAAGAAAGACCTGAAGCGGGGGGGAGGAGTGAAGCTGAAACAGAAGGGATTCAGGGTAGCGCAAGGATGGGGGGGTAAGCTGGGTGAAGGAGAGAGATGTACGAATAAGAGCTGCCACACCCCCACCGGAACGGCCAGGGCGGGGGGTGGAAAGGGCTGAGAAGGCAGGCGGAAGGCAGCGAGCCAGAAGAGCGTCTTCTCCGTCCTTTAGCCAGGTTTCAGTTAATAGCATAAGATAAAACGAAGATTGAAGAACAAGATACTGAAAAGAACAAATTACCACTGTCCATCAACTTATTCCACATGTTTCATAATTTTGTAAACATCTATTATGTCTGCTTGCTGTCATTTTTTCCCCAAAGTAAGGAGTCCTAATTTTTGAAGCCTTTCTTCATGCCCTGAATCATTTTTGTTGCTCTTCTCTGTGCTTTTTCTCATTCTGCTATATCTTTTGTTGTGATGTGTTGACCATAACTGCAACCCATGGAACAGTATTGCATTCAGTGCTTTGTTCTCTATATGGTAAATTCTCAGCATTTGCCATTTTAACTACTGCCACACATTGAGTTGAAGGTTTCCAAGGATTGTGCACATTTAAATCCAGGATTCGTTTGCTGATTGGCACCTCTGAGTATGAAAACCAGCAGTACATATTTATGTATAGTTTGCATGTTTCTTCCTCTGTGCATCACACTGCACTTGGCCACATTAAATTTCATCTGCCATTTAGATTTTTAGTTCCCTGGTCTCACAAGGCTTTTTTGTAATTCCTCAGATTCACCTTGCACTTTGTCCACTTTGAATTGTAACTCTTTATTGTTAATGGAGTTTTAGTCACATTTCTGGTTAGTGAGCTACTTAGAAAGGTGCCATATAATTTTCTTTTCACTGAAAGATGCAAATCTGCCCTGAATCATCCCCTCCTCTGAGCCCAAACTCTGGAAATAGCTAAGGGTGTGCCCGCTAATAATGTCAATATTGTTTAGTTCCTCATGTCATTTATGTTTTTATTCCATTTTATTCAGTTTTTTTATTTCAGGGGCAATGTTGTCAATATTTGCACTATTGCTCCACAGTGCACACTATTATACAGCAATGCACATTACGAAGCAACAGGGTGCACTGTGGATCAATAGTACAAACTATTGATGATAGAGGGGAAAAAACAACATTTCAGGATTTATTCTGTATTTTTTATGCCTAGAAATAGTTCAATATCAACCACAAAATGGTGGTAAAAGGAGCACTAAGTGAGGACAACATCATAGCGGAGAGACTGAATGAATTCCTTGCTTCAGTTTTTACTGAAGAAAATGTTCTTCAGTAAAAAGTTACCTATGCTTGAAATGGTATGTAAAGGTAATCTATTCAAAGAATTGAAAGAAATATCAATTAACCAGGAAGATGTATTACACCTATTTGATAAAATGGAGAGCAGCAAATCATCTAGACCAGATGGTATACATTCAAGGGTGTTAAAAGAACTGAAATATGAAATTGCAGCCCTACTATTAGTAATCTAGGAACTATCATTAAAATCATCTGTAATACTGGAAGATTGGACAATGGACAATGTAGCAACAATTTTTAAAAAGGGTTCCAGGGGTGATCCGGGATAGTACGGTGAGCCTGACATCAGTAACAGGCAAAATGATAGAAACCATTATAAAGAATTATAAAGAATAAAATTACTGAACATGTCATGGTTTAATGGGAGAAAGCCAACATGGATTTAGCCAAGGAAAGTCGTGTCTTACTAATCTGTTATATTTTTTTGAAGGTGTGAATAAACATGTAGACAAAGATGAACTAGTTGATATAGTGTATCTGGATTTTTAGAAATACTTTGACAAGGTCCCTCATGAGAGACTCTTGGCAAAATTAAAAGGTCATAGGATTGTAGGCAGTGTTGTATTCTGTATCAGGAAGAGGTTAAACGATAGAAAGCAGAGGCTAAATGGCCAATTTTCTCAATGGAGAAAGGTGAATAATAGTGGAGTACCCCAGGGATCTGTGCTGGGCCTGCTGCTTTTTAACATATTCATAAATGAACTGGACATAGGAATAATGAGTGAAGTGATCACATTCGCAGATTGCACAAAATTATTCCAAGTTGTTAAAATGCAAGAGGATTGTGAAAAATTGCAAGAGGACCTTGAAAAATTTGAAGACTGGGCATCCAAATGGCAGATGAAATTCATTGTGGACAAGTGCAACATTATGCACCTAGGAAAGAACAACCCAAGCTATAGTTTGCAAGGTACCACTTTAGAAACCACCACACAGGAAAAAGATTTAGGCGTCATACTGGATAATACGTTGAAACTCTCTGCCCAGTGTGCCACAGTGGCCAAGAAAGCAAATAGAATGCTAGGTATCATAAAGAAAGGAATGGTGAATAAAACCAAGGGTATTATAATGCCTCTGTATCGTTCCATGGTTCAACCGCACCTTGAATATCGTGTGCAGTTCTGGTCATCATATCTTAAAAAGGATATAGCAGAATTAGAAAAAGCACAGAGAAGAGTGATGTTTATGTTTATGTTTATGTTTATTAAAATATTTTCTATACTGCCCCATACCAGTGGCATCTGAGCGGTTTACAATTATTAAAATAACATTACATTACAGGCTGTTAAGAAACTGAAAAGAACGCCAGTTAAAATAATAAAAGCGATAGAGGAGAGGCAAAGGATAAAAAAACATTGCAAGTAGAGAAACATCAACAGAAGGAAGAGGAGGGAGACAAGGACAGGGAAGGGAGATCAAATGCCAGACCAAACAAATGGGTTTTGAGTTGCTTTTTAAAGGCTTGGTAGGATTGTTCTGAGCGGAGGGAAGGGGGGAGTGAATTCCAAAGTCTAGGGCCCAGGAAGTAGAAAGCCGAGGAACGAGTGGATTCAAGGTGGGCTTGGGAAGGAGAAGGGAGGGACATACGGTTAACATGGATAGAACGGAGCAAACGTTGGGGGGTGCGGAATTGAATCAGATCTGCAAGATAGAGAGGGGTACCTGTGTGAATCACCCTGTGCGCAAATGTAAGAATCTTGTACCGTATACGAAACAAAATTGGTAACCAATGATGGTGCAAAAGTAGGGGAGTGACGTGATCGTAGCGAGAAGCACAAGATAGTACACGGACCTCTGCATTCTGGACACGCTGTAAACGGGAAAGTTGAGATTGTGGTAAACCAGCTAAAGACACATTACAATAATCAAGAAGGGACATTACAAAAGAAATAATAAGAGTAGCTAGGGCAGAGGGTGATAGAAAAGGGCGCACAGCCCGAAGCTGTTTGAGGGAGAGAAAGGAGCACTGAACTATTGAAGAGATGTGTTCCTTGGATGAGAGAGAAGAGTCAAAAATAACACCAAGATACTTGAGGGAAGAAACAAGAGGAATGGGCTGGGAAGAAAGAAAAGGGGCACAGGTGGGGGAAGGACTCCCGAGGGTGAACCATATGGCAAAAGACTTAACGGGGTTGACATGGAGAAAATTAGAGGTGAACCAGGAGGCAACAGCAGAGAGACAGAAGTTAAGGGGAGAAATATCAGGCACAAGGGAATCTGTATGGTGCAGGAGAATGATATCATCCGCGTAATAGTACGCGGAGATACCAAACTGCTGGATTACTAGAGCAAGAGGGGCCAGGAAAACATTAAAGAGAAGGGGAGCAAGAACAGATCCCTGAGGTACACCACAGGAGAGAGGAGTGGAAGCTGAAGAAGAAGACCCAACCACTACCAAAAAGGAATGACAGGAGAGAAAAGAACGAAACCAGTGAAGAACCATACCAGAAAGACCAGCGTCTTGAAGACGAGTAAGAAGAGTGCAATGATCCACCAAATCGAAAGCTGCAGAAAGATCGAGAGAGACAGCGAGAGTGAGAAGACCACGATCGTGAGCAGCATGCACTTCATTGAGAAGAGAAAGAAGGATAGACTCTGTGCTATGACCAGGACGAAAACCAGACTGCCGGGGGTGCAGAACAAGAGAAGCTTCGAGATGAGCAGAGAGCTGAAGGAAGACAAGTTTCTCGAGAAATTTAGAAAGGAAAGGGAGATTAGAGACAGGGCGCCAATTGGAGAAGACTGTAGGGTCAGAAGTGCGGGATTTCAATATTGGACGAACAGTAGCGTGATAAAAATGGTAAAGGGGATGGATGGATACCCCTATGAAGAGAGGCTTAAAAGGTTGGGGCTCTTCATCTTGGAAAAGAGATGGCTGAGGGAGAACATGATAGAGGTCTATAAATTAATAAATGGATTGGAACGACTAAATGTAGATAGGTTGTTTATACCAGCAAAAAGTTGATATACTAGAGGACACACAATGAAGCTACAATGCAACTCATTTAAGACTAATAAGAGAAAATATTTTTTTTACTCAACGCATTATCACATCTGAAATTCATTACTAGAGGATGTAGTAAAAGCGGTTAGTGTGGGTTTAAAATAGGTTTGGACAAGTTCCTGGAGGAAAGGTCCATAAATCATTATTAAAGAGGACCCAGGAAATCCACTGCTTATCCCAGGATGAGCATTTTGGAACCTGTGTGCCTTTTTGGAACCTGCCTTGTGACCTGGATTGGCCACTTTTGGAAACAGGATACTGGGCTTGATAGATGTTGGTCTGACCCAGTATAGCATTTCTTATGTTCTTATGGTTCAAATCATGCCATTTTTGCTTTAATAACAGAGTCAACATTAGATCTACACACTCAGGGTGTCTTCAACAATTCAGATGCTACTGGCATCTGCAGCAAAGGTTCAGACAAGTTCTCCTCATATCTCTCCCATCACTCCTTTAGTGTATGTTCTGGTGGCTCCTCCTCCTCTGTTACCCCACTCTCAGTTGGTGTCCCCCAGGGTTCTGTCTTGGGTCCCCTTCTTTTTTCTCTCTATACCCAATACCTTGGTTCGCTTATTTCCTCTCATGGTTTTCAGTACCATCTCTATGCTGATGACTCACAAATCTATCTCTCTACTCCTGATCGTTCTTCTGCTTTCCATTCCCAGATCACTTGCTGTCTCTCTGCCATTGCTGCCTGGATGTTCCATTGTTGCCTGAAACTGAACATGGCCAAGACTGAACTTCTCATTTTTTCTCCTAAAATTTCCCTTTCTCCTTCTTCTTTTTCAGTCTCTGTTGATGGCTCTGTTCTCCAACCTGTTTCTTCTGCTTGCAATTTGGGTGTTATTTTTGACTCTTCTCTCTCTTCCTCCTCTCATATAACCAACTCCTCGCTAAGACCTGTCGCTTCTTTCTCTTCAACATTGGCAAAATCCGCCTCTTTCTTTCTGAGCTTGCTACTAAAACCTTCATCCATTGCCTAATCACCTCCCGCCTTGATTATTGCAACCTCCTTCTTGCTGGTCTCCCTCAGTCTCATCTCTTCCCTCTTCAGTCTATTCAGCACTCCGCTGCCCATTTGATTTTCCATCAGCCTCGTTTTGCCCACATCACTCTTCTCCTCAGATCTCTTCACTGGCTTCCTATCCATTTCTGTATTCACTTTAAGCTTCTCCTTCTGACCTATAAGTGCATTCACGCTGTGGCTCCTCAGTAGCTTTCTTCTCTCATTTCTCCCTATTTCCCCCCTTGTGTACTCCGTTCTTCTTCGCAGTTGCTTCTTGTTATGCCCTTCTCCTCTATTGCCAACTCCAGATTCCGCCCTTTTCACCTTGCTGCTCCCTACGCTTGGAATAAACTTCCTTTGTCTATACGTCAGGCATCTTCTTTGCCCCTCTTCAAACTCAAGTTAAAAGCTCATCTTTTTGCCTCTGCCTTTGGCTCTTGATTTTGCTGTTCTCCTTCCTTCCCCTCTTTTATTTCACCTTTCTTTCTTCCTCTTACACTTGTTCTTACCTCTTTCCTTTGTCCTGTCTCTCCTGCTATTGTCTCTTTGCCCTTGTTCTTATCTTTTTTCTGCTCTTTTTCTTGCTTTGTCTTTTTAGATAGTAAGCTCTTTTGAGCAGGGACTGTCTTTTTGTGTTTTCATTGTACAGCGCTGCATGCGCCTGGTAGCACTTTATAAATGCTTAGTAGTAGTAGTAATAACACATTATGATAACAGCACATATGGTAAATCTATTTCAAAACAAATTTTATTCTCTGACACAGCAAAGTTAATTTAAGCATACTGAGAATATTGTATATGTTATTCATTATCTGATTTGATCTTCAGTGACTAAGTGAGAAAGAAGTTGGGTTAATAAAATAAATACTTGACGTATCCTGACAGGAGGTAAATGATGAGGCTTCCGAGGGACCAACATTCCTCTCTGTTGCTCCCCATAATCTCTCCTCAGATAACAGAGAAAATAGGCCACGCACCTTATAGCAAAGTATTTTATTTACTCCCTCTATGAAAAAACTACTACATCCCCTGGTTTCTGTAGCAGTAAGCAACAGACAAGAAGGAAAGTAAAGATCAAAAGAAAAGACAACACAACTGATTGTGAGTCTCAGTGCTTCTATCCAATAGATGTCACTATCAGCATCTCTATACCTTAAAGAAATATAACTGATACAGCTGTCATACTGCTAAGCAAAGTAGATGACACTGATGAGTACAGGCAGAGGTTAATGTACACTTGTGGAAGCAGGGCAATATAATGATTTTGTATCATCCACAAATTTGACCACCTTGCTCTTTGATCCCTTTTCCAGGTCATTAATGAAAATGTCAAATAGCAAAGTAGGCAATACAGATCTGTGGGAATTACACTAAATCTCCCGCCCTTCATTTGGAAAGCAGACCATTTATTCCTATTCTCTGTTTCCTATCTTTTAACCAGCTCTCAAAACATGAGGTCCAATTTTTGATAGGAGATGGAGAGGGGAATTAAGACATCCATGCAGGAGTGCATGTTGATGCCTCACTATGACCAGCGGGAGCAGTGATTTTAAAAAGCTGCATGTGTGAAAAACATTGTGCAGCTTTACCCTAAATGTGCATGGCAATAGCATTTTGAAATTGCTGCTCCTAATATGCATGCATCCAATTTATCTCCTTCTGTCAGCAGCACAAGCCCACCCAATCATCTTCCCAACATCAATCCCATCACCTCCACATTAATCTCTCCTCCAAAATTTTAACCCTATCCTTGGCTTCAAGCCCCCCATCCACTGACCAAAATGCCCTTATTTGACAACCTGACCCCTAGAGGTAATACTGTGAGACTACCACTAGGGGTCATGGGCACCATTTTGGAACCTGGGGTTTGCATGAGTAGAAGCCATTGTGGATTCCAAGGGATCCCAATAAGAGACAGCGGTTGGGGTCTGCCAAGGGTCACATTGGAGGGTCTTGATTCCAGAAGGTGTAGGGTGGGGGGCTTTAACTCAGTGGAATCAATGCAGGGGAGAGGAATCGATGTCCGGGTGTGATAGAGAAGATATGCCCTTGACCTTTACATCTGCCCTTCAAACAGGTATTTTTTCATGTCTTGGTGCAGCTGTAAGTGCTTACATCTAGAATTTTTTTAAATCAAAATGTATTTCCCTTATAAAATGGAGAATACATATCAATATTTTAGGCTTACCCAAAGCACTCCCTTCGATGCTCTAACCATGCCCCCTTGAAATCTAGATGTGGATCAATTTTCCATGTGTAAATAGTGGCTTTATAAAATTTCTACTTGGACATGTAAGTGATCTACACATGCATATGCCGATATTTATATATATGAAAGCTTCTAAAATAAATAAGAAATCTCATTTTGTTTAGTTTCCTGTGTCATTTGGAGGTTTGTTTCATTTTATTTTATTTTGTTTTAATACGTTTGTTTTGTTTTGCTGCTTTTATATTATGGTGCTGTGCTCCGACTAGGCGGTCGCCTATAGGCTGCAGTGTGCCACCTCATAACATTTATTTTGCTCCATCTTAAGAGCTAGGACTTCTGACGTTGTAGTTGTTGGTCAAAATCGTATTGTTCCATCTGGTTTGGGGACCAGTACTATAGGATTGTTCCAAGGACTTCTGGATTCCTCTACTATCCCCATCCTTAACATTTCTTGTATTTGTTTCACCACCTCTTTCTGCTTGGCCTCGGGTAGCCTGTAGGGTCTCTGCCAGATTATTTCTCCCTGTGGGGTCACTATCTCATGGGCCACCAGTTTTGTTTCCCCTGGTATAGGAGTCAGGACATCTGGGAACTCCCGCAACACCCTTGCCAAATCCCGTCGTTGTGCCCAGGAAAGCTCCTCGCCCATCCTGGGGACTGACTCTGTCTTACAATCGGCCAGTTGCAGGCCCAGCTCCTCGTCCTCCTTTTCCACACAACTCGCGGTTAAGCCCCTCATTTCAGCCCTACCGGTAGAACCAAATCCTCCCGAGCCCCGGGTGGTGGTGGACAATTCATTTACCTCTTCTAAAGGTGGAAATCCGACCCTTTCGCATATTAACTGTGCTACTCAGTCTCCTACACTCACCCTAAAATCCTCTGATGAAAAATTAAACAAGAGTACTTTAACAGGCCCTCGATAATCGGGATCAATAACCCCCGCACCCACATCTATGAAGTTTTTCAGCGCAAGGCCCGACCGTGGAGCAATGCGTCCATAGCAGCCTGGTGGTATTTCTAACTGTAGCCCCGTCTCCACTAAGGCTTTCCCATGCCGGGGTATTGTGACCTCTATGGCACTGCATAGATCGAATCCAGCTGCCTGTTCTGATGCGCGCTTTGGAACCTTGGCATCAGGGGTGGTGCGGCAGAACCTGAGAACAAATTTTGGTTTATTTTCCTTCTCAACCTGGCAAGGTTCTTTCCTAAATCCCTGTTTGGGCCTACCCTCAAACAAAGGACCAGGGAGTGCCCTTGCCCTCGCTCCTGTTTGGTGCGAAGAGCTTACTGGTTTCTCCTTATCCTTTTGGGTACTAGAAACTTTCTCTAGCCTAGGTGAGGCTCCAAGTTCCCTTTCACTGCTTCCTGGCTTTGCTAGGGCAGCGGTCTTACTTGTTTTGCTCTGCAACTCCTCGGCTAACCCACGCCTAAATTGGGGCCAATCCCTCCCCAGGACTAAGGCATGTGGGAGTCTGGGCACCACAGCTACCACTATCTTCCTTTTTAAGCCTAATCCCTTTATCCTTACAGGGTTTACAGGATAAAAGGAAGCTGAGCCATGAATGCATCTGATTTTTATACGATCTCCAGAAGACTCTAGAGCCTGCCTATGCTGCAACTCAACCCTCTTCCAGAGTTTCTGGGAGATCATTGATTGGTCTGCCCCAGAATCTAATAAGGCCTCTGTGGGGATCCCCTCCACCTCTACCTCCAATAGGAATCCTTCTCCAGTCTCCCTATGACGGGTGGTTACCAGGGCTGTCCTGGCCTTACAATCCTTTTTAAAATGACCTGCCTCTCCACAGAAAAAGCATTTTCTTCTGGACTCCTGATATTTATCTATGGGCACAGCTTTTGCCTTTTCAAATCTCGCTGACCTTGCCTTCCTTTCTGGTACCTCCTTATTTGCCGGTCTTAAAATACTGTCCTTCACCAGGCCTACTCGCTCAGCCTCCAAAAACCGCTCTGCGAGTGAGACAGCCTTGTTGGTATTTTGGCAGTTTTGGAGAACCAGGAAGGTTTGCAAGTCTTTGGGTACAGCCTCCATGAACTACTCCAAAACAATACAGTCAAGTATAGATTTGAGGTTCCTATACTCAGGAGTGAGCCATTTCCATGTCAACCCCTTTATACGATGACACAGAGTTTGGGGTGTTTCACCCTGCTTCAGCTTGCAAGCATGCAAAAGGCGATGATAGACCATTGGGTTTAGACCCAGATGATCTTTTATGGCTCTTTTGACCTCCTCATAGCTAGTGACAGAAGATGCGGGGATGGCCCTATAGGCCGCCAGAGCTTCCCCAGTAAGAGAAGTGGTGAATTGAATTGCCCATTGATCCTTTGGCCATCTAGCCAAGAGAGCTACTCTCTCAAAAGACTCCACGAAGTCATCAATGTCATCGTCCTTGGTAAGCTGTTCAAAAGATAAAGTGGCGGTGTTAGATAACCCTATCCCTTGGAAAACCCCTTGGGAACCTGACATTGTCCTTGCCGCTTCAGCTGCCTTCTCTTGTGCCCCCAACCATCTCCCCATCATCTTCTGCTGGGCTTGTAGGATAGCGGCTGTCTGCTCCTGGCTCATCGCAGCTATCTCCTGTTGTTTTTTAAACTGTTCCGCCATCCAAGCTAGAAGGTCGCCTCGCTCCATCCTCGGCGTGGTGCTGCAAGAACACAAAAAGAGAAAAGAAACCACCAAGTGCGGCACTACAACTCCAGTCGCACTCCTGGCACACTCCGGTACCCTCCCTTACACCAGTATCCAATCAATAACCCCTCCAATATGCGGGTTACCTGGCTCTGGTGTAGACTTGTGCTTGTCAACAGCAGAACACAGCTGGATCAGCAACTCCGGTTCCATCCACTGCCACTCCGGATTTTCCTCCGCTCAGCAGACTTCCGTGTTGTCTTTGGCTTCTTGAGAGGGTTCTTCCTCCTTTTTGGTCATCTATGACTTGCTCAAAGGTGTGCAAAGCTTGCAAAAATCCTAAAAACTACTCCACCTGTGGCACTGCGCTCCGACTAGGTGGTCGCCTATAGGCTGCAGCGTGCCACCTCATAACATTTATTTTGCTCCATCTTAAGAGCTAGGACTTCTGACGTTGTAGTTGTGGGTCAAGAAGACAGTCCGAGTGGGTTTTGGCAAACACAGGAAATTTATTTATTATTTATTTTTGACAAGACTTTGCAAACAACTTTTGTGTGTAGCATTTGAACAGGACAACTCAAAGAGGATATTTTCTCCAATCAGAATTATCGTACAAAACAATGTCCTGGTAGTGCTCAAGAATAAACTTGTTTCATGTATAACAAACAGTATTTGCTTCTTCAAATGCCAGGGTTAAAACTTAGCGCTCACTGGTTCCTAGTGCCTTCAGTAAAGATATCAGCTTCTTTTAAACTGTGCAAGCTTAAAACAAGGTTCCTTCTTCCTGTTTCTATTATCCACAGAATAACAGCTTCTTAAGGCATTCAGTGTACACTTAGGCACTTCAGTTAGCTCTAACAATGGCAATCCCTTTTCTTTCCAAGGTTTTCTAGCGCTCAGAACAACAAGGCTTTTCTTAAGCTAAACCGGTTCCGGTTTTCTCTGAGCTTAAAACTCTTGGCCTTCTTTTACTCTGATGCTAGACAAAGAGAGCAATCCATTAAACTATCCATAGAGTCCTGTTCCATCTCACAGGGCTCCATGTCCATACTTTCACAAACAGAGTCACCTTCCTCTGGGCTTGGAACTTGCTCTGTGCACGCAGGCTTGACTTCTTTTAAAAGCTTAAACAGTTTGTTCCACTGAGACTTCTGTCTCCCCTCTGAGTTCCTAGGGTGACTGCAAGGCTTCCGGTCTCTGAATAAAATATCCAAAGGCTCTGACTGCCTGACCTTGCTTGTGGTAACACTCTGCCTTACAGGCTTTAAAAGGGATAAAGCCTTTCTCTTGGAATCTTCTAGGGCTGCTCCTCTAACAGGGCTATAACCTTCAGTTTCCCCAGGAGTATCCCTCCTACCTTCAAACTGGGCTGTAAACCTCTCACGGCAGGGGGTCCTCTCTGGAGTGCAGTCTTCTGAACCAAAGCTGCTCTGAGAGCTTCTCTGGTGTCTGTTCCTAGACACTCTCTGCCTTTGACGCCTGAAGTTTGAGTTCTCCTTAGTCTGCTGTGTATATTCCCTTTTCACATTGCTTGTAATTTGCTTCCTCAGCCCCTCTCTCCTGGACGGCTCGAGACTGGCTCTTCCTCCAGTCGTGTGCCTGCTATGGTGGCTGGCTTTGTTCCCGTCTCTGAGACTCTGGCTGGTTCTGTTCCCTTCTCCTCCACTCTGGCTTTGGCCCTGGCTCCAGCTTTGGCCGTGGCTTTCTCTGAGACTGTGTCTCCTGCTCTCTGTGAGCCTGTCTCTGTATCTGGAACTAGAATTAGAACAAGAACTGGAACTGGAACTGGAACTCCTCCGCCTGCTTCTTCTTCCCTCCTTCCTGCTCCCTCTTTCTGAGAGCTTAAATGTGCTTGAGTGTCTTCCTTTTCCTGGCTCCTCCCCTAGGTGCCTCCCATCTCTACCCTGCGTTGCCATGGAGCCTGGGTGTGGCCTGAACTCAATAGTTCTGAATGTGGGTTTTTTTCCTCTACCTGCATTCTGATACATGTGCTTAGCTGAGGGATTCCTCTGCCTAGAAGAAAAAGTTCTTTTTCCAGGCATTTTCCTAGGCTCTAGTGCAGCCTCGTCACCACAATATATTTTCATTCCAAGGCAATTTTGTTAATTAAAGAGGTAGCTGTGACTGCTGCCCAAATGAAAGGCATAGCTGAAAGGTTACTAGAGGTTTTACGAAAATGCTTGTTTTTCTCTTACAATTAAAGACTAGTTTTGATCCAGTGACTTTTGAGTTAGAAAACAGGCACTCTTGCAGAAGAGCTATCACATCTCCATAGGGCTTAGTTCTAGCCAGCCTGCTCTTAAGTGCCTCTCGTAATGCTGGTGATCCTTCTTGTTTCCTGATTGGCCCAAAGTCTGTCTGGTCTAGAGCTCTATCAAAAATGCTAACTAGATTTTTTGCCTTGAGAATCTATTGCTCGTGCTGTAGAGATTTACTCCAAAGATTTTTCTTTTACAATGATTTTGTGCCAAAAATTTGTGAAAATCCCTTTAAAGTGCGGGCCGCGGTAGTGTGCGGGTGCCATATAAGGAGTGGGCGTTTCCTGCTGAAGAAGAAAATCCGGAATTTACATATGCGCTAAGGTGCGCGGCGCCCTTGTGCGCCCCGCACATTAGCGCATCAGATAGCTGCACAGAAGGCATAAGTGGCGCGCTGATGTGTACATAGAAGAGCAGAGCCACAGCACAATGGTCAAGGCACTTACCAATGGTGCAGGGACCAGGAGGTCAATCCCTCACAATGCCCAATGAAGACAGCTGGCTGAGGCATTAATTTATGAGGCACATAAGGCAGTGTGCTAATGTTTTTGGTGGCATATTAATAGTGGGCAGTACCAAAAAGGAGCAAAGGATCCGCACAACACAAAGGAACAAAAAGAGCGGAGCCTGGACTGCCAAAAAATGAACTTTATTAATTGCGCCCCAACGCGTTTCGGCCACTGGCCTTCCTCAGGGGGTCTAAAGAACACACCTTATTGTGATCAAGTTGAGTGCTATCCCGGCTTGAGCATATGGGATACTAATTACTTATTGTAATCAAGTTGAGTGCTATCCCGGCTTGAGCATATGGGATACTAATTACAAACAGCAGCGTCCTGCTTTGCCAGGACGCTGCTGTTTGTAATTAGTATCCCATATGCTCAAGCCGGGATAGCACTCAACTTGATCACAATAAGGTGTGTTCTTTAGACCCCCTGAGGAAGGCCAGTGGCCGAAACGCGTTGGGGCGCAATTAATAAAGTTCATTTTTTGGCAGTCCAGGCTCCGCTCTTTTTGTTCCCATATTAATAGTGGGCGACATAAGGCAGCACGCTGATGTTTATGGAGGCATTATAATACTGGGCGGTACAAGCAGCACGCTGATGTGCACACAGAAGAACAGAGCCACAGCACAATGGTTAAGGCACTTACCAATGGTGCAGGGATCAAGGGTTCAATCCCCCACAGTGCCCAATGAACAAGGCTAGCTGAGGCATTGTGTATTATGGGGAAGATTGCTTTAGGAGGCATTTTATTTCTATTTTAATTATCATTAATAGCAAACGCACTCTCAAATCGTGTTAACATAAGGCGCCCTATAAGGCACATTTTAAAGTGCACTGTCCGCCAAGACACCCTAGAATGTTGCTTATAGGGCACCCTATAAGTTGCGTCACAGGAAAATGTATAGTGCCCCTTATATGGACGGAAACCATAAGGTGCCCTATAGGGCGCCCTATAAAGCGCCCTCATAGGCACCTTATGGGTACAGTACGCTGAGGGTGTTTTTGCTGGCATCAAAATATGTACATCAAAAAACAGATAATGCTCTGGACAACTCTATCAAATGACCCCACTGTGGGTTTGAACGCATGACCTCTGGCTTTACAGGCAGTGATGTAACCATTGGGCTACAGCTTTAGAGCTACTAGCAAGCTCCTGGCTGGCTGCAGAGAGCCTGCACGTCACCACACAGACAGTCTGCTGTGGTCACCAGGATAGGGTTAGCCCACCCGTACCCATAATGCACTGCACATGCAAATCAGCTGTCCACAGATGAACACAAGATGGGGAATGCACCCCCACAGCACCTCGGCCTGGTAGGGGGAAGTGACCGGGTGCATCCACAAAGCACCTCGGCCTGGTAGGGGGTACTGACCGGGTGTTTTACTGGCACAGAGTAGCTACACACCGTCACATTGTGCGGGTACTGTGCTCACCCTGAGTGTGCGATGAGGCGCCCAGGATCAGGTCCACAACACCTTCCATAACTGAAAGAAGCCAGTCCAGAGGTCCAAAGCATTGTTAATGTGTGAGATAGATAGTTTCTGCACAAACAACTTGGATATCTCTTTCTGTCTCAGTCAGGTGTAGTCCCTATGGACCCCCAGGAGGAACATGTACCACCACCCTCCTCCTGAAGAGCTGAGGGTGGCAAACAGGGTCTCCCATCAATAGATCCACGTTCTACCTCCCTGCAAAGGTGGCAGTAGAGGGGAACATCAACCCCGGTCCTGCTGAGGAACAGATGCCCCACAGGGCAGTCAATGCAGCTCTATACACATCCCTAACACAATAGCACACAGACATTAGGCCAGCTGGTAGGTAAGCTGCACCCCACCACTATATGATATTCTCCTGCAGCAAGCCATCAGCCACTGCACCCTGCAAGTCACTCCATCAAGACACATACCAGTTGCAAACAGTCTGCTAGTTAGTCCATAGTGCATGTTCCCAGTGGAAATGCATGCACCCAGAACTGGGATGTCAGCATACACAGCAAGCAGATAAATCCGTGACTAGGCCCCAAAAGGAAACCCATATCTATCACATGAGAGAAATACTATATAGCACTATGGGGGAGCCTAGCCATGCTGTGGTCACTGCACAGTCAGGTGAGAGTGATCTCTCAGCAGGACATACTGAGGTCACCCTGTCTGTGTAGGTGGTGGCCGGGCACTAAAATGTTCCAGTCAGTGCCCTATGCCCTGTGCAGATGCACCCTGGCCAGGGCACCCTGTCCGGCCTATACCCATGGTACCTTGCTCCTCATTATGCACATTGGCAGCACAATACTGGCAACATTGCTGGCAGTGTGGGATGTGGAAGGTGTTTGCAGCCACCACACACTGGATAGACAGACAGCCACCCCCACACCTATGCCAGCATTGTGCTACTATAGAGGAGTTCAGCAGCCATACCCATCACACCAGTCCTGGGCACAGTACAGGCATGGATATGGTACGCAATACTGTTGGGGGTCACTCCCCAGGGTGGTAAACACTGTCAGAGACCAGACCTGAAGCACACACCGCAGACATCAGAATGATTGTTGTGATGGAGCTCAATCAGCAAACTGTGCTTAACGTAGGAATTGATATCTGCCAGTTATCATAGGAAACGTTTGCTAGCTGTGTACCGTATACCCAGGTGTAGGGTGACATTGCTAAGGTATGCAACTGCTAGTATTGGGACATACAGGCAGGGCCCAATGTCCTGCCTCTCCAGGAGGCATTGGCCAATGGGGCCTGTGGGGGGGGAGGGGTGTGTGGGTGTGTCTGGCCCTGTTGGCTGCTGCTTTACGGCAGAGTTCCCCAACTCCAGTCCCGGTGTTCCAAACACTGTTCGGGTTTTCATGCTTTCCCTCATAAATATGCATGAGCTACATCTGCATACCATGGGGGTGGTGCATAGATATGCAGCACAGGCATCTTTATTAGAGGCAGCATGGAACCTGAATGGTGTGGGGCCCTCCAGGACTGCATTTGGGAGACTCTGCTCTAAGTAATGCGCCTGTTTATGGTGTCTGTGTTTGGTGTGGTAAAATATAGGCGTATTAACCATGCGTATGTTCTCAGCAATAAAGGTTTATCCTTACTGTCACTGTTTAGTTGTGGGAAAAATATGTGGACAGGATTGGCAGTTGTCCCAGCTGGGCTTTGAAGCTGTGACCTTCTGTTCTTGTACACACTGTCTGTGTGCACTGCACCACCATGTTGCCACAGAGATGCTGCATTCCCTGGGGAGTCCATGACTGTACATCCGACAGAGCCTGTCTGTTGCGGTGGACGGTGCCAGCCTTCACAGGCCTAGGCCACTGTGTGCTGTGGCTTGCAGCCACAGGCCCCTCTACCACCTGTACCCTTCCGCCAACATGCAGACATGTCCTTATCTTGGAGAAGCATATGACCTGATTGAGTTGTGGCACTCCAGGACTGCATTTGGGGGACTCGGCTGTAGGTAATGCCCATTGTTATGGTTTGTGTGCGGTGTAGGGTAAAATATGGGTGTTTGAACCATGCTTATGTTCTCTGCAATAAAGGAGTGTCCTTACTATCACTGTTTAGTGGTGGGTAAAACTATGGGGACTGGGTTGGCAGGAGCCCCAGCTGGGATTTGAACCTGTGACCCTCTGGTCTTACAGGCACTGGCTGTGTCCCTTACACCACACTGTGGCCACAGAGACAGTGCCGTCCCTGGTGGTAGGAATCCTGGCTGGACGAGTCAGAAACCCTGCTCTGCACAATTTTACTGTGGGCTCATTTACCTTGTACGGAGACAAAAGTGCAAATAAGCCTCAAAAATGACCTTGAAAAAAGGGGCAAAAACCCATGACCAAGCTGGGCAACATTGATATCACTGGGCAACCATAAAAAACACTCCCAGGAAAGCTCCAATAAAATGAATTGATTTTTGAAAGGGTCTACGGAGCGTAGACCCTTCCAAAAATCATTTCCTTTTTTTGGAGCTTTCCTGGGAGTGTTTTTTATGGTTGCCCATTAATATCACTGTTGCCCAGCTGGATTATAATTTTTTAGGAATTTGTTGTGGTCATTTTCAATTTATATTTGCTATTTTGTTCTGTGCACATGTATCACACTGCTCACGTTTTACAGGTTTCCCCGGTTTTGCTGTACATTGCTGACGGAAATGGTTTCTCTTCCCTTTAAATCGACTCTAACGCAAGGGTTTCACTCGCGGTATTTTTTTGCCAAAATTCAGCCCCGCTCCTGTGCGGGGAGCCTCTCCCCTCCCACTCTCCACCCATTGACCCCATCCCCCCGCCCCTCGGGAGCCTTCCTCCGCCCTCGAAATGCCTTTCCACGCCTCTATCGCACATCAGCGCGCCGCGCTCTTGTGCGGTTGGCGCGCACACGTGCGGGGCACCAAAAACGCACTATTAGCGTGCGCTAAGGTACCTTAGCGCACGCTCAAGTGCGCCCCGCACAATTGCGTGGTTTAGTAAACATACCCCTAAGTATACTATCAGTGACATTTACCAAGCCTAATTCAGATCCTATTTGTCCAATTAATTAAGAGCTATCAAATCTCCATAAGAGATGGTTCTAGCCAGCCTGGCCAGTGCTGCCATTTCTGTGGTTTGCCTGTCCAATTAGCAACATTTTTGCCTGAGTTGTAGGAAACGTTGGCATGTCATAGATTGGATTTTTTGGGATATTGCCCATTGCCACTTTGGGTAAGAAAACTGCTGAAAACCGAGCCAACAAAAAAATGCAAAGTCCCTGCTCAGAGACAGTCACAGCCCTTGGCTACATCTTATTGCTCAGGACCTAGAACAGCACATCTGGAACTGACCTTAGTGGCAGAATGGGAGTGATTGATTGCCAGACTCCACAACTCTGATTAGCTGGAGGGTGGGGCCATTTGGTGGATTGAGTGTGATTACCCATGATAAACTGTCATATCAATCAATCAGAGAAGAGGAGGGTGAGGCCAAGGGTGGGTCACTGTTTTGACCTACATATTAACCCACATTGGGCTAGAAATTTTCAGCTCATCTAGCAACACTTCAGCCTACTCTTAACTGTGTCTTAGAGTGTTGGTTATCATTCCTGTTTCCTGGTTGCTTTAAAATGTGTCTGATTTGGATCTTTTTTGAAAACACAAGCTGATTTTTTTGTCTTGTGAATTTATTAACTCATGCTGTAGAGATGTACTTAAAAAAAATTTGACATGTTCTTGTGCCAGAAATTCTGTGAAACAATGTCTAAATATACAGTCAGACACATTTACAGAGCCTAATCCAGAACTTGGTTGTCTAATTAGTATACTTAGGCATGCTGATGTTGGTTTGCTCTCTGAGCTTGATAGTTTGATCACAGACATTTTGTCACCATTCGAGGGACATCATCAGTGTGGGATTCCAGATGGCAATGTGCTTGAATGCTTGCATTGTACTTCTGTTGGGGATAGTGGTGACTCAGCACTTTGGCTCACAAGGATTGATTGGTTGGTTTCTCTGAGGGTTGCTGGAGTGTGGTTGCTGTTTCTGAGCTTGAGCTGTTATTTTTTAAAAAGATGTTGGGGTTCCAAGGAGGTGGGGATTGAATGACTAACAGACTTTTGACATTTAGGGGGAGGGGCAGGGCAACAATTGAGTGGGGCTTTCCTTTCTTCCACTAGACCACCAGAGACTTCACCACTTTGGGAAGAGATATCTGTCACTGGATCATGCAACCCCTTTAATTTGTGCTGACCTTTGATATTCCTTCCTCACCATAGCCTATTTTGAGAACACTGGTCTGCAAAACATTTGTTGCACATTCATTTTGCAAAAATCAATATTAATGAGCTGTTTTGCTTGATTTTGCATCATGGCGGCTCATTAATGTTTAATTCAAAAAACATTTCATGCACAGTTGAGTACACATGAAAGTTTACAAAACAAATGCAATTTCATGGAATTTTTTGCAGTGGATACAATACACCCAAACACTGCACAAAAAAGCCAAAAACAAGCATTTAACATTCTAGCCATTTTATACTATTGTTTTTGCACATAGTGACCTTGTAACAAACAAATTCACAACATGAGGTTCACCACTTTTGAACTAGGCAGGCAAACAATTTTCATACACCCCTCTCCCCCACAGCCCTCCAGCTAACTACATTTCTATGGATCAAGTCACTAATAACCTCCTGGGCATACATCCTTGGAAATACACCCTCAATTTGAAAAGATAACATATTGCCTCAAAGACAGGTCCCAGCTATAGGAACACCTGATGCCACTCCTTCTGGAGACCTTGCTCCTCTGAAGTAGCATAGGCACTGCCAGAGTAGAAATGAGGCTATGCAACAGTGGTCTTCATTTCATCTATGCTTCTCTCTCCCTGTCTCAGCTCTTCCAGGTCTTCCACTCTAGGCATTGCACATAACACTGAACAAAGAACTTCTGAAGAACAAAACAATCTGCTAGGGATGTATTGTTCCAAGCAATTCTTTCCTCCTCCAAACCCACCACCTGTTCCTCTGACTCTATCCCCACCCATCTCCTACACCCCATCTCCCCTACCGTTGTCCCCTCCATCTCTCATATTCTCAACCTTTCATTCTCCACTGCTACCGTCCCTGAAGAGTTCAAACATGCTGTTGTCACACCTCTCCTCAAGAAACCCTCGCTCGATCCCACCTGTCCCTCTAACTATTGACCCATCTCCCTTCTCCCCTTCATATCTAAACTACTAGAACGAGCAGTCCACCACCGCTGCCTCGACTTCCTCACCTCCCAGGCCATCCTGGACCCACTACAATCTGGCTTCCGTCCCCTACACTCCTCTAAAACGGCTCTTACAAAAGTCTTCAATGACTTGCTCCTGGCTAAATCTAAGGGCCTCTACTCTGTCCTCATCCTTCTCGACCTCTCTGCTGCCTTTGATACTGTTGACCACAATCTTCTCCTCACCACCCACTCCTCGCTTGGTTTCAAGGGCTCCGTACTATCCTGGTTCTCTCCCATCGCTCCTTTAAGGTATGCTCTGGTGGTTCCTCCTCCTCCTCTCCCACCCCGCTCCATGTTGGTTTACCCCAGAGATCTGTCTTAGGCCCCTCCTTTTCTCTCTCTATACCCAATCCCTTGACGTGCTTATCTTCTCCCATGGCTTTCAGTACCATCTCTATGCCGATGACTCCCAAATCTACCTCTCTACACCTAATATCTCTCCAGAAATCCAGACTAAGATCTCTGCCTGCCTCTCTGACATCGCTGCCTGGATGTCTCACCGCCGCTTAAAATTGAAAATGGCCAAGACTGAACTCCTTGTCTTTCCAACCAATGCCTCCCCTCCTCTTCCCCCTTTCTCAGTCTCTGTGGATAGATCTACGATCCTTCCTGTTCCCTCGGCCTGCAATCTGGGGGTTATCTTCGACACCTTTTTCTCCTTCTCCACACATATCCAGCTCATAGCTAAGACCTTCCACTTCTTTCTCTACAACATTAGCAAAATCTGCCCTTTCCTTTCTGAACACACTACCAAAATGCTCATCCACTCCTTAATCTCCTCTCGCCTTGACTACTGCAACCTACTCCTTACTGGTCTCCCCGCGAGCCACCTCCTTCCCCTTCAATCTATACAAAATTATGCTGCTTGACAGGGCCGGATTTACCTTGAGTGAGGCCCTACGCCAACAAAAATTGTGGGCCCCCAGCAGGGGCGGCCCAAGGGGGGTGCGGACCTCATTTGCATAAGGGGCCTCATTTGCATAAATATTTGCATAATGTTACCATATACTAACTTTTAGTAAACGTGCCTCTTAATGAGTGTATGGATAAAGAAAGACTAAAAGATTTCTACATTACTATAATCCAGTGCCAACTGCCAGACACATTAGGAACTACTACAAACACTGCCCATAGTAAACCCGCCGTATCCTAACAGCACTACCAGGACTCACAAAGCACCATACTCTACCAATCAAAAGGCAACACTGCAAATATTAAACCAATACATTTCAGAGAACAACAATACATGACCTACTGGGGAAAGAGAACAAGTGGCAATGTCAAATAGGAATTATATAAATAGAACACCTCAGCTCAGTTACACATGCAGAACATAGACCATCACCAAACAAGTAATCACAATTTAGAAATAGGAAGACAATAATTAAACTGGGA
The DNA here is from genome assembly GCA_033557465.1 of Ichthyophis bannanicus. Taxonomy (NCBI): domain Eukaryota; kingdom Metazoa; phylum Chordata; class Amphibia; order Gymnophiona; family Ichthyophiidae; genus Ichthyophis; species Ichthyophis bannanicus. The sequence continues at coordinate 811,119,117 of CM066033.1, read as the reverse complement.
ATCCCAAAAGCCAAACTTGGAATGTACAACACTGTAGAAATAAAACAATACATTAATTTGCTCTTGTACTAAACAAAGCACAGATGTTAATGATGCACATTTACCAGAGCTGACATATTCCAATTAATAAATTCAAAATAAAGAGATATTTTTCTACCTTTTGTGCATTTTTTTCAGCTGCAATTGCTCCAGCCACTTTCTTCTGGTTTTTCGTGTCTTCTGCTAACTCTCCATCGTCTGCTGTCCATTTGTCCTTTCTTCTCTCTTCTAGATTTTTTTCCATTCTCTCTCTACATCTGCTTTAACATACTAATCTTTCTCCTTTTGCTCTTTCCTCATTCCTATTTCATCCACTCAAATATTACCCCTCCATCCTCAATCCCCACTTACTCTCCCAATACCCGGCCAATTGTAGATTTTTTATCCCTCCCACACAAAATATTTTTCCCTTCTCCATTTTACTCTTCCAGCCCCATCCCATTCTAATCCTCCCCCAACATCAGCTCCCTTCTAGTTCCAGCCTCACCCAGCATCCATTCCCTTCTAGTCCCTGCATCAGCCCATTTCCAGTCCTAGCCATCCATCAGCCCATTTCCAGTCCTAGCCCCCCCATCACCCCACTTACAGTCCTTAACCCATCACCCCATTTTCAGTCCTTAACCCCCCATCACCCCATTTTCAGTTTAAGCCCCCCCTATAACCCATTACCAGTCCTAACCCCCCATCAGCCCACTTCCAGTCCTAACCCCATCAACCCATTTCCAGTCAGCCCCCCATAGCCCATTGCCAGTCCTACCCCCCCCATCAGCCCACAGCCCATTACCAGTCCTAACCCCATCATCCCACCTCCAGTTTTAACCCCCCAGCCCATTTCCCAGTCCTAGCCCCCCATAGCCCATTACCAGACAACCCCCATCAGCCCACAGCTCTTTACCAGTCTTAACCCCCCCTATTCAGATTTACAGTTCTAATCCCCCCCCAACAGCCCATTACCAGTCCTAACCCCATCAGCCCACCTCCAGTCTTAACCCCCCAGCCCATTTCCAGTCCTAGCCCCCCCCCATAGCCCATTACCAGACAGCCCCCATCAGCCCACAGCCCATTACCAGTCTTAACCCCCCCCCAAAGCCCATTGCCAGTTCTAAGCCCCCCCCAACAGCCCACAGTCCATTACCAGTCCTAACCCCATCAGCCCACCTCTAGCCTTAACCCCTCCCAGCCCAGCCCATTTCCAGCCCCACCCCCCCAATAGCACATTACCAGCCCTACCCCCCCCAGTCCATTTCCAGCCCCAGCCCCCCCAATAGCCCATTACCAGTCCTACCCCCCCCCCCATAGCCCATTACCAGTCCTACCCCCCCCGGCCTAAAGTAAAATTTAATTTAAAAAAAAAACCTGGTGGCTGCCGCCGCGGGGCCCCCTCTGCTGCCGCGGGGGCCCCGTCTACAAGCTGGTCGGGTCCGGTCGGGTCCGGTCGGGTCTCCCTCCCTCCCTCGCTGCCGGCTGCAGGCTGCGAGAGACGCATCTTCGCGTCTCTTGCAGCCTGCAGCGAGGGAGGGAGGGAGAGAGACCTGACCGGACCCGACCCAACCCGACCAGCTTGTAGACGGGGCCCCCGCGGCAGCAGAGGGGGCCCCGCGGCGGCAGCCACCAGGTTTTTTTTTAAATTAAATTTTACTTTAGGCCGGGGGGGATAGGACTCCTACCCCCCCCCCCCCCGGCCTAAAGTAAAATTTAATTTTAAAAAAAAACCTGGTGGCTGCCGCCGCGGGGCCCCCACTGCTGCCCCGGGGGCCCCCTCTACAAGCTGGTCGGGTCGGGTCCGGTCGGGTCGGGGCTCTCTCCCTCCCACGCGGCAGGCGGCGAGAGACGACCATCAGCCCCTGCGGGCTTAACACAGACGCGAGGAGACGCTCTATCTTCGCGTCTCTCGCAGCCGGGAGGGAGGGAGGGAGACAGACGAGACCCGACCCGACCCGACCAGACCAGACCATCTTGTAGACGGGGCCCCCGCGGCAGCAGAGGGGGCCCCGCGGCGGCAGCCACCAGGTTTTTTTTTTAATCGAGTTGAAAAAAAAAAAACCTGGTTCTATTTTTTGTGGGCCCCTGCCGGTTGTGGGCCCTACGCCATGGCGTACATGGCGTATACGTAAATCCGGCCCTGCTGCTTGACTTATCTTCCGCCAGTCTCGCCATGCCCACATTACTCCCCTTCTCAAGTCGCTTCACTGACTCCCTATCCAATTCTGCATCCAATTCAAACTTCTCCTGCTGATCTATAAATGCAATCACTCTGCAGCCCCTCAATACCTTTCATCTCTTATCTCTCCTTACATCCCCTCTCGGCAACTTCGCTCCGCTAACAAACTACTTCTTTCTAGGCCCTTCACTCGCACCGCTGACTCCCGACTTTGCTCCTTTCACCTTGCTGTTCCTCACGCGTGGAACAGCCTACCTCTCTCTATACGCCAGGCACCCTCTCTGGCCCTCTTCAAGTCCAGGTTGAAGACCCACCTCTTCACAGTCACTTTCAGATCCTGACTTCCATCCCTTATCTTAACCTGACTCCCGTCAATTTTCATGACTGAATTGTAAAGACCATATTGTGTTTTGCACCAATTCGACTATTGTTTTGTATTGTTTTGTATTGTCTCGACTAGATTGTAAGCTCCGACGAGCATGACTCTAACGAGCAGGGACTGTCTCTTGTATGTTTGTACAGCGCTGCGTGCGTGGTGCTATATAAGTGCTAAATAGTACTAGTAGTAGTGGTAAGACATTTTGGCCTGGTATTGTCTACTGCTGTAAAGACAAATGAAAGAATCTTACAGCCCATCCTCATAGACTGTTGGGGCAAATGAAGACTATGAAAGCTAGTTATATAATCATGTAATGCAAGAATCCATAATAGGTGAACCATTGTATTTTATACCAGCTGAAAATGGTGGAGTTCTTTGTGTTGTAAATGTAAATTCACATAGGGACCTTTTTAATAAATTGTGTCAAGGTTTTGTAGTTAATACATATTAACAGCAAAGGTTAACTTGTGGTAGCTGCAAAACTTTCAGAGTAATTGTTGGGGGTGCTTCTTCCTAGTAGTTTGGGGAAGGCAATCAAGCTACTAGTGAGAGACAGTGAGGATCACTACCACACATTAAGAATGTGGCCACTAAGATGGAATACAGTCAACTCACCTAAGTAGTTTTGTTCCATCTTATCTGCCACATTAGCAGTTAATACAAATTAATGACACACACTTTAACTGAAAGTACAACTCCCTGTCAATTCCCTGCTCCCAAATAAGAATCTCGACATGTGGAAAGTAGCTCTGTAAGGTATAACTTACACATTTCCAACAAATCTAGTTGCAGACATTTACACCGTCCAGGTTTCGTGTAAGTGATTGTGCATAGATTTGGTGCTCATATCTCACCACTTACATCTCTATTCTATAAAGTAAAGTATGCAGTACTTTATAGAAAAGGTGCTAACTACACACATGATAACGTGTGACAAACTAAGCAATCCTTATAGAATTACCCTCTAGGTGACCATTGATACATGCTGTTCCTTTGATAACTAAACTGTTATTTTAACATGTATCTTAACTGCTGACATACATAAAAGCCAACATTATACATCTAATTCAGCTCAGTGTGACCACGGAGTGAGTTACACTAATGAACTAATGTATTTATATCAGCAAACTTAACCACTGTAGCCAGATCCTTCCCATCCAAATGGGGAAGCAGATTCCTAATATTTTGGAGTTGAACAAAGGAAAACTTAACTACTGATGACATATGTGATCAAAAGGAAAGACTGTAATTAGAGCTTTTATGCTTAGCTGTTTTTAGCTGGTAAATTTAGGTGTTTATAGCCAATTAGGGGCTCTTTGAGGGTATATAAACCTGCTGTTGATGTTTTTGTGGTACAGGTGCTATTGCTGGATAGTACATTTGTGCATCTGATAAACTTTCACTGTGAAAAAGGCACAAAAACAAAGTGCAGGATCCAAGATAGGCAAATGGAGAGGTGCAAGAGTACTAGGTGATGTGGTGTTTTTCATCCAATAAACACCTATTTAATTTTTTTGCACTGGGATTTTTTTTTATCAGTGTTCATTGGTTAAAACATAAAATCAGAAGCCCTAACTAAAATCAGTGCTCACACCTAAAATCTTAACTTTAGGGTCAATATTCAAAAAGGCCGATATTCAAACATCACAGTAGTCAACCACGGTGCTTAATAATCAGCGGGAGTATCCAAATGGGAGCTGCCACCGAATATTGGGAGTGAGTGGCGCTATTCAGATACCAGATTTTCTGTCAGCGCTTATCCGGCTTGTAGCTTAGGCCAGCTTTTCATGCAGCCTACATTGCCCAGAGAGGTGCCAACTGAAAACCCGCCAACCAGATAAGCGTCGGCAGTTATCCAGATAGCACCAACACTGCCCTTGTTCCATCCAGTTACTGCCGTGGAATATCCCCACAGACTGTCCCAGCTGAGCCTCCTTAGCTGGGCAGCCTTTCCTAAATATTGGTTGCTTTCTTGTATCTGATATTTAACATATCTCAGGGGTCTGGCACTTTTTTTTAAGATGGACTGAATTTAAGCTTATTATTCAACATTAGATCTCCCTCACTCAACCACTCAACCTGATTTTTCCCAAGGATCCCTATTAAAGTCACCATATAATCAGAGCACAGCTGAAAGTGCCAGCATGCATTTTGATATCCCAGCTCAGACTGTCTAATAAGCTCCCTAGTGATTGTATAGAGATGTTGAAAAGTAATGATGAAGAAATGAGCCCTATGGAACCTCATCTTAGGATTCCCACTGGCTCAACTCATCACTGCTTGCAGCTTACTTCAAGAAAACCCTTGACATGATATGCCCATAGCTTAACACTGAGGCAAGGGATAAAAACAACAAAAATCAATTCATATTTTCTTTTTTTTTCTTTAAAGTTTATGCTTTACATCCAAAGCAAACAAAAAAGGAAATGACCATAAATAAAAATGTTACAGTTTAAGGAAATATACAAAAAAAACAAAAAATCTCCATGTTTCTTACTCCCCATCATGAGAAGAGGAAGATTGGCAGATAGAGGGACCTTTTTTCTCCGATTTCTCTGTAAATGTTTAATTATGTTGATCAAGGAGTATATTAAGCATTTGTTGAACCAATGCAATTGGAAACTTTCTTAGTTACAAGTGAGAGTTTAGTGTTGAGCTGGATTTAGCTCCTTAAAATTACCTATTGAAGATTCTTTTGTTTTCTTTTTAACTTTAGGGGTTGGTTTCTAATTACTGTTGATTCATTTACTCCAAGCATAGATTAATCAATTCACATTTGAAATGTATTGGTCTATTATGGGACTGATGTACTAAATTGCCAAATTTTCCCTCAGAAGAGGGCAAAATATGGGACACCATGTAAGCACCATGAAAGATAACAAAATCTTGAAATTTTGGTGTATTTTTTTTCATGCATTCTTCCTTTAGCAAAAAAATAAAATAAAATCACAAATTTCAGCTCTCATAATTGACAAATCTTCATGCATAGTCCGCCATGTGAGAACATTTACTGCATCCTCTGGTAATGAATTCTAGAGTTTTATTACGCGTTAAGTGAAAAAATATGTTCTCTGATTAGTCTTAAATTTATTTATTTACTTATTTAACAGTTTTTATATACCGCACTCTTCATCATCAGCGCGGTTTACATTTTAACAAATTGTACTTAAGCATGAACATATGTTAAGTTTACAGATAACAGGGAATGAGCATGGATAACTGGGGTTAAATAAATAACAAGAATTCAAACTATTTACAGCAAAATATCATATGTTTATGGTTCTAAAGCTTGGGGATCTAAGAGGGTTTGATATGGGGTGAGAAATGAAGTTAGGGGTTTACTGGACTAACCATGATCATTGGTTCGTGTTGGGAGGGAATGGCTTGGGGAGTTCATACTCTGAGGGAAGTGTTGTAGGAAGAGGTGTGTTTTTAGAGCTTTTCTAAATTGTGAGAGGTCTTTTTGTGATCTGATGTTGGGTGGCAGCATGTTCCAACATCTAGGGGCGAAGGATGAGAATGCTCTTGTGGTAGTTGTCTGGTTGAGTTTTGCTAGGTATTCTGGGATCATTAGTGTGTTTTCTGTTGCGGAGCGTCGGGATCTGGAGCTTTGTGGGTGATGCAGGAGGTCAGATAATGAAGATGATGAGATTTGGTGAACTGCCTTGAAGGTAATGAGGAGGGCTTTGTATAAAATCCTATATGATATCGGGAGCCAGTGAAGTTCAAATAGGATGGGAGTGATATGATGACTCCTTGGGGCTCCGTGTAGAACTCTGGCAGCCATATTCATGGCCAATTGTAGTGGATTAAGCGTACTCTTGGGTAGGCCCTGTAACACAATATTTGCGTAGTCGAAGTGTGGGGTGACCAACGCTTGGAAGGTTGTTCGGAAGTCGTGTGGATCAAGCATTGGTCTGAGTTGTCGTAGAATTCTGATCTTGTGATAGATGGCTTTAACTGTATATTTTATATGTTCTTTGAACTCAAGTCGCTGGTCGAGTATAACGCCTAGGTAACGTATTGTTGATTTGAGTGGTAAATCGGCATCTCTTGTTCTTAGAGTTGGTGGGGAAAAGAAGTCTTTGTTCCTTGTTACAATCAAAACTTCCGTTTTTTTAAAGTTAATTCGGAGGTTTTGTGAGAGCAGCTAGTCTGAGATTGCATTGAAGCAGGTAGTTAGTGTGGTATAATCAGGTTTCAATACGTTGACTGGTGTGAATAGTAGCACATCATCTGCGTAGATGAGGCAAGACATTCCAAATGACCGGGCGATGTTACAGATGGGCTGCATATAGATGTTAAATAGCAGGGCTGAGAGGGAGGAACCCTGTGGTACACCTTGCTTCTGTTGGAAAGGCATAGATGTATTGTCACCCATCCGGACCTGCTGCTAGCGGTCTTCAAGGTAAGATTTGCACCACTTCCATGCAATTCCTTGAATCCCTTTTTCATGTAGTCGGTTAAGCAGCTTAACATGGTCAACAGAATCAAAAGCTGCTGCAATGTCTAGGAAGATCATTGCAACTCCATTTCTGATGTTGTCTGTTGTAGTAATAAGCGTGTTCATTAGAGAAGTTAGAAGGGTTTCAACTCCGTGGGATTCTCTGAAGCCATGCTGATTTGGGTCGAATGGAGCTTCGGAGTCAATGTGTTGTTGAATTTGCCTTAGAGTGACTTTTTCTAGTATCTTGGCTAGTAAAGGGATACTTGATATTGGGCGGTAGGAGTCTTCTTTTTTTGGGTCGAGTTTATTGTTTTTCAGTAGTGGATGAATGGAGGTCTGTTTGAGGGCTGTTGGGAATATCCCTGTGCTAAGTGACTGGTCAGCTATGGCAGCTATGTAAGGGCTGAGTTCTGTTCTTAGTGATTTGATCCAGTGGGCTGGACATGGATCGTTGGGGGCAGTGGTGGCATTGATGGAGGTTATGAGTTCTTCGATTGCCTTAGGGGTTGGGGATGAGAATTTATTAAGTATGAACTGGACGTTGGAGGTTTGTGTGGGTTCGCTTGTGATTGTAGTTGAGATCTTGATCATCTTGGATTGAATATAGTCAGCATATAGTTGTGATTGTATGTATTCATGTTGTGGTGGAGAAGGCTCACTGGTTAGGGATTTTACCAGTTGGAAGAGGTCTCTAGGTTTGTTAAGGGAGTGACTGAGGAGCCTTGCATGGTATTCTTTCCTCTTATCCCAGGTTAGTTGACGATGGGATTTCAAGTGAGTTAAGTAGTTGGATTGGTCACAATGGTTCAGGGAGTGTCTCCATTTCTTCTCTAGTTTCCTTAATTGCTGTAAGGAGGTTCGCAGTTTGGAGGAGAACCATGGCGTGTTCCGTTTCTTGGTGAAAGAGGAGGTAGAAGTGGTTTGGTTAACTGTGGCGGTGGGCTGGGCTGATAGTCCAAGGGCACTGTTCCAGTTTGCTACTGTTTCATCAATGTTGTTAGGTATTGTAGAGAGTTTTGGAATGGTTTGAGAGGTAATAGTGTCGATGTTGGATGGTTTAAAATGTGCTGGTTTTGAGAGTGGATAAACATCTGGTGTTTTGCTTGGAAACTCTTCAGCTGATATGGAGAATGTTATAAGATTATGGTCGTACCAGGGGATGGGGGTTGAAGAGGAATCAAGTTGAATTGGCGATTCGCAGGATGATGATGGGGCGAAGATGAGATCAAGAAGATTTCCTTGTTTATGAGTTGGATCTTTTACAATTTGTCTGTAGTGTAAGTCGGTCATGGCGTCAAGGAAGGAGTTTGATACTGATGGCAGAGTGGATGCAAGGTTGAGATCTCCTAGGAGCCAGTTAGGTTTGCTGAGTTCAATGGGGTTGGTAACAAGATCAATTATGATTGAGAGATCATCAGCTCGAGCATTTGGGGCTCTGTAGATGAGGTTTATGGTGTTAGTACTATTGGAGATCGATAGTGTATTTATATGGTCTGTGGTCTTGGTAGAGGCGATGCGGTACTTTAGATCGGATCTTGCTATTATGCAAACTCCTCCTCCTTTTCTGTTTTCCCTGTTGCAGGTTTAAATGGAGTAGTTGGGTGGAGTAAGTTGGTTCATTATGACATTGTCAGTGTTTGAGAGCCATGTTTCTGTTATCAGAAGGATGTCTAGGTTAAGGTTTTATAATAAGTCAGTGATAGCAGGCCACTTGTTTCGGACTGAACGTGCGTTAATGAGAGCACATTTGAGATCCTGTGAGATGATTCTTAGATTAGGTCTTCTGGTGTTTGTTGTATCAAGAGGTACGTAGAGAAGGTGGGTGTGTCTATTGTGATATGCATATTGTGAGTATTGCTGTTGGTTTTGGTGGGGTTTCCTATTCTTGTATTGGTGTATAGGGATAGGATTAGAGTTGGATGTTAGGGCAAATGATGTGTGTAGGATACTAGAGAGGGCGGAGATGAGGAGGAGGGTAAGTGGGATGGGGGCCATGATGTGTAATGTAAGGATTCACAATTATTGTGAATAGGAGATTAGGATAAAATTTGTGGTTATGAGTGGGGGAGAGTATAGGGGGGTGAAGCTATAAATAATTGTCTAATTAAGGTACATTGTAATATATTCAAGTTACAGAATGGTTGCTGACATTAATCTTATACACAGTAACTTAAATTACAGAAAAATAGCTGACAGTAATCCTGTTCCTAGAAACTCCAATTACAGAATGGTTGCTGACAATAATCCTGTTCAAGAGACTTCAATTACAGAATGGTTGCTGACAGTAAACAACATTACCATATGATGTTTAACAAGAATATACTTTGTAGCAATGTATTATGGTTACAAAGAATGCTTATTATATTACTTCTAGTTACAAGGTGGAGGATAAAGAGGACTATTTTGTGAAAAATCATGTGGCACCTGGAGGTTATATCGGAGTTAATGTGTAGGAAAATACATTTAGGGACAAAGATTTGGTAAGTTAACAGATAGTGAGGTAGATGGTTTTAAATGTATCCAAGAGCCCCGATTGGGCACAGCAGCAGGAGGGAAGCGTCGAGGTGAGGAGATGGCTCCGGCCCGCTCAATCCCTTCGGGGAGAGTTCTTCAGGAGGGCCGGAGTGAAGAGAGAGGCCACGCGCTCGATCGGCGCTGGTTTTAAATGTATCCAAGAGCCTCGATTGGGCACAGCAGCAGGAGGGCGTCGTCGAGGTGAGGAGATGGCTCCGGCCCGCTCAATCCCTTCGGGGAGAGCTCTTCAGGAGGGCCGGAGTGAAGAGAGAGGCCACGCGCCCGATCGGCGCTGGTTTTAAATGTATCCAAGAGCCTCGATTGGGCACAGCAGCAGGAGGGCGGCATCAAGGTGAGGAGATGGCTCCAGCCCACTCAATCCCTTCGGGGAGAGCTCTTCAGGAGGGCCAGAGTGAAGAGAGAGGCCACGCGCCTGATCGGCGCTGGTTTTAAATGTATCCAAGAGCCCCGATTGGGCACAGCAGCAGGAGGGTGGCGTCGAGGTGAGGAGATGGCTCCGGCCCACTCAATCCCTTCGGGGAGAGCTCTTCAGGAGGGCCGGAGTAGCTTTAGTGCATGCCCCCTAGTCTTTCTACTTTTTTAAAGGAGTAAACAACCATCTATGTTTATCCGTTCCACTTTATTCATTATTTTATAGACTTCTATCACATCACCCCTCAGTCATCCTTTTTTTCAAGCTGAAGAGTCCTAACCTTTTAAGCCTTTCTTTTATAGAGATATCCTTCTATCCCCTTTTACCATGTTGGTGACTCTTCTATATGGTTATTATTGTTGTTAAGTGTAGTCAAGTCGGTGTCGACTCATGGCGACCCTCTGGATAGTTGTCCTAAACTGTGTTCGGTCTTCAGTCAGGAGGCTCATTGTTGACAAGTATCTTTATTAATTCTGCTATATCCTTTGTAAGATATGGCGACCGGAATTGCACACAATATTCAAGGTGTAATCGCATCATGGAACCATACAGAGGCATTATAATATCCTTGATTTTATTCTTCAATCCTTTCCTTATGATTCGTAGCATTCTATTTGCTTTCTTGACCATGGAAGTACCATGAGCAGAGAGTTTCAACATTTATCCACGATGATGCCTAGATCCTTTTCCTAAGTGGTGATTTCTAATGTGGATCTTTATATCATGTAACCATAGTTAGGCTTGTTCTTCCCTAAGTGCATAACTTTACACTTGTCCACATTAAAGTTCATCTGCCATTTGGACACCCAATCTCCCAATTTTTCAAAGTTGTCTTGCAATTTTTCACAATCCTCTTGTGTTTTAACAACTTTGAATAATTTTGTGTCATCTGCAAATCTGATCACCTCACACCTTATTCCCATTTCCAGGTCATTTATAAATATGTTAAAATGCAGTGGGCCCAGCACAGGTTGCTGGGGTATTTTATTTTATTTATTTTATTTAACAGGTCTTCTATACCACCTTATCATATATTCAAGGCGGTTTACATGGAACAGTTATAGCAACAGGGAGATATGATTTAGACATTTAAATATTTAAACAGAAATAATGAACAAACAAACCTCTTCCAAAGACGGGGAAGCTGTAAAACTAGAGGGCATAACATGAAGCTGCAAGGGTAAAATTGAAAGGCAATGTCAGGAAATACTTGTTCACTGAAAGGGAGGTGGATGCTTAGAATGCCCTCCCGATGGAAGTGGTGGGGCCAATACTGTGACAGAATACAAAATGGCATGGGACAGACACAGTGGATCCCTTTACAGCAACAGGATAAAATCAAAATAAACTTAACTATCTAATTTCTCAACATAGAGGGGTGTCCTACTTGGAGAGGTGGGTTCACCCCTAAAACAAAGACATGGGGAGGGGTGGTCTGCATGGAGGAGCAGGTGCACTACTCTTGCTATCTTACTGGGCAGACTAGATGGACCATATTGGTCTTTATCTGCCATCATTTACTATGTTACTATGTTACATCGAACATGGTTATTCAACTTGGAGGTTAAATTGGGGTAACAGGCAATTAACTCCACTATCCACCATTCTCCATTGAGAAAATTGGCCATTTAGCCCTACTCTCCATTTTCTTTTATCTAGCTCTTAATCCACATTTGTATACAGCCTCCAATCCCAGATATACTATATCAATCGGTTCACTTTTAACTACTGATCAGTGGAATAGTCTCCCAGTGAAGGTGGTAGAGATGAGGACAGTGTCTGAATTCAAAAAGGCTTGGGACAAACACAGAGGATCTCTAAAGGAAAAAAGGGGACTGTTGTAGTGTTTGATATGGAAGGGCAGACTGGATAGGCCATGTGGTCTTTTTCTGCCGTCATGTTTCTATGTTTCTTTATTCACACTTCCAAAATTGCTTTCATGTAAAAGAGGTTCTCTGGAGACAGCCAGAATATACAGCCACATTTCACTGATGACACCAATGAAACTAGTGTGCTAGAGCTCTATCCCAATTCAGAGGATTTTTCTGAGCATGTGCCTGTTCTCCTGCCTTGCCCAAGTCCCTCTTGGAAACAGAAGGAAACTTAAGTGGATCAGATCCAAAAGCAGCATCAAAGAGGTGAGCACTCATCCTGGATTTGGGAAGGGGCAGGGAAGAAGCCTGATGTACAGACTCAGGTAATTTGTTCTAGGCATAAAGAGAAGCAAGATGACAGGAGCAAAGTCTGGATTTGGCAATAGAAGAAGAGGGCACAGTGGCCTAGTGGTTGGGGCACATTGCCTCGGGCCAAAAGGCCGGAGATTTGAATTCTGGGGGAGGCAGCAACCTTGGGTTACAGGGACTGGGTTTCTAGTCCCCCAGGCACACCTTGGGCTAGCCACTTTACCCTCTGTTGCCTCAGGTACAAATCCCCCCCGCCTTAGATTGTGAGCCCTTCAGGGACAAGGGAAATGTATACCATACCTAAATGTGCACTGCTTTGACCAGTGAAAAGAGCTATATAAGCATTGCTAAAAAAAAAAAAAGCAATCTAACAAAAGAGCAGATTTACCAAGGAGGGAGAGATAAGAAAGGGAAGGTAGTGCAGAGCAGCAGAATGAGTGCACTTATAGGCCATAGGCACAAAATGGGTATACATTTGTTGCTCAGCAATATTATGCATCCTTTGGGGAACTACAATGTTAAGGGTATGTATACTAAACCGTCTTAACGTCGCAGTGGTGGTATTATCACGTGATAAGCGACGTTATCGCGTGATAACGTAACATTATCGCGCGATAACGTAACATTATCGCGCGATAACGTAACATTATCGCGCGATAACGTAACATTATCGAGCAATAACGCAGCGGCGGTGTTAAGACACACTAACGCTGATTGAGTGGTGGATGCTTGAAATGCCCCCCCAATGGAAGTGGTGGGGGCAGATACAGTGACAGTCATCTAAATGGCATGGGACAAACAGTGAATCCCTTCATAAAACATTTTACAATTAAATTAACCTAAACTATTTCATATCTCAACAAGTACGGCTGACACACACAGAGCAGTGGGTACACCCCTAAACAAAGGCATGCAGCAAGTACACCTACTCTGGATGCCCTGCTGTGCTGACTAAATGGACTGTATTGCTCTATATCTTCCATCATATACTATGTTGCTATGTTACTATGTGAATGTATTTACCTGACGTTCACTGTTATGGCTGTACTGTCACTTGCAGACACTAATTCACCTACTTTGTTGTACGTTCAGTGGTAGCACCCCATCAACCATCGTACCCACTGACCACACAGACGTGTTCAAAGTATCCCCCAGCCCCCAGCTAGATATGCACAGACAATCTCATATGAGATAATGCCACAACATGCACACTCTCATCAAACAAGATCAGTCAGAGCCTGGATCAACACAGTCACAGACTACCTTCATTCAGCCAAAACAGACATCCTTTGCATCACCGCACCCTGGCAAAGATACCCAGACTAAACCATCACATATCGCATTACATCTGCAAATTACATTGTCTTGCACTGCCACATATCTTACAAGAGAGGTGGAATTGTTGCAGTTCTACAGGGTGTAATCCACAGGCACCATCATCACACAACACAAACCTATTCACAGTAGACAACATTGCTATCACCATATGATCCATGTATAGAGCTCACAATGTGGCCTAAGCTGTGCTAGCGAGAGAGCCAAAGATGTATATATGTAAAAATGTACATATGTAAATAACTCCTCCCTCTTTACGAAAAGAAACCCAATTACCTAATTACTGTGTGTTGTGCTCACCCTACGAATCACCTTGTATATTTAACAAATTTTTCTGTCCTGATTTGACAGTTTCCAACATGTAATCTAATCCGCTACTGATCGCTGGAAGTAGCGGTATACAAATGTACGCTAAATAAATAAAATAAAATAAATAAATGCCAATCTTGATGTGTTATACGCCATGCTGTTGACAGTGTGGATCCAGAATACACTACAATAACCCCCCATAGAGCTGGGAGATTCCAATGTAGGCTCAACAAACCACATAGGCTCAAGACCATATTGGAATAATTTGGATTTGATCCCATCATCCCCATAACAGGCCATAAACTGGGGACACTGCTTCATTGCATCCATTCCAAAGACAATGACTATACCAACTCTTGCCTATACCATGCTGTGACCACTACCTCATAGCTTTCCTGAGACATCTCTGATAAACCAGTGATACCGCAACCCCACAACAGACAGAATGATGATGTAAGTGCTTACACAGGGGATGAAACTTTTCTAAATTCTAGCCCCATGCCTGAACCACGACATACCTGGTCTGGACATAACTGTTGATATGTAAACCAAAACCATCCTTTCTGCTACAGTAGCCTCAAGCAAGTCCCACAGAGACACATGCTAAAACTTTGCCACAAGGTACCCTGCCCAGATCAGGCAACCCAAACAAAGACTACGACAACTGTACAGACAATGGAGATGGAACATATCATCCCATACTCTTTTACTGCTGCTGTCAAACACATGATTATCACAACCGCAATAGATCCAAAAATCTTCAGAGTAATACCACTGTTCAGCCAATATATAGAACTAATTACTCCAATATGTGAATATTTCCTTGATTCGATTATTCTATAAACAGTCTTTCTTAAAGAACAACTTATCTTTTTCTAAGCGGGTCTCAGACTCACGGGCAACTTTCTGTGATAAATATCACTTGGTGCACCTTTTTGCATCAATGACCCATTTTCATATCTTTCTTATAACTTTCTCTTAACCTTTTCTAAACTATTTTTTCAAACGTCCAGTTGGATAATGTGAGATATCTATAACAGCAAGCTTATCTTTTGTCTTTTCTTCAATGTCCCAACGCCAGACTGGGCGCCTCTGCGTTTCACAGCCTTTATGTTTCTTCAGGGGATTTTGCTTAGACAGGCTTGTAATATCAATTATCTCTGGAAAAACGGAAACATCATATTTAAAATCATTCATTTTTACAAACTCAAAAGAGATTATATATCTGGTATATTGTTAAAAAATGACGGCTGGGTGCTACTCACCATCTATTTCATCTTAGATTGAACCTAGTTTTGGATAGCAAAGGGACGCGCATGCGGATATGCGCTTTCAAAGGTCTTTTAAACTTCCTGTTTAATCAGGCTTAGGGAAATAAAGAGCCTCAATTGGAATTGTGTTCAGGTGCATAAAGCCCAATCTATTTGGGTATTCAAGCCTTGAGGAGTTACTGTTTGTAATGTATAGATCCATCGTTGCTCACGAAGGATCAAAGTTTGATCAAGGGTTCTACCCCCCGTGCCTCTGTACACTCTATCTATGCAGAAACAGCGCAAATCTGTAAACGTGTGATGATAAAGGAGGCAATGTTCCACTATTGGGGCTGACAAAGATTTACATTTCAACCTACTTTTGTGTTCAGATAATCGGACCTTAAAAGGGCGCATGGTTTTCCCAATATAGAGTAATTGGCATGGACATCGTATAGCGTATACGACCTGTGTAGAACAACAATTGGTTGTATGACGTAAGTGATACTTCTTGTCATGATACTGAAAAAAACGTTAATTCTTCATTGAACTCACACAAGGAACAATCTCCACACCGTGAATGGCCCTTTAGTTCATTAAGAACTAAACTAATTGGTGTCTTGAGGACCGTGGGGCATAACATTTCTTTCAGATTCCTATTTCGGGTCCAGACACATCTAATTTGTTTTTCCTTCAGTGCCGGCATTGAAGAAAAGACAAAAGATAAGCTTGCTGTTATAGATATCTCACATTATCCAACTGGACGTTTGAAAAAATAGTTTAGAAAAGGTTAAGAGAAAGTTATAAGAAAGTTATAAGAAAGATATGAAAATGGGTCATTGATGCAAAAAGGTGCACCAAGTGATATTTATCACAGAAAGTTGCCCGTGAGTCTGAGACCCGCTTAGAAAAAGATAAGTTGTTCTTTAAGAAAGACTGTTTATAGAATAATCGAATCAAGGAAATATTCACATATTGGAGTAATTAGTTCTATATATTGGCTAAACACATGATTATAACATCTTAATAAATACAGCCATACCACAATTTGACACCACACGCATAATGGAATCATCAAAATGTCCACGTGCTATGTTTGCAACAGCAGAGACACTCATGAAAGATGCAGCGCAACAAAACTCCTGAAATACAGTCACAGATATTCGCCAAATAGTTTATAACCCAGAAACAGGAACCTGTGACAGCACACCCAACCCTAAACTCCAAGATATAGGATACATGTACATCACGTCCCTGCATTGTGTTTCAAAAACCAAGAGGCCAACATATAGAACACATGCCATTCCTCACCGCCACCACCTTGCCATCAGACCAAAGACCCACATCCTGGATCTTAGTCATATAGGGACAACTTGGACACCTCATACCCCACCTATTCACAACCATCCTCAACCATGGATATATGCCAGCCATAGCCAGACACAGGGGTGTTCAGTGAGGGATTCACCAGATATGCCAAATACTGATGAACCCCTCAGTAAACACATGTGACACAAATCCCTACTACCCAATTGCCAGTCAAAATGTTATGGGACAAGCTCATGGGAATGTGGTACAGAGGCAATCACAAAGACCACCTTAACCTACATATGTCCCTTGACCCCCACTGGTATGGCTTTACAGCACATTACAATGTGGACATGCTACAGATCTCACTGCTGGATGCCATCATTAGGTCAATTGACAACAGGACCCTGAGGTTTCCTTTCATGTTTATGGGCATATTCAATGCATTCCACACCGTGTCACACATTTTGATATTGAGACTCCTCAGGGAAATTGGAATACAGGGTTCAACACTTATATGGTTCTAGTCCTGTTTCAGCAATAGACAGCAACACATAATATGTGGCACAACTAAATCCATTCCCTTCACTCATACCCAGGCCATCCCTTAGGGATCATCAGTCTCATCAATACTCTTTAGTCGCTATATAGAATTCATCTACCACATGGTGCAGTATCATATGAGGGACTGAGTGAAGCAGCATTGTGCTATGGGGTGATGGTTTGTGCCATGCCACTTGGTGCTATGGAGATAGTTTCAAATCCAGGCTTGCTCTGTTTTATGTATATTTATGTTTTGGTGTTGTAAGGTTGTCTGTATGGCTATTCACTGGGACAAACTGAGAGATGTTGTTTTGTGGGTCTTGTTGTGTTGCGTCCTGAATCTAGCTAGCTTGGTTGACAGGATCCTTCCAAGCTGATGCTGCCTCTTTTATCTGTGTGTGATCTGTGTGTTACATGACAATTGGTTAGACTGTTGTGCATGATGATGATGCTCAGCTTGTCATTAGTTGGACTATCTGTCATTTGCACATGCATGCATAACATGTCATGCTCACTGGTCTCTGTCTAAGGGTCACAACATGTCTTCCCTTTACACATGGTTGTTGCCCTGTTCATGATGTCCATCATGAATGGAGTTACCAATGAAAGAGTATTGTATAGGTGTTGATGCGTAAATGTGGACAAAATCTATGTTCAGGATTATTTGTGACACGGAACATAGGGTGAGCAGTGATGCTGCTGTGTGGAACGTACGCTGTGATGCTGCCACGTGGTACTGATGTTACTGTGTGGTACGTACGGCATGCTGTGATGCTACTGTGTGCTGAACACATTGAGGTCCAGGTGTGCTGTGTTTATTGTCAGCAGCTGCCATATCCCTCCCTTTCCCTTAGTCTCTATGTATGGCACAATGCAATACTGCTCCCATTGACCAAGATGTCTCACTTTGTCCTTGTGGCTAATGGAGTATGGTGCTTGTTTGCTGAAGGAGATGGTGTGTGCCAGGGAGAGCGGCAATAGGCAGGGGTGCAGCCCTGCAGCATCACAGGCCTGCAGGTATGGAGGGAGCAAAGGTCAGGTATGGGGAACCATAGCACCGTAGGCGTAGAGAGGTCCGTCCCAGACAGCCTCACCTCTACAGGCCCAGAGCCATTCTCCGAGGCATGACAGAGGACCAGGTAATCTCCCTATACCATCTGAGCACAGGAGCTATCATGGAGCTCTATGAGGATCTGAGATCTGGCCTTGAGCTTCTGACTGTCCAGTCTCATGCCATACCAGGGTTGGTAAAGCTTCTGAGTGCCCTACATTTCTTTGCCTCTGGCTGCTTGCAGACATCTGTGGCTGCAGTTGGAGGAATGAGCCATTCCTTCTTCTCAAGCTGTCTCTATCAGGTACTACAAGCCATGATCAGCCATGATCAGCTGTCTCCATCAGGTACTACAAGCCATAGTATTTCATAATAGTAGGCAACAATGGGTGGCCCTGATCCCAGTTTGAGCAAATTTGAAGGGATACCACATGTGATGGGAGCCATTGATTGCACAAATGTTGCCCTAGTCCCACCCAGAGAAAGGGAGGCAGTGTACCGCAACCTCAAGTACTACCATTCCATGAATGTGCAGGTGGTTTGTGATGTAAATATGCGTATTCTGAATAAGGTCCCTAGGTTTCCAGTGTCCACCCATGACTCCTATATCCTGCATCACTCAGCAATATTCCAACAGTTTAAGGACGGACTGAATGAGGACTGCATTCTGCAGGGTGAATAGTTTTTTTCTTTCTACTATGTGCATAATGTCTATGAACTACAGGTAGCATGGCTGGTGTCAGAGACTGCAATATCATAGACTGTTTTCAGTGCAAATTTTAGTGGAAAAAATCACATAGCAGAGAGATACATGGGCTAAAGCATGAGTCTGCTTCTGTCTCTGACATGCTACAAAGTGGTGTTTCTGCCCTGCCACATCAAACCACAACCAGAGCCTTAATACTTTACTGTTGCTGCATTCCAAATGCACATAGTACTCCCTTGTTTCAGAGGTCTGTTATCTGTGTTGTGGACTTCTGCAGTCTGGAACATGCCCTTGCTATTTCAGCTGATCACTATCTCCATACTGATGTGCACATCAATGTTTGTGTTATCAGGATGACAAGTGTATGCCCTGCCTTTAGCCTGTATTATATGTGGGACCATTATTTATTTTATTTATTTATTTAAGATTCGCTTATATACCGCTACCTTCCACAGATCAGGTGCAGTTTACAGAAAACAGGTAAAGAAACAGTGTACCCCTCTGTAATTTAACCCTTCTCCAGTAAACCTTTTCCTGCCCCAACATGTCCATGAGGAGTTCTGTAGTTTATATCTCTCCTATCCTGAAATTCTGTATTTTCAAGTACTGGCCTTTGTGTTGACTCCCCGTAGTCATCTCTTGGCAATCACTGCCTGAAAGTCACTTGCAGAGCTGGAACTCACATTAACAGGTATTTGCTGTCCTTGATGAGCTGTTAATCTGTGCTTGATAGCACTTGCAGCAGTTTGCCCAACATTTTCCCTGTGCTCAGTGAGGCTGTGTAGTGATGCTGTGGCAGCAATGAAACCAATTAAAAAGGCAGATGTCACCCAAATAGCAACCATTGTGGAAAGGACTGAATGGCCTGTCCATTCTGCATGGAAGCTGTTTGCACAGGGCCCTGCACCTTGGTGGTGTCTGCCCTACCTTCTTGCATCCACTTTATCTCCCAGCAGTACCAGATTCAGAGGGAGACACTCAGCCCCCATCTCACCTATGTACAGCTGCCAAAATGCATTAATTTTTTAAGTCCCTCAGGTGGATGTGTTCAACTGTAGGCCACTGTAATGGCAGAGGTTTTAGGGCATATGATGTTTCCCGACAGGCCACAGGAAGACTCTGCAACTGGATACCTGTACAAAGTTGCTCCTTCACCTCAGCAGCTGTACACTGATGAGCTGTGGCCTGGCAGGGCTCCTTTAAAGCCAAGCTGACAGGCACAGGCCTCCTCAGGAAGAGAAGGGAGGTGGGGGTGGGGTGGGGGAAGTGGGGGGGGGGGGGGTAAGGACTTGAGTTGGTGAGTTGGTCAGTTGGAGGGTGATTGCAGGGTGGGAGTGTTAGATGGTTAGAATAAGGTATTTAGATAGACTAAGACCAAAAGAGTAGGACCTCTCACTGCTCCAAACACATTCATACTCCTAGGAGGAAATGAGATCTTTATTATACCCAATCAGTTACAATCTTAGCCAAAAAGGCAAATGCAGCATTATTTATTTATTTTTATTTATTTACATTCTCTTATATACCGCGCTATTCTGCATCAGTGCAGTTTACATTGAACAAACTGAAATTACATTGAACAGGGCATTATAACTTGGAGATAACTATTGTACAGGGAACATGGGCTATGGAGGGTTAAGTGGCTTGCCCAAGACCACAAGGAGCACCTGTGGGACTAGAAACCCCAGTCCTTCCGGCCCAAGTTTGCTGTCCTCTAGTGGGATTATCTTCTCAGCAATCCAGTTTGCCGGAGGCAGAGGGTGGAAGACAAATTCAACAGAGGCTGAGTTACCAGACTCTCTGTATGAATCATTTTTTGTTCACCCTCCTCCACCTGTATGATACCAAGTGCTGTTCTTATATACATTAATGTAGCCTGTCACTTAGCTGCAGTGGGAGACTTCTTACTGTAGTATAATCTTTTTGGTAGATTCAGCTCACTTTCCGGTACAAGCACTTTTAAATTTCAGACGTCCACAAATTATGGTGGTTTTTGCTATCAGTTGCCTACCAGCTAGTTTTTACTTTGTTTCTAACCCCCTTTTTCCTCCCCTATCTAGTAAGTTGTGGGCATATGTCCTGTTTTTGTATGTCCTGTACCTGAACCTATGCCATGAGTTCTGGGCAAATCTCTGCAAGGCAATCGGTGCTTTCTGAAACCTGCGCTGCAACAAAACAATGGCCACATTTACAGTACTTAGGCTCTTGCAATAGTTCTGCTTGGGGTCATTCTGTTAGTATATGCCACAGGACTGTTTTAGGACGTGATAGCAGGTGAGCTTCAAACCACTTCATCTCAACAGTGGCGGATGGCTGTGTGGGGCTGCAACCTGAGGTGAGCCGATGTTCAGGGAGGGCTGGAAGGTGCTGGAACATTGGTTATCGCCCAGCAGAGGGAAAACATAATTTATGAGTGTGAAATGCAAGGACAGAGGAAAAATGAGATGGGCAGGCATGTATATCCTGACATTGTGTGTACACATATGTTACTTGTTGAACTGTAACATTTTCTTTATGCAGATGATGCAGGATATGGGTGTCGGGACTGGTTGCTGACCCTGTGCATTTTCCACGGTCACCTGCACCATACCTCCACCCGCTCTGTCATTGAGCGCATCTTTGGAGTGTTGAAAAGTTTGCTTCAGGTGTCTAGATAAAACCAGTGGGGCCTTACAATACCAACCCATGACTGTTGCAAAGATAAATTTGGCCTGCTGCATCCTGCACAAACATTGCTGTCAGGCATAATATCCCAGTCAACATTAATCTGGATCTGGAGGAAGATCCTGTGTGCCATCCTGTATGTAACAATGGAAAACACATGTGTGGGCATGGTAATCAGGTAATGTCTGATGAAGAAGCTCTTATCATGTAAGTTCTGGGTATGTGAGGAAATGCATATGTGTACAATATGCTTACTATCCTGTGTGTCTGATGACATGAACCTGCAATATGTGTGTCTGTTGTGTTTGTGACTGTACAGAATCTGTTTAGAGGCTATCATCAGACTGTTATGATGAGGGTACCTGAATGGCCAAGGAGGCTCTCTATGCAGCACGGTGTTGTGGAGCACAAGACACATGAAAAGGTGGTAGTGATTTTGGACTTGTACATGCTACAGAGAGGCATCAGAGGTATGTAATTTGACTCAGATACCTGCATACATTCCACAGACATTACTTGTTAATGTGATTAATCTGTTTGCTATCTCATATGCCATGTTGGTACTCCATATGTGCAGTCCTTGCACCTGATAGCGAGATTGAATACCTATGATGAGTGATATCACATGCCTTCACAGTGCAAGCAGATGCTTCTGTGATTTGTTTCATCCTGTATGAGTCTGATGGTCCGGCAGGTTGACAGACTGATACCACAAGACTAGATAGTTGTTAAATGGCAAAAAAGATGTAGTCATGTTTGGAAAACATGATGTACCATATATAGTTCATAAACATCAAATTGATGGTGTGAGCTGAGCCATAATGTGTACAAACTATACATGTGGTGACTTTCCTGTGGTGCTGAAACACAGTGCCATGTAATGCTTCTTTTTCAGATGGTCAGTCTCAATACAAAAGCACAGGACAGGCAAATGGAAATGTCATGATGCATATGTTGGGAGCACATGCCAGTGCAGGACGTTGATATCCAAGTGGCAGACCAAGGCATCCAGAAGGGCCACACTGACCCAGCAATATAGTCCAATGCAGGAGCTGACAGGCCCTTGGCACACCCTAGCTGTCCAGTCCCTTATTATGGATTCTGTCATCATCATCACCAAACCTCTGGCCTCTATGCAGACACCCATCCTTGCAGGAAAAGATTTGGAGATAGGTGTGATCCTCCACAACACCAATACAGTCTGGGAGTCAAAGAATAGTGCCAGCAGACATTGTAGCAGCAAACAGCATTGGCAACCGCAGTCAGCCAATGCACACTGTCATTTATACTTTGCTGGTATTACTATGTCAGTGTCATGGTTCTATCACTGACCCACAAACGTTTTATGCACAAAAACAGCATCACATTGGTATGTGGAAGCAGTCAAGAAGCCCATTGTGTATAGGGGTACTGTGATTTCCTTGACACCCTTTGAGCTAGGCAATTTGTCAAAGACAGGGCTGTCACACATCTCCACAAGGGTTGCACCACAACAGCCTGGATCACCTCTTTATCCATATCAGGAGTGATCCTAGGCATACAGAGTGGCACTGTGTCATTTGTGGATTGTACAGTGTGCACATGTGTGCGCATCAAAATATTTTGTGACACAGTGACCTCACATTGTGATCATTTTGTGGATATTACGTTATAACCAATAAATTTCATGTTTATCCAATACACAAACTATGTTGAGCTTTGTTTTGTAAAAATAAATATATTGTCCTTTGGAATTGTATGCAGCGTATGGAGTCACATGTGTGCTTCATCCTGTGCATCTCATGACAATATGTCACACACACACACTTTGCAAAGGGCCATTTAATGATCTGTGCTTATCAAGATCAATTAATAACGCGTGGATGCAAGGAAGGAATTAAAATACCAAATGTATTTCATTAAAGCCAGGACCGACACAGGCCGTGTGGTCGCTCATTCCTTAATCAGGGGCTTTTGGCTATATAATTCTTCTTTGCCCCACAGGTATGAACGCCAATTACATTGCAAAAATAATTTCCTTTGCCGTTGCTCTCTCGTCTAAATATACCTGCACACGTGTGGTATATTCTGATCCACAGTATCCTTTTGAAAAAAGATTCCTGTAGAGAGATCAAAGCGTCTGCCGCGATCATCCTTCCTTCTCTAACTAAGTGATTCTAAATAAAAGTGTGTGGGTATTAATTCCTTCCTTGCCTCCACGGTTTTTATGGATCTGTAGGTGGCACGCTGGAGGTGCTTTTGTTGTTGCGACAGGGTGCGTATCCAAGATCTTCAGGACATTGCTTAGGGTATTCCATATACATTCGAATACCTGTAAGACGCATGGAAGTAGGGCCCATACTGGGACATAACAAAGCGAGTTTAATGAGCTGAGTTTGCGCTTGTGATAGACAGGAGTTTTAACTCTGTCAACCTATGTATGTCTCATAACTATTTTCAGCTTAACATTATAGATCATGAGGCAGACTTGCACGGCCTTTACTCAGGGTTTAATATCCTAGTTACCTGTGTAAATGGCTTCTTTGTGAGTTTGGGAAAGGCACCTACTCAGGTGTTGCCCTTGTGAAATGCCATGTATTTCCCTAACATGGCCATATACTATGTGGTTGGGATCAGGGTGTGTTTGGAGGGCAGTTCCGTGGTAGGGCAGCGGGCAAGAAAAAGATGTTTGGTGTGTTGCATTTTTCAATGCAACCACAAGGGTACAGGGTCTGCATTAAAATAAAGTAGCCATGCCATATTACTGCTCGTAATATATGTCTAGCATGGCCATTACACTTCCTGACACAACTGTTCATAATATGCCCCCAGCTGATGCAGGGACCAGGCAGTGGACAGGATTGGGAGGATTGGACCTTTAACTGTGGGAGGACAGTCTTGACCTCCATCACATATATACTGAACAATATAGCCACATACTACAGGAGTGATGTGAATCTATCAAACATGTGGTACATTGCTGGCAGAGAGATACCATTACTTTATTGCTCATTCTTCCCATGCGTCACTAGTGTGTAGGTTTAGCATGATGGTTACAGTGCTGTCGTTAGACACAGCAGAGCACCAGTTCACTACCTTTACAGGCTCCTGTTTTTTAAGTGCTTTTGTTTCTGTGCTGGTGGGAAATGCCGTCCAAAAGAGTGCATTTTTAGTGCTAGCCAAAGTGACCCCTGGTGCCTGTTTCATTGTCAGTATTTTGATTGCATACTGTTTCAATCCAGGCCATGTGTATTGCTTCAGCTGTGGTGGGCATTACAGCAGCATTGGTTATGTGATCGCAGCTGGATGCAGGGGTCATACAGTAGAGGAGATGGGGAGATTTGCGCATGACAGGAGAGGGTCCATATGGGACTCAATCACATACATAAATGAACGTGCAGCCAGAGTCTACAGGAGTTATGTGGATCTATCAACTGTTTTTACATTGCAACACAGTATACATACCATTCACTTTATTGGCACATCTTCCAATTGGGATGGTTGGTAGGTGCAGGTTCAGCCATGATGGTTAAGACAATGTATTTGGACATGGCAGAACCCATTTAAGCCCCCATTGTAAATAATTGTTTCATTATACCCATTTATTACTGAAACATCCAGCAACATCCTACAAGAGTGGATGTGGATCTATGAATGCTGTGTCTACATTTACATTACAGATAAACCCATGAGCTTTTATCAGTACTTCGTCCCATGTTCAGGTTTGTGCCTGGTTTGCATGATGGTTTCATCACTTCTTTGGACACACCAAATACCAGTTTCAAGGTGTCAATGTTTAGTTAATGGGTTGTTTTTGAAAAAAACATCCTCATTCTTCAGCGCCAAAATAATGCAGGGGTCTTGTTATTATTACACGTGGTCCCATGTCCGTATCTTCCGCTCATAGATATCTAGCATGCTCATTGCAATCATGAATATATGACAGCGCACACTGGCTTTTCACTCTGTTATGCGCCCAGATACACTGGGGCTATTGTAACCAAGCGCCAAACAATTGGTTTGCGAGTCATAGAGTGCAATAAGATTGGTGTATCTGACAGGAAACTGGACTGACACCAGCCTCCTCCTCTATGCATATACAGACCACATGCTGTAGGGATTATAAGCGATATGGTTCCTGGTTCATAACTCAAGCAATGGCCCTTTATTCTGTCTTCTCTAATAAAAAATATGTCAACCAAAACTACGATACAGTGGGCAAGGAGAAGAAGCAGGCCAGCATAAATATCATATCAATCAGAAAAAATGTCATGCAAACAACATACACAGGAAACAAGGCAAGAAGAAATACAGCTGAGCGTTCATCCCTGAAGACAGTAGATGGTTTTTTGACAGAGGAATGTTGAAACAGGAACAGGAAGGGGTCAGAAAGGTCAAGGACAGGAAACAGAAGGCGAGAGGAGAAGGGCACCTCACAGAGGGAATGAATGTTGGAGACGATGCACAGTACGGAAGTAATACACGGATTAGCAACAAAATGTATATATGTACCATGAACTATTGATACTCAGGGGAGGAGGGATTATGATGTCTGACGTGAATGACAGAAATTATCCTCTACTGCCTGTATTGTTCCATCATGTTATATAATAAACAGAGATTCGGATATTGAACCTGTAGGAATTTTGGATCTGGACTATACAGGAAATTAGTTGATTAATTAGTAATCGGTATCTTGTGAGTAATAGGGCCTCACAAGGCAGACACATAGCACTAGACTGGCTTTTGTATAGAACACCTTTAGATGCAGTTAATGCTGCAACACACATTCCATTTATGGGCACACAATCCTCTGTGATGTTCTGTGAATGGTTACTATTATGCTTGCAACACTGT